>BMAC01000716.1:209284-226268 GCA_014905375.1 Phtheirospermum japonicum
CATTCCAAGTATATTTTTAGTTGCTACATTATTAGATCCTAATAATAGAGAAAGTGGTTTAGAATTTTATCTTAATAGTTATTATGATGCTTTATTGCCGTTTGAAAACTATGAATATCCTTCCGTTGAAACTATTATTCAAAATGTGAAAAAGTCTTTATATGATATGTTTAAAGAATATAGTATAAACTTTGATGGTCCTCTTCCTATGAGTTCCGGGCGACAAACTTCTACTAGAAGTGGTAATCCTAGTAGAAGTGGTGACGGCGACGATGAAATTGAGGGATTTCAAGATTTTTTGAAACAAAAAAAGTCACGAATGGGGCGTTCGGGTTATTCATTCGGTTCTAACCCTTATCGAGAACTTGAAGCTTATCTAACAACGTCTTTTGAGTATGGAACGTTGGGAGAAAATGAAGCCGATAGCGAGTTTGATATTTTGAATTGGTGGGCATCGAGGAAATCACTTTATCCAGTTGTTAACATCATTGCGAGGGAGATATTGGCCGTTCCCGTATCAACCGTTTCAGTCGAACAAGCATTTAGTGAAGGGGGGTACATGCTGGACGAGCGGAGATCCAAACTTACACCTCACAATCTCGAGTGTCAAATGTTATTGCATGATTGGGGTCAACGCCGATCGACGGAAACAAAAAAACGTTCTTAGTGAAGATGAAGAGAGCGAGACGTATTATGATACTACGGGATCTAGCAACGAGTCGGTAAATGGATGAGTGGATGGTACCCCCCGCACCACCGCTTCCGATTTCAGAAAGGTAAGTAAGGTAAGTGAGAACTACGTGGACTTTGATTCCCAAGATAAGGGATACGTAGGCAACTATCTTCAATTATTTGAAATTAAAATTTCAAATTTTAACTTCAAATATTTGAAAATAGTTCAAGTCCAATTTCTTTTTAATTTTCTTTTTGAATTTATTAAAACTCTTCTATTATAATTTTTTTATTTTAACTTCAAATATATTTTATTGTCGATCGACTAGATTGGTCAGTCGATCGACTGGATTTTCAGTCGATCGACTGGTCAATCAGTCGATCGACTGATTCTCTCCAAATCGACTGGAGAACAGAGAGTTTGGGAATTTTGGGCGAAACAGTCGATCGACTGACGCTTAGTCGATCGACCTCTTCTCAGCCGATCGACTGAGTGAAAATTAAAAAAAAAAAACAAACCGTGAAAACAACCGGTGGGCACGTCTAGTAGCAGCATGTATTAGAGTTGAAATAGGAGTGGGTCCCTCCATGGCATAAAGTCCGCTTTCTTCTTATTTTGTCTAATTTTCAGATTTTCTTAATTCGTTTTTGAATTACGATATATATGAAACACGAAATTCTTGAGTAGTCTACTTCCATTCGAATGATGAATCCCTTAATTTTTAACTAGAATTAAATTCAAATTAAAGGATTATCTTGGAATTCATAAGGGATTTATTTGTCTGTGTATTGTTCTATTCGATCTCTTAGGTCCCGACTTCACCTCAATGGTTATGCCACGATGCCCTTAACTCAAAGCCTATACGCGATGGATAGACTCTCGTAACCATGATATATTTGCTTGTTTGAACATAATTTCTTTCCAAAAGAAAGTATGGAAGAAAGAAGCGTTTTCACAATTTTACCACCCAGCAAATTCTGTTCCACTTAATCCCTCTCTCATAGCCACATATCTTTCCGGCTAAGGAATGGGAAATCTTTCTCTTGTTACATGAATCCAATTTTCATTTCATATGGGAAAAGCCATGTTTTTCTTAGCAATGTCATTGTCATTTGATCCAACATCATTCTGTTAGATAGTAATAGAGTTGATAAATACTGATAACTCTCGGATATAGTAGTAGAACATAAAGATTCATTAGATAATGAAATATTGGTTCTAAGCCATCTCTGATGATTAATCAACAATTTGAAGTGATTTTCTTGTGTATTCTTGATAAACCAGCGTTTATATATAGATTTAGGAGTGGTTGTTTGGGAAGTAAGAAGCACCTTTGACATGTGACCAAAAATTGGATGATTGGAGATTCCTGCGGGTTCATCAAAGCTTATGTGAGCAAAGAACGGCTAGCCCCTATTTAGAAAGAGCACCCTAAAACCTGGAGCATTAGTGGTTGCAATCCAGCTTTTTTGGAAGTAGGAACTAGCGTTGCGTCCATTGATCAAGGATATGGGCCCAAGCCCGTAGGGTCGAGCATTCCTAATAGTCTTCTCTAGCATCCGCTATCACTTTTAGTAAAGAAATTGCCCCTCCTCATTCTATCACTGGGGGTTCTTAAGAGATGTAGTTTCGCAGGTGCCCACCTTTATGCTATCGAAGATTAGAAAAGTTTCATATGGATCCACTTCTTGATACTCTTCTCATAATCTAATGGTGGAATTATTATTTCTTGAATCATATGCATTGGATTCCCAGGAAGAGAAGAAAGATACTCATGAAGAAAATTCATGGACAAGTGGATGGAAATAACATAAATAGAACACAGGCTTCTCTAAAAGAAGCAAGTTCAAGTCCCAGGAAAGCAGCCAATGTCAGAGGACTTGATGTGCCTCCTCCTTTTTCAATATGCAATTTGAGATTAGTCGATGATAGGAATGAATGCGGTGATAAGCTAAGGATAAACCTTCTACGACGGGGCATTGTTTGGCTTTCTAAATATGGGTATAGGGCTTAAACTTGCTTCTTTTAGAGAAGGCTTGGTTCTATTTATGTTATTTCCATCCACTTGGACATGACTTTTCTCTGAGAGTATCTTTTGTCTCTTCCTGGGAATCTAATGCATATGATTCAAGAAAATAGAGTTCCACCATTAGATTATGAGAAGAGTGGTAAGAAGTGGATCCATATGAAACCTTTCCTCGCCTGGTGGCTTGTGTGAAGCTCGTCTATTTAGCCCTTATAATTTATTTAAATTATATTTATTATTCTTTTATCACTATTTTTGTTTCATTTCAATCGACATGTTTTATTACAATAAATTTCTACTAGAATATATTTTAGATGTTATGAGACTTTTATTGCTATTTATTTTATTTTATAGTGGAAACAAATAGTATATCTTTTATTTTGACTCAATGTGTTAAATTGGATCCAAAATCCTTCAAACCAAATTCAATTAAATAGGCTCAAACCCTTGAGCCCAGCCCAAAGATTTGAGCCCATAAACTAAGCCCAAATGTAGAGCCCAAGTCTGAACCACCTTATCATTCCTTATTAATTCTGCAACTTGATCAGATAAGAAACCAAGCCACAACTAGGGGTGTAAATGTGTCAAACAGTTCGTGAGCTATTCGCTACCCGACTCGATAAAAGTTCGCTCGAGCTCATTTAAAAAGGCTCATTTAATAAACGAGCAAACTCTAGATTCATGGTATTCGGCTCGTTAGCTCGTGAGCGGGTTCGTTAGTGAGTTATAGAGTGAGTTCGTTATTAAACTCGTATAAATTAAACTAATAATTTGATTTTAATTATAATTTTTATATTTGTTCATATGGAAAATATAGAAATATATATATAAACTTATTTGTTTATGTATCTTAGTAGGTGTATTATATACTTTAAAAAATATTTTATTTTATTTTTGTAATAAAGTAAAGATAATTTAATTAATAATTAATATCTTTTGAGCTCGTTTAGGCTCGATTAAACTCGAAAAAGCTCACGAGCCATCGATATGTTCGTTAAAAAAATCTCAAGCTCGATAATAAATGAGCAAGCTTAAATTCTCTAAACTCGACTCGGCTCGGCTCGTTTACAGCCCTAGCCACAACAGAGAGGTTTTCTTTCATTTTCCCTCTACAACCATCTCATGGCTGCTGAATTCGTCGGCATCGCGACGAAAATCCAACCATTTGATATTCACGAAAGTCTTACAGTGAACAACCCTTTTGATATGTTTTTTAATGCCACCTGTCGATTGATGATCGAAGCTCCAGATTATTGACAAAAATGCTAACAAAGTTTTTGCATACTGCCACGACCTGCGCCGGCACCGTCGAACTTTGACAGACATTTTCCGGTGAATCGAAGGTCCAAAATTATTATTTTATATATCCAATTGTTCGTATTGATGACTAGTATTTAATTATCTAGTTAATTTGTGAACCGATGCTAGAAACTTCCTAACAGGGCCGAGAACCGGCACTTGCCGGTGATTTTTTTTAAGCCGTTTGGGTTGTCGGCAACTCTTGAACCTAATGTTAATTGAATGCTCTTTTCATGGACATCATATTTCTCATTATAGAGTCTTGTTTTTATGAGTTTTTATAATTGTGTGTGTATATATGTTCGACGTGCGTGTGTTTCATGTGGCGTGTGTGTGATTTGTAAGGAGAGTTGATGTGAGTATTGGTGAAAAATGATGTCGTAGTGGTCGCCGGAGAGGGGGACCTGCAGGGGGAGGTCAGGGAGTGACTGGTGGTGGTAGAATGTTTGGGGTTGCAATAAAATAGGTCAAAATTTGAGGGATATACTTTTGAAGATTAGATAGAGTATTGGACCCAATTGAAGATTCTAAAAACTTCAATTTGACCCCTCAAAGTTTCAATTTAGTCCTCCTAAATTCAATTTTGGTTTATTACCAATTGAACCCAACAAAAGTCTTCAAAACTTCATATTAACCTAAAATTTTTTTCAAAAGTTCTTAAAATCTCACTTTGACCTCAATTACTTTATTAATTTTTAAAAAACGTACAACTTTCTTGTTTTTGAGCCAAAATGGGTCAGACAACCTTAGAATGACTTGAGATTTGAACCATAGCTTCGTTATAATATCCTTATACGTAAGACATATCTAAAATTACAAATATAACATTTCAACTCTAGATTTCAATAATTGAGGCGCGAACGTTCTTATTATCATATTCTGCGTTGTAGATTATTAGTTTCACTTCCAAGTGTCTTAGGATCTTAGATATTACTTTATTATATGTTATCTTTATAATTTTTATAATTATATTATATCTTAAGACTCAACATGTGCTTTTTTTCGGAAGTGACGAGGCCTTTCATGTACTGATCGAAAACCTCGTAAAGCTGTCGTAACAATATGCTTGATTTTTGAAAGAATTTCAATTAAAGTGAGTAAAACTTTCTTAACTGGGTTGAATATTTTCAAATCATAATGCATTGTTTGTGCTTATCTATGAGTAAAATACTTCTAAGTGGAAAGTTTGAGATTTTCCAAATCATGAAGCACTTGTTGCTTGAACATATTTTTTCTGCTTGTATAAGCCTTTTGAAAAATAGTATTTTGAGGGAAAATATGCAAGTGTGAATTGACCTTATGCCTGTGAATCATAAGTCCAACTATATAATTTTATATCAAAGGTTATTGATAACATTTGAACTCGACTATTGTTATCGACTGTCTGTTATCGATTGTTACTGTCAACTATTATTATCTGTCACTGTCACTTTCTGTCAGGAATGAGTAGTTTGAACAATCAATCGAGCAGGTTGCCTTTGATTCTTGATTGAATACTCGTGGTACCTATTCCCATTTTTCCTGGTCAGGTCGGAGACGACGACAGGATTTGGGCCATAACTTGGGTATATTCCGGAATATGCCGTACCCTAGGTTTGAATCCCATAGCTAAATGGACGTCGAGATTACTGGGAGGGATAAGATGACTGAGGATTCGGCCTATTGGAGTGTCACCATGGTGAGTAGAAACGCGTGGGTCGATATTTGATCAACATCGATTCTACATTTATGTGAGTTAATCTGGCTCATAAGCTAAGTGCTACGCGTGGGAGCCACCTCTAGAGTCCTTGGGAGCTAAGTGCTACGTGCGGGAGCCACCTCTAGAGTCTCGTACTCGGACACTAACTAATCGGATTGACTGTTTTAGAACGAGACGAATTTCCCTGTCTATTTAAATGTTAACCGTTTCAACTGATTTCTTAAATAAGTTAGTATTACTTGTCTATTCTAAATGCGATAATTGGTTAATTTTTGAGAAAATCTATTGTTTATTTATTTCTAAAATTTTTTAATTTTGATTAAAATACTGAAGTCATAATTTGATTGAATTATGTGTTTGTTGCTGACTAAAGTTTTGTTACATGCATGAAAATTGCACACCAAGTGCTATGATATCTTATAGAAATTAATTTCTAAACTCTTGTTACTTTTATATTTTAAGAAAAAATTCGCATTTTCATTTACTTTCCCTCACTGAGCTCTTTTAGCTCACGCTCTCTTTTATTTTAAAACCAAACTCTCCAGATATCGATGTTATGAGAGTGATCCCGATCTTGATCCTCTCGGTGAAAAGTGGCTCGTTGGCTAAGGTTACCTCTTATCAGTTTAGTTTTTATTTGTATAAAGTATAGTTGTATTGAGTCAACCAATGAAATAAGAATAGAAGGTGAGAGATTTTTTATTTATCCATTTATTTTATTTACTATTAAGGTAGTATTTTATTTGGGGCATTACAGCTTGGGCTTGGTATACAGCCCCCCCAAGTACATTATCCAAACGAACTAGATTCTATTGATTTGTAGCGGATAAGCAAACAAATCTTCCTTACCAAGCATAGACCTTAAGCTAGGAATAGAAAGAAGGTCCACTTAGAATAGGGCTATTGTAACGTAATCTAATATGCGGAAGACTTTGAACTAGACAATGGTCCTAAAGCCGTGTCCTTTTCCTCTTCTTTTTGTCGAAAAAAGACTGTGGCACTAGAATTTCTTAGCTTCTAAAAGTTATGAGGTTAGGATTGAGACTAAGATCTGAGACAATTCAGAAAAGAAATCTTTATGTGAAGATTTTATGTATTCTATAGTTACTTTCCGGGCCAATTGTCAATTCTTAGTTATTGAGACTCACGCTAATTTGGATTAATATTTAGGTATAAATATGATATTGCCTCTTTTTTTCCTCCTTTTCCATTTTTTTTTTAAATGATTGAAGTTTTTTTTTTATTTGGAATCGTGTTATGTCTAATTCCTATTACTTTGGCTCGATTATTTGTAGCTGCATTTATACAATATATGCGTGGTGATCAGTTGCACCTTTTGAGTGAAATTTTGAGAAGAGTTTCTCTTTGGAGAGCACAGTACGATGAAAATTGTAAGCTGTGTTTGGGAGAGGGGGACTTATTGTCTATCATTTGCCTCCATGATAGAATTAATCGGCGGTTTGAGTCCGCTTATTGTTTACCTTGCGGTGAATTTCAGCGGTTTGAGTCCGCTTATCTCCAACTCATGAACTTAGCCGATATAAAGCCATATGATAGCAAACAAATTTCCCAGTTTGGTGGTTCGATCTATGATTTATCATCATGGACGTTGATAAGATCAATCCATTTAGCACACCTTAGGATGGCATAAACTTATAATTATAAGTAAGGGTAATAAGGGTGAGGTTCAAATGAGGAAAGGCTTACAGTGGATACCTAGGCACCCAGAGACGAGGAAGGGCGTAATAATTGACGAAATGCTTCGGGGAGTTGAAAATAAACCATTTCATCTCGGCGGGTGAAGAGTCCAATGTCAGGCGAGCAATCGATATTCTCTTGTATGAGGGTGACCCCTAATTCTTTGCCAAGACAGAAAGAGCGATTTCTCTTCCCAATAGCCAATGATTTGAAAGCTTTCATCCGGAAGTTCAAACAATAACACCCAAATGCTCCCTGGGACGAGTAACAATTATCCGCTAATCCAGGGGATAGGATGAGACATGCAAGTTAGGTTCAATGCCGATGAAAGAGGGATCTTTAGGAACAAGGTTTGGGGAATCAAGAGGAATGAGCTACATTTGAGATGGACGGATTATCCCCCACCGATAAAAAAGAAGATCTTACCTCGGGCGAGTCGCATATTGGGTGGTTTGGTGAACATGAATTGTTAGATTGGAAGGCTAGGGGTTATAGTTGACGTTGATTCAGTGTATTTAATTCAAAATCGAACATGAAACTTTGGTTTCATTCAACTCCTTTATGGAATATGATTAATTCCAAGATCTAAGATGTGAATAAAATGAACAAAAATTATACCCATATGATTAACCTCTGGATTTGAAATCACTACTTATACACCCGGTATTGGCCATAATTTACAAGAATATTCTCAGTCTTAGTAAGAGGGGGAAGGGTTAAGGATTTACCTGGTGTAAGATATCACATTGTTTGAGGAGCCCTAGATGTTGTTGGAGTAAAGGATCATCAACAAGGGCATTAGAGCGTTGTATATTCTTAACTTAACTTCAGTCATTTAGGCTGCAGTAGTAGAAGAGATTAGATTCAGAAGTAATACTACTGCTAGACTTCCTAAGAAAGATTAAAAGAAAATCATGTATTGGTCCAGGTAAATCTATTCGATTTTATAGAAAAAATCGAAATATTCCATGCCTTTGTTGACCTGACTAGGACAAAATAAAAGTTCTCCTATTTCTTTAGGCTACTTATTAGAAATAAACAAAAAAAAAAACTATGGATAAATCCAAGACCTTTTCTTAAATCCCAGCGATCTTTTTGTAGGCGGTTGCCCCCGATTCAATCGGGGGATCGAATTGATTATAGAAACATGCATTTAATTAGTCAATTTATTAGTGAAGAAGAAAAAATATTATCTAGGCGGGTGAATAGATTGACCTTGAAACAACAATGATTAATTACTATTGCTATAAAATAAGCTCGTATTTAATCTTTGTTACCTTTTCTCAATAATGAGAAATAATTTGAAAGAACCGAGCCGGCCACTAGAGCTACAGGCCTTAGAACTAGGAATAAATAAGATTATTCTTTGTTCACTTGAATCAGAAGGAATTACAAAAGAAGTTCTTTCAACAAAAATGTGAATTAGAAAGAATTGGTCGATGATATGTGAATTGAAGATTGAATCTTGATATAACCCAGAACAATATATTTTTATTACCATGAGACATATTACGTTTAGATAATTATTAAAATTATTAATATGGATGTTTCTTGGCATATTCAAAAGGGTCTCTTTAGACGTGTAAGAAACACCTTGATTCTTATATCCTTGAAATGGAAAGGAGATTTTACACATTGGTGTCAATTAGGCGGTTTGTGGGCTTTTGTTGCTCTAGATGGTGCTTGTGCACTTTTCATGTTACACCAATTTGAGCTTGCTTGATCTGTTCAATTGAGAAATTATAATGTAATCCCATTCTCTGGTCTGTATTCCTGATTTATCCACTGGGTCAGTCTGGTCGATTTTATCTTTTTTTTTTCAAGGATTTCATAATTGGACACTAAACCCATTTCATATGATGGGAGTTTCCGGTGTATTGGGGGATACTTTGCTATGCGCTATTCATGGTGCTACTATAGAAAATACTTTATTTGAAGATGATTATGGTGCAAATACATTTTGCACTTTTAATCCAACCCAAGCTGAAGAAACTTATTCCATGGTCACCGCAAATCGCTTTTGGTCCCAAGTCTTTGGGGTTGCTTTTTTCCAATAAGCGTTGGTTACATTTCTTTATTTTATTTGTACTAGTAATTAGTTTATGTATTAGTTCTCTTGGAGTAGTCGGCTTGGCCCTGAACTTACGTGCATATGAATTTGTTTCTTAGGAAATTCAAGCAACTAAAGATCCAGAAGTTGCAACTTTTTACACCAAAAATATTCTATTAAATGAAGGTATTCGTGCTTGGATGGCGGCTCAAGATCAGCCTCATGAAAACCTTATACCCCTGAGGAGGTTCTAACATATGGAAACGCTCTTTAATGGAACTTTAGCTGTTGCTGGCCGTGACCAAGAAACCACCGGTTTTGCTTGGTGGGCTGGAAATACCCGAATTATTAATTTAATTGGTAAACTACTAAGAGCTCATGTAGCCCATGCCGGGTTAATTGTATTATAGGTTGGAGAAATGAACCTACTTGAAGTGGCTCATTTTGTACCAGAGAAGCCTATGTATGAACAAGAACTGATTTTACTTCCCCATCCAGCTACTCTAGGTTAGCGAGTAGGCCCTAGGGTAGGGGGTGGGGTGGGGGTGGGGGGGGTGGGGTGGGGTAGGAAGTTATAAATACCTTTTCATACTTTGTGTCTAGAGTACTTCATTTAATTTCCTCGGCAGTATTAGACTTTGGCGATATTTACCATGTACTTCTGGGACCCGAGACACTGGAAGAATCTATTTCGTTCTTCGGTTATGTATGAAAAGATAGAAATAAAATGACCATAATTCTAGGTATTCACTTAATTTTTTTTGGGTCTAGGTGCTTGTCTTCTAGTCTTTAAGGCTCTATGGAGTACTCACTATCTTTTCTTAAATCAGCGTGCACCGAGGGAGTCAAGATTTATAGAGTAGAGTAAGTGTGCAGTGGACCTATTAACATGTTGTTCATTCAACTAATTCATAGTTCACATAGCTCTCTAGCTTCAATCTATCAGTCAAGTTAGGAGGAGCAATCCAAGTCGAAATAGGAAAAGCCGCAAGCACCACTAGGCCAGAATAAAGTGCCTCGCCGAATCTAATCTACTGTGTTGCGCCGCATCGATAGTTACGAAAGCACTCGTAACTCCTATTTATGGAACTTTGGAAGTAGCTAACACATATAGGGGTGAAAAGCACTCAGACCTAGTTCTGCGGCTAAACGGGGAAGACARCTAACAACTCTCGGGCTATCTGATAGCTACCATTAATTACTTAGTTGATTTAACCGTTATTACATACTACATCAACATTCAGAAAAGTGGAAACCCAAGAAAAGTTTTATTTCCAAGATCTCAGAATTTGGATTTGTGATCGGCTAAATCATTAATAGTTTATAAATAATTATTTAAAATATGAAACGACCAAAAAACATCAAGATTTTTTTTAATATTTATGTCTTTTTATATTTCTTCTATTTGTAACTTTTAGAATTATTAAAATTTACTTGTAGATTTTACATAAGTTTTATAATTTCTTAAGACTATTTCTCAATTTTTCTATTTTCTTAAAAAACTTATTGCTACTTTATTTTATAATATTCTATTTTTTGCGGTGTTTTTTAAATATTAGATTTAAGAAATTAATTAATTTTTTATTATTTTATATCATTTTATAATAATTATTTTATATTTTTTTGTTCTCTTTCATATTCTTAAATAATTATCAGAAAGTACTTCACTATATATATATTGAACAAAATTTATTTTTTTGATATCTTAATCGATACACGCCCAATACACTACCAAATTGATAAATTTTGTCTATTTTTCATAATTCTAATACTAAAACAAAAATAAATATTATAATATGAATACATATTATAAATAGGTTAATTAATTAAAAAATAAATATTAGAATACTTATATATTAATTATTTAATTTTAGTAGGTAATGAATACATAAAATGTAAACATAAATAAATAAAGCAATAAATATTTTGGTTAAATCAAAAAAATAATACGTATATGGCAAAGTGCAAATATACACATAGTATAGGGGGTTAAGTGTAATTTTCACCAAAGTTTTCAGGGGTAAAATTGTCCATATAGGGAAAAATGTAAAAATCGTATAGTTCATATGGAAAAGTGTAAAAAAAAATACTTTGTATGGTAAAGTGTAAAAATTCGAATAGTTCAGGGGGTTTAGTGTTTTTTTTTCCCTATATATATATGTGTGTGTGTGTGCGCGCACGCGTTATAAATTTCTTTTTTTATTTTTTATTTTAAATTTTTAGGTTTATTAAATAAGTATTTATACTTATTTAATTATGATTCTCCCTCCAAAATCGGGCGAGATGTCCTAAACCACTAAAATCTTGGTATTGAGGAGTAAATTGCCAAATACGCATAGTTCATCTGACTGATTATTACAAATAATAATTTATATAGTAATCCGTGAAAATAACGATAGTCACGGGTGAAAATTTTCCCCCCTATATAATATATTAAATTGTATATTAAATATATACAATGAATTTTGATTGGTCTTAAAATCACTTTTCTTTATGATATTATGCATGTATATAATATATGTATATAATTAAATATATTTTAAATCTTATATATGTAATATATAACATTAAAACAGTAATTGGGTAATCAGATCGGGTATTGGGTGAGAAACTCCTATTCGTGCTTGGTACCATTCATATCGGGTATTAATCCTCCCTATTCGGGTACTCGCGGTAATTCAACTCGCCGGGTACATTAAACACACTTACTCGGGTGCATACGTTTCTATTTATTATTTACATCTTGTATATTCGTCATACGTATCATTTGTATATTCATAATTTACTTCCTATATATATATTCGGTTGCATGATACCTCATATACTTGGGATCCAAGATACATAAGTTTTCTAATAATGTTACATGCAAGATGTTATCCGTACACACACATTGACATAATACACATTAATCAGTTAGAGATGTAAATTCGGTGCAAACTGGCCGATTTTTTAACCGCTGATTACAAACCACCGATTAAAAAGACTACCCCCCTCAAAACTAAACCGAACAGGTTCGATATTGGCCGATTTTTGTTTGAACAGATGAGTTTTCAGTATTTTTTTGAGTTTTTTATTTGTAAAAAATGAATGGAAAAGAAGATAAAGAATAAATGATAAACTTAAAAAAAATTGAAAATTTGATTTTTATTAAGTAAAGAGTTTAAAAAAAATATTTTTTTTTAAAAAAAGACTTGATTATAATTATAACATTAGAAATTAAAATTAAGAATTTTAACTTTTAATATTGGAATTAACTTGCCTACGTATTCTCATTGAGGAATCAAAGTCCACATAGTTCAAATCTCTTTTTAAGGAGTTAAATTTTCTTTTTGAAAAAGACTTGATTTTAATTCTAATATTAGAAATTAAAATTAAATATTTTAGCTTTTAATATTGGAATTAACTTGTCTACGTATCCTCATAGAGGAATCAAAGTTCACGTAGTTCTTATACTTGCTTACCTACATGGATAGTGGAGGAGGCTCGTCTTCGTTCATACGTTGCTATCATTGTCGTTGCTTCTCGAAGTGGTATCGTAAGGATCTCTCTCTTCATCTTCATCCAATTGTAATTCTTGTTCTCATTTTTCAATTTTGACCTAACCATTTATTAACATTTGATTCAATTCTTAGGCAATAAGTTAGAACATCAATCATCTAACACAAATTCTCCCGTGCTAAAGGCCTGTTCAACAGAAACCGTTGAGACAAGAATGATGAGAACTCCTTTTACAATTCAAAAGAGTGTAGGAAAAATAGTAGCCACTTTCAACCAAAACTACAAAAGATCGTTAGTACCATCGGGCCTTTTTGGGATACCTCCCGATTCAAATACCCCTAAATAAGTTTCTAATTCCATTATTCGACTAGCACTAGCCCTTTGCCGTTTTTGCTTAATATCCTTAATCAACCTCATATATGGGGCTAGAGCTTGTCAAGGGTCGTTGAACAATGGTATTACATTAGATGTAGTGGTGGGGGAAGGGGAAAGGAAAGGGGCAGAGGAAGGTGAAACATTAACATAACTAGAGCATTAATTGTATTCATGAAAAGAACAAATAAAGGTTGTGTTAGGTGAGCACAACTTATGTAGCTAGGAATCTCAATGTTCGGATTTTATAAAGAAAAAGGTCCTAATGCTACATAATAAAGTGTAAGAAAATTTTGTAATCCTTCAGTTCGATAATCTGAGTCTAAAATATTTGCAATCAAGAGAACATCGGGAATGTATAGATAATATTTGACCAATTTTCTCACTTACTAGCAATGCAACCACCTTATTCAGGTGAATCGAGTAATGAATTACTAATAAGTACAACTTGAATACATTGATCAAGAAGAAGTGTAGAGGTAGAATAATAAACATCGGATAAAGTCATGGTTGCGTCATTATTTTTTTTAAAGGGACATCATATTATAACAACCATCTCACACAAGTGAAATTAAATCGAAATCAACATATTTATTAGCAAAAACAGCACACAATGTTTCTCTATACTCAAAAGAATCATTAAGCCATTTATAAGCTGAGTTCCAATGATTTGACACATCAATTAATTTTTCTTTAGATGCAAACCATTGATTCGGCAATATGTTTGCCATTATTTTTGCAATCGAATTATATTTTGCAATATGAAATACTGCACTTCTAATTGGAGTAATTTTATATTTGAAAGTAGTTAAACCATCTTGAACACATAAATTTGAAATATGACAAATGCATCTAACATGATTTTTTTTACCACTAATAGAAGGTTGACAAAAAGTTTTTAGCAAATCTAAATTAGCCGTAAGATTTTTTTGCCAACTAAATGATACTCGGATAAAATAATAGATATTTAGCGTGAAATATTGACCGTGGTATGCTTGGTATTAAACTCTCTATATGCAATCAAATATTTTTGCAAAGTTCAAGAATTATCAATCCAATGACATGTAATTCTCATATAATTATTATTATGATGGGAATCCTTCCAAATATCCAAAAATATCATGACACCATGTGGCAAACTATCAAATATGGAAATCAAATTCAATTTATACTCACCAACCATCTTATCAAAATCACGAGTAACTTATTACGTGAATCCTAGTGTTATATGGATTAACTTCACCTCTAGTATAAACTTCATAATGACTACTATGCGCATGATTAAAAGGAAGACCCGTAACGACAAAAAATCTTGCAAGAAGATTTTTATGACCACTTTCACTATATTGGAATAAATTAGGGGAAAATTCCCATATACTCCAAAACATAAAACCAATTGCCCTAAAACCCCATTGAATATAAAAGTTCCCTAATAATCCAATTACTATAACAATATACTAAACTACCCTTAATAGATTTTCCTCAATAGGAGCAGTTGAAACAATCAAATTATGACTGCTAATAAAACTCATTTAATGCAATTTCAATCTTTCCAAACTTGAAGTCTAACCAATAAAGTAAAAGATGATAAATAAGGTAATTGGGAAAAAGACAACTAGGTATCTATGGGTTTCACCCATCATCTTTCCATAATCTAAATTATATGAAATGCTATTGATTTGTACATATTTGTATGAGATTTTCGTATGTTTTTGCATCGTGTGTTGTTTGCTTTTAGGATTTTTATGTTAATGATTTTCTCGTTTTTCTTCATTTTGATGTTTTTCATTTCATTTTATGTTTAATGTTTTTCTACTTTATTTTATAAGTAATAGTCTAATTTTGATTTATTTTCGTGTTTCAGCTCGAGATGAAGAAGACGGGACAAGCGACGTGACGCGCGCTGCCAACGCTCGCAGCCTTGGCACGCGTCAACGCCCATGCCGCCCGCGTCGGTCGATGCTGGGTCGATGCAAACTCTCTGTTGTGTCGACTTGTGCTTTCATTGGCCGACACAACGCCCAGTCAACGCGCACGCCCTCGGCCCGCGTCGATCGACACTCCGATAGTTTTAGTGGTTATTTTTGGAAAAATCTATATAAACCCGTCCTTTTCTTCAAAAAACGAGTGGCCTGACTGGGGGGGAAAGGTTCCACATCACAGAATACCCTCAGTTCTTTTCCTCTTTCAATCGTATGCGAGATTCGGGTTGAATAGTTCGTCGTTCCGTCGTTTCTATGCCGTCCGACATTTTAAGATCGTTTATCATCGCTGAAGATCGTTGGATTGATGATGCTTTTCTAGATCATAGGTTCTCTGCACTTTGTTAATTTATTTTGTGTTTTAGATTTGGCTATCTTTGAATGTTGATGTTGTTCCGTTCTTCTCGTTTTTAATTTATATTTATTTACTTTAGTAGTTTAGTTGTTATTTCTCGTTAGATTAGTTATTTCGATGTTTAGACGTTTTCTCATTTTTAGAGTAGTCGTTCCTTTAATTCCCGTCGATGATTAATTCTCGTTTTAATATCGATTATATTCATGCTTGCGTTGAAATTATGTTATTGATCATGTTAATATTTTTCAGCTAAATTTATCGGTCTAGTGCCGAGGGCCATTTAGAGCCATCGGGATTGACAACCCTGATCGTGGAGATGATTCTGGCGCACTAGAACCCTCACTTTCTTAATCGTCTCAAAGCTTTTGATTTTATTTAATTCATTGCATTAGGTGCTAGAACTCCCCAAACAAAATTGGATCGCGTTTTCAGTTTAGTCATTTTATTCGTTTCCTCGTTCGTACAACCAAACACCGGAATAACTTCCGATTAGTCTTCATTGGATTCGACTTGAGTCCGACTTACCGCCTACAGCTGCTCCGTTCTCTTTCAGATGAGCTTTTTATTTTTAAATAAAAAGTAGGTGTAAAAAGTTCGATTCAAAATTTGGCGCCGTTGTCGGGGAAGGCTAAAGGTCGCGATTTTTGGTGTTTGCTCTTAGTGATTTTTGTTCGTGTTCTTAATTGTTTGTGTGTGTTAGTGTTTGTTTGTGATTTTTATTTTTGTTTGTTTTTGTTCTTTCCGGTACGTTTAATCTCGTTTGTTGAGTGTTGTGCTTTATAGCCACATTTCTGAAATTTCGAGGTTAATTCTGACCTCCAAAGCAAGTTGGAGTTTTCACCTCATTCATCTCGGGACTTACTTTTTGTGCCCGCCTTGGTGATTATCATCGCCAATTCTTGCTTTTAGAGAATATCATGGCGTGGCACGATCGTCATTTATTTTTAGACCCGGGATGACATTGACCGTAGACGTCGTCAAGCATTAAACAAGCGCTTCTTGGGAGGCACCCCAAGCCTTTTAACTTATATTTTCGTGTGTTTTTGTTTCTTGTTGTTTTAGGTCCTTTACAACATTTAAGCCCGTTAGATGATCTTGGACACCCGACTCTTCACCAAAAGCGCGAATTCAGGGACGTATCTCTCTTTCTCTTACTTTTTACCATACCTTGCTTAAATTTTTTGTATTATACAATGTGGACATTGTATGGTTTAAGTGTGTGTGCGCGCGGGCGTGCAGGAGGTAATTTTGGCATTTTTATTTTTATTTTTATTAGGGTGAACTCATAAATAGATGGGGTTCGTATATCCGCGCTCTAAAATAAATCAAATG
>BMAC01000716.1:226293-242519 GCA_014905375.1 Phtheirospermum japonicum
AGTTAAATTTTCTTTTTGAAAAAGACTTGATTTTAATTCTAATATTAGAAATTAAAATTAAATATTTTAGCTTTTAATATTGGAATTAACTTGTCTACGTATCCTCATAGAGGAATCAAAGTTCACGTAGTTCTTATACTTGCTTACCTACATGGATAGTGGAGGAGGCTCGTCTTCGTTCATACGTTGCTATCATTGTCGTTGCTTCTCGAAGTGGTATCGTAAGGATCTCTCTCTTCATCTTCATCCAATTGTAATTCTTGTTCTCATTTTTCAATTTTGACCTAACCATTTATTAACATTTGATTCAATTCTTAGGCAATAAGTTTAGAACATCAATCATCTAACACAAATTCTCCCGTGCTAAAGGCCTGTTCAACAGAAACCGTTGAGACAAGAATGATGAGAACTCCTTTTACAATTCAAAAGAGTGTAGGAAAAAATAGTAGCCACTTTCAACCAAAACTACAAAAGATCGTTAGTACCATCGGGCCTTTTTGGGATACCTCCCGATTCAAATACCCCTAAATAAGTTTCTAATTCCATTATTCGACTAGCACTAGCCCTTTGCCGTTTTTGCTTAATATCCTTAATCAACCTCATATATGGGCTAGAGCTTTGTCAAGGGTCGTTGAACAATGGTATTACATTAGATGTAGTGGTGGGGGAAGGGGAAAGGAAAGGGGCAGAGGAAGGTGAAACATTAACATAACTAGAGCATTAATTGTATTCATGAAAAGAACAAATAAAGGTTGTGTTAGGTGAGCACAACTTATGTAGCTAGGAATCTCAATGTTCGGATTTTATAAAGAAAAAGGTCCTAATGCTACATAATAAAGTGTAAGAAAATTTTGTAATCCTTCAGTTCGATAATCTGAGTCTAAAATATTTGCAATCAAGAGAACATCGGGAATGTATAGATAATATTTGACCAATTTTCTCACTTACTAGCAATGCAACCACCTTATTCAGGTGAATCGAGTAATGAATTACTAATAAGTACAACTTGAATACATTGATCAAGAAGAAGTGTAGAGGTAGAATAATAAACATCGGATAAAGTCATGGTTGCGTCATTATTTTTTTTAAAGGGACATCATATTATAACAACCATCTCACACAAGTGAAATTAAATCGAAATCAACATATTTATTAGCAAAAACAGCACACAATGTTTCTCTATACTCAAAAGAATCATTAAGCCATTTATAAGCTGAGTTCCAATGATTTGACACATCAATTAATTTTTCTTTAGATGCAAACCATTGATTCGGCAATATGTTTGCCATTATTTTTGCAATCGAATTATATTTTGCAATATGAAATACTGCACTTCTAATTGGAGTAATTTTATATTTGAAAGTAGTTAAACCCATCTTGAACACATAAATTTGAAATATGACAAATGCATCTAACATGATTTTTTTTACCACTAATAGAAGGTTGACAAAAAGTTTTTAGCAAATCTAAATTAGCCGTAAGATTTTTTTGCCAACTAAATGATACTCGGATAAAATAATAGATATTTAGCGTGAAATATTGACCGTGGTATGCTTGGTATTAAACTCTCTATATGCAATCAAATATTTTTGCAAGTTCAAGAATTATCAATCCAATGACATGTAATTCTCATATAATTATTATTATGATGGGAATCCTTCCAAATATCCAAAAATATCATGACCCCATGTGGCAAACTATCAAATATGGAAATCAAATTCAATTTATACTCACCAACCATCTTATCAAAATCACGAGTAACTTATTACGTGAATCCTAGTGTTATATGGATTAACTTCACCTCTAGTATAAACTTCATAATGACTACTATGCGCATGATTAAAAGGAAGACCCGTAACGACAAAAATCTTGCAAGAAGATTTTTATGACCACTTTCACTATATTGGAATAAATTAGGGGAAAATTCCCATATACTCCAAAACATAAAACCAATTGCCCTAAACCCCATTGAATATAAAAGTTCCCTAATAATCCAATTACTATAACAATATACTAAACTACCCTTAATAGATTTTCCTCAATAGGAGCAGTTGAAACAATCAAATTATGACTGCTAATAAAACTCATTTAATGCAATTTCAATCTTTCCAAACTTGAAGTCTAACCAATAAAGTAAAAGATGATAAATAAGGTAATTGGGAAAAAGACAACTAGGTATCTATGGGTTTCACCCATCATCTTTCCATAATCTAAATTATATGAAATGCTATTGATTTGTACATATTTGTATGAGATTTTCGTATGTTTTTTGCATCGTGTGTTGTTTGCTTTTAGGATTTTTATGTTAATGATTTTCTCGTTTTTCTTCATTTTGATGTTTTTCATTTCATTTTATGTTTAATGTTTTTCTACTTTATTTTATAAGTAATAGTCTAATTTTGATTTATTTTCGTGTTTCAGCTCGAGATGAAGAAGACGGGACAAGCGACGTGACGCGCGCTGCCAACGCTCGCAGCCTTGGCACGCGTCAACGCCCATGCCGCCCGCGTCGGTCGATGCTGGGCTCGATGCAAACTCTCTGTTGTGTCGACTTGTGCTTTCATTGGCCGACACAACGCCCAGTCAACGCGCACGCCCTCGGCCCGCGTCGATCGACACTCCGATAGTTTTAGTGGTTATTTTTGGAAAAATCTATATAAACCCGCTCCTTTTTCTTCAAAAAACGAGTGGCCTGACTGGGGGGGAAAGGTTCCACATCACAGAATACCCTCGGTTCTTGTCCCCTTTCAATCGTATGCGAGATTCGGGTTGAATAGTTCGTCGTTCTGTCATTTTTATGCCATCCGACATTTAAGATCGTTTATCATCGCTGAAGATCGTTGGATTGCTGATGCTTTTCTAGATCATAGGCTCTCTGCACTTTGTTAATTTATTTTGTGTTTTAGATTTGTCTATCTTTGAATGTTGATGTTGTTCCGTTCTTCTCGTTTTTAATTTTATTTATTTACTTTAGTAGTTTAGTTGTTATTTTTCGTTAGATTAGTTGTTTCGATGTTTAGACGTTTTCTCATTTTTAGAGTAGTCGTTCCTTTAATTCCCGTCGATGCTTAATTCTCGTTTTAATATCGATTATATTCATGCTTGCGTTGAAATTATGTTCTTGATCATGTTAATGTTTTTCGGCTAAATTTATCGGTCTAGTGCCTAGGGCCATTTAGAGCCATCGGGATTGACACCCTGATCGTGGAGATGATTCTGGCGCACTAGAACCCTCACTTTCTTAATCGTCTCAAAGCTTTTGATTTTATTTAATTCATTGCATTAGGTGCTAGAACTCCCCAAACAAAATTGGATCGCGTTTTTCAGTTTAGTCATTTTTTTCGTTTCCTCGTTCGTACAACCAAACACCGGAATAACTTCCGATTAGTCTTCATTGGATTCGACTTGAGTCCGACTTACCGCCTACAGCTGCTCCGTTCTCTTTCAGATGAGCTTTTTATTTTTAAATAAAAAGTAGGTGTAAAAAGTTCGATTCAAAATTTGGCGCCGTTGCGGGGAAGGCTAAAGGTCGCGATTTTTGGTGTTTGCTCTTAGTGATTTTTGTTCGTGTTCTTATTGTTTGTGTGTGTTAGTGTTTGTTTGTGATTTTTATTTTTTTGTTTTTGTTCTTTCCGGTACGTTTAATCTCGTTTGTTGAGTGTTGTGCCTTTATAGCCACATTTCTTGAATTTTCGAGGTTAATTCTGACCTCCCAAAGCAAGTTGGAGTTTTCACCTCATTCATCTCGGGACTTACTTTTTGTGCCCGCCTTGGTGATTATCATCGCCAATTCCTTGCTTTAGAGAATACCAAGGCGTGGCACGATCGTCATTTATTTTTAGACCCGGGATGACATCGACCGTAGACGTCGTCAAGCTAAGACGTTAAACAAGCGCTTCTTGGGAGGCAACCCCAAGCCTTTTAACTTTATATTTTTTGTGTGTTTTTGTTTCTTTTGTTTCAGGTTCCCTTCAACTTTGAAGCCCGTTAGATGATCTTGGACGCTCGACTCATCACCACAAAGCGCGATTTCAGGGACGTATCTCTCTTTCTCTTACTCTTTTACCATACTTAGCTTAATTTTTCGTATTATACAATGTGGACATTGTATGGTTTAAGTGTGTGTGTGTGTGTGTGGGGTGGGGGTGGGGGTGGGTGGGTGGGTGGTTGTCCTTTGGTTAGTATTTTTTTTGGTATGATTGCTTGTGGTTGATTTGAGTTGTGTGTATTGATATTGATTGGAACCTTGACGAAGTGACGTGGTTAGATACTTTGGTTAGGATATTTAGACTTTCGTTTGAACAATAGTGTAATTATGGGGAATGAAGTGTAAACAGTCTATGAAGTGTCTTGTCTCCTGTTCTATTCTTGTTTCATTCCAAAGAGTCGAATACTCTTTACTAGCCCCGTTTTCCGATGCCCTCTATAAGATTTTATGTAATTTTTATTTTTATTTTTATTTTGGAGGCGTTAAAACTCCACGTGCAAATTTGAAAAATATTATCAGTTGCACTTAGCAACGTAAGGTTGGAGTTAATGAACTCTCGTTTGTAATTTATGTAAATTATGCTCGTTTAGTACCTCATCTTTATGGGTACTAATATATAAAAAAAAGAAAAAGAAAGAATAAGTACAAGAAGAAAAAACCTTGTACAAGTTAAGTTCGTATTTTTGTTTTTGTTTTTATTTATTAGATTATATTGTTAAAGAGGTGTATAGATGACTGGGCTAGTCGGGTGACGACTTGGCGGTTTGTTCAGGGTTAGACTTGGGATGAGGCATGGATGGATGACATGCATGGAGGCTAACTCATTACTTTTAGGTGTTCGGAAGCGAGTCTAAATCTTTTATCTCAACGTATCGTATCGTTCTTTTAGTTGAGTTTTCAGTCGATTTAATGCATTAACTTCTTGAATCATATGAATGCATTAGTGATTAGGTCATCGGGTAATTAGATTTCTCTTGTCTACGTCTAGATTAGATTTTGCTTTAGGACAAGCAAAAAGCTAAGTGTGGGGGAGTTGGTTTGTACATATTTTTATGTGATTTTTTTATGTTTTTGCATCGTGTGTTGTTTGCTTTTAGGGTTTTTATGTTAATATTTTTCTCATTTTTCTTCCTTTTGATGTTTTTCAGTTCATTTCGTATTTAATATTTTTCTACTTTATTAAGTAATAGTCTAATTTTGATTTATTTTCGTGTTTCAGCTCGAGATGAAGAAGACGGGATGAGCGACGTGACGCGCGCTGTCGGCGCTCGCAACCTTGGCATGCGTCGACGCCCATGCCGCCCACGTCGGTTGATGCAAACTCTCTGTTGCGTCGACCCGTGCTCGCGTCGGCCGATGCAATGCCCAGTCGACGCGCATGCCCTCGGCCCACATCGGTCGACGCTCAGCACGCATCGGTCGACGCTCCGACAGTTTTAGCAGTTATTTTTGGGAAAATCTATATAAACCTGTCCTTTTTTTCAGAAAACGAGTGGCCTAACTGGGGGGAAAGGTTCCACATCACAGAATACCCTCGGTTCTTGTCCCCTTTCAATCGTATGCGAGATTCGGGTTGAATAGTTCATCGTTCTGTCATTTTTATGCCATCCGACATTTCGAGATCGTTTCTCATCGCTGAAGATCGTTGGATTGCTGATGCTTTTCTAGATCATAGGCTCTCTGCACTTTGTTAATTTATTTTATGTTTTAGATTTGTCTATCTTTGAATGTTGATGTTGTTCCGTTCTTCTCGTTTTTAATTTATGTTTATTTACTTTAGTAGTTTAGTTGTTATTTTTCGTTAGATTAGTTGTTTCGATGTTTAGACGTTTTCTCATTTTTAGAGTAGTCGTTCCTTTAATTCCCATCGATGCTTAATTCTCGTTTTAATATCGATTATGTTCATGCTTGCGTTGAAATTATGTTCTTGATCATGTTAATGTTTTTCGGCTAAATTTATCGGTCTAGTGCCTAGGGCCATTTAGAGCCATCGGGATTGATAACCCTGATCGTGGAGATAATTCTGGCGCACTAGAACCCTCGCTTTCTTAATCGTTTCAAATCTTTTGATTTTATTAGATTCATCGCATTAGGTGCTAGAACTCCCCAAACGAAATTGGATCGCGTGTTTAATTTAGTCATTTTCTTCATTTTCTCGTTCGTAAAACCAAACACCGAAATGTTTTCCGATTAGTCTTCAATGTGATTCGACTCGAGTCCAGCTTACCTCATACATCTGCTCCGTTCTCTTGCGGACGAGCTTTTTAATTTTAAATAAAAAGTAGGTGTGAAAAGTTCGATTCAATTACATAAGTAATTGCGAACCACTCTTTTAAAATTACAAACTACTTTGTTCAGATTGCGAACTACGTACTACTTTGTTAAATTACAAACTACTTGTTTATATAAGAGTACTGAATTACCCCTTTTAACTATTTTATTTTGTTCTACAGAAATTCAGAGCTACTCGTGTAAATTCAGAACGACTAGTTTAAATTCAGAACTACTTGTGAAAATTCAGAACTACTAATGTAAATTTTGAAACTACTCATGTAAATTCAGAACTACTCGTGTAAATTTGAAACTAATCTTCAAAAATTTAGAACTACTCGTGTAAATTTCAAAACTACTCATGTAAATTCAGGACTACTTGTGTAAAATTTGGAAAATTACACACTACTTCCCATAGTTTTTGGGAAATTACATACTACTTCGCATAATTACACACTAGTATAGTATAATTATTATAGTAATTCTCAAATATTGATAACTATGATACAATTCCTAACACTAGTAAAAATAATGAAAGCTATTATTGTAATAGACAAAATTCCTTGCCACTTAGACAGGATTAATAGAATGTAGATATTGTCGTTAGGTGTCATATTACTGACGTTTATTTTCCTTTAATTTTATAGTATTTTTTGTACTCTCCATTTTCTACAAGAACAAATAAAAACAAAAATATAATCACGGAGAAAGATATCATTTGTCCCATGATATCCTTAATAGAGTATACGTAAAGCTATTTATAATAGGAAGAATTATATGATTCGCACCCATATGAAAATAACTAAAATTGGAACCAATAAATGAAAATATATATAATAAAGAAAAATTTCCCATATGAATTAGAGAGAGATAAAGTTGGGGACCGGTGAAAAGAAAATGGAAAGAGAGTGTGTGCATAATTATATAAGCTAATTAAGGTATTTATGATGTAAGGGTAGTATTGATAATTTAAATGTAAGTTTTGATTAAATAAGAAGTATTTTGACTATATGGGAATAAAAAGAGTCAATGGATTAAATGGTAAATGGGGATTATATATTTGTATTATATGGGAGTTTTCCCATAAATTAGAGCTCGTACCTTGACCGTCGGCTCTGAAGGTAGATGAAGACAAGAAGTCTATATGTGTTCGAGAGCTATCAATTCCGTAGTTGCCGGGATGCTTCTTTCTGTGTGTGATTTGAGCATTTTGTAGCCGGTATTATTTTTGGTACAGAAGGCGTAGTGATTCTTGTAATAATTGCATTATGCCCGAGTGATACGAAACTAAATATTCATGCTGGTATTTATGGTAAGCGACCTCATTTCTCGGAAGGAGCATTTCTTCTAAGAGGTGGGCGAGCTGGTTTTAAGAGTAGCGACCTGAAGTATGAGGATGAGTTCTCATATAGGGTCGCGACCTCTTATGAGTTTGTTAGCTCGGCGTTATCTGGTAGCTCGGTGATGGGCTTTGTAAATATTAGGCCCGAATGGGCCAATATGGATGGTATTGTGGGGTCCCGACGAATTATATTAAAAGAAACACAGGCCCAGGCCTATTCTGGTAATTTAAGCAAGAGATTCATTATTTATGGGAACTTAGTATATAGGAGAAATCCTAAATCTAAGTCGGTCATGGTATTTATGGAATTATGGTGAGAGAAGGTAACACTAGCTTGGGGAACACTTCTCTTGTTTATATAAAAGGGGTGCACGCCTCTCTTTATTTCTAGCTATTTTATCACGATTTAGGCACTCGGAAATATCTCTTGCACTCGCTAACTTAAGCATCGGAGGACCTTCGCCGGGGCCGTCCACCGCCTTGGCTGAAGGTGTTGTTTTGCAGGATCAATAGGTCGCCAGGAGGCTTCTTGGAGATCAACTAGGTCGCTGTAACGAAATTGAAAGTTATTCAGGTCACTGATCTCAGATTTGAGGTTAGTGCCTCCTATTCTTGGTAACCAATCTTTTTGGTTTTATCACCGCGTTTCACCATCTATCGTCATTTTTGAGAAATGCAATCGGAAGATGGGAGATTTGTATTCACTCGCCACCTTCGTCTTCGACTTCGATTTTCTTCGAGGCAGTGGCATATCACGATTATCACCCCCTTCTTCCTCGTTTTCATCAAGGTTGCGTGAGCTGGAGGTTCGAATTCGTCGATGGTTGGTAAATTCTCACCAAAATTGGTTTGATTATCCTCACTGAAATTTATTTGATTATATAAGTTATTAATTTCTTCCGGCATCATCTCATCGGAAACATAATCTCTGGCAACAACCAAAGGTTCTTGTCAAGGACCTTGACCTCCAATCGACCTTGACCTCGATGAGATCCTCGAATAGTATTAGTATTAATATTACGAGAAGAGCTTACCATAATAATATTATAAAAAAAAGATAATTAAAACGAGAAGAAGAATAAGATTATTGATAGTATTTTTGCATAAATTAACAACTTTAAACTTGAAAATATAAGAGAAGAAGAAGAAGATTAGAGATGAATTGATGTGAGGATTGGTGTTGGAGATGGGGTATTTATAGGTGTAGAAATGGATTATTTTTTTTTGGAAAAACTAGCAGTTAGAACCACTAATTTTTGGTTAATCGGCGTTTCAAGTCCCAACGGCTAGTTTTTATGACCGTTGATCGTTAACGACTCCATCAATTAAGTCGTTGATTTCAAACAGCCACAAGTCGACCGATTTGATCACCAATTTTTTCCGGTTAACCGTGGGCTTTGGTTAACCGTTGACCAAATTGGTACTAGCAGTTTTCCGATTAACCAAAACCATTATTAACACCTCCAATTAATCTATACCTAGCTATTCTATCTAGATATACCTATATATTTGCACGCGCGTGCACTGGTGTGGGCAGAAAATGTCATCATGTGTAATCAGGGGGTGCAAAAATAAAATCCATAAAATTCAAAATGTAAAGAAGTAAAATAAAGAAAGAAGGGCTTTTCTAATTTCAGACACCTGTTGTATCTGTCTATTTGTAGACACACCTTCTGTGCATGCCACGTGTCATATATTATTATATTCTTATTAATTAAAATATTTATATTAATTTGTGATTGTTTAAAATACCCTTTTATATGTTTATTTTATTATAAAAAATAAATAAATATTTTTAATTTATTATAAAACACTTCAAAAATTTACTATTCACAAAATACCCACAAAAGCAAAAATATATTTTCCAAAAAAACCCCTAACTATTCATAAAATCTAAAATTATAAAATCTAATTAATCATAAAACTCAAAATCATAAAACCTGACTAATCACAAAACTCAACTCACGAAGAAATTTCACTCCTTTCGCGTAATCCTGTTCGTGAACTATTTTTTAGCTCCTCGCAATTCTTTGGTCAAACACGCAGCGGTAAAATTCCAGCAACCTGTGTAAATGTTTGTTCCCCGTGGCAAATGAAGGGAAAAACAAGAAAGAAATTGGAAGATTCTGAAAAACCTAATTAACCTAACCACTATTTTTCTCCACCCTCTCCGTCTCGATCTCTAGAAAAACCCTATATCCTAGGCTAACAATCTAGGTGAAACGAGCCCAGGATGGTTGCCATGATGCTGCAGCTCAATTCGCGTGACATCTTGGCTCACCTCGGTGGACCCGTCGAGATTGAAGCCAGACTCGGGGCTGGCATCGGCTGTGGCTACGACGTTGGAAGAGGTGGCGGTGGCAGTTTCCTGCTGGGGCTAGGCTTCGAGCAAGGGAGTGTAGGGTTTATGAATGATGCCTCAGAGAGTGGGAATAGGTTCCCGCTGGTCTAATGAGTAAGGTTCTTTTTCTTCTTTATTTATGTTTTCATTGACTTCACTAATTCAATTTTCTCTGAATTTCTCATTTCATTGGATATATTCCCCCAATCAGTTGAGTTTGGGGTTTCTCAAGAAAAACTCTTGAATAACTTACCCACAAAAGCAAATTCACACGCCAGTTCGTTCTCGAACATATTTACTCATTTTTTATTCCTAAATTCAACAAAATGTTTTTTGAATCTCACATTCGTTTTTTGGATTCGAGAAATGTATTTTTTTTATTTTGATTTTTTGTATACTTAATTTTTTCCATCATTAATTGATGGGATCTTTCTGTTTTGGTGTAATAGAAAAGATGACTATATACAGTTATATTTTCAATATTTTATGTAAATGTGTGTGTAGGTGTACTGTGCTGTGAATCTATGGAACGCATTTGTAATGAACTATTCCTTTGAATACAATTACTTTTGCTTGTGATGAGTTTCATGTCATATAGATCGTTGTTGTCAATGTGCTTTAGGTAGTTTTAATTGTTACATATGCTAGGTGTTTTTTTTTGGAGCTTTTGTGCAATGATCTATTCCTTCTTTGTAATGCTATTGCTTCTGTTTTTCATGTCATATTGGCTGTTCCCAATTTTTCTATGTACTAAAGGTATATGACGACACAGAAGAGGGCAGTAAGGTTTGTACTTACTACAAGTTAGAATCTATCCCCGTCGTTCTCGTACTTGATCCGATAACGGGGCAAAAAATGCATTCTTGGCGTGGAATGATTCAACCAGAAACGACAGTGGTGGGTAGTAAGGTTTGCTGTCAATTTAAGCATTGTTTGTTTGCAATCTGAATAGATCATAAGTTATTAGCAAGACTTTATATTGTACTGGAATTATGGTTCTTTTTCTACTCATCAATTTGATGTTCACTTACCCTGTTTGTTTGTGATACTCAAAGTTGACTTTTGATTTCTATCTATATGGTTTGGTTTGGTTTTGTTATTTTTTGTTTCTCTTTGGTTTTAATTTTCCTTTTATCCTGTACTATCGTGCAGGTATCTTTGTTGGAGGCGGCAAAGTAGTTCATTTCACCCGTGTCGAGCCCTCTAAGATCAAGGAACCATACGGTCCCACAACCGAATGTCCGATTTTCCCTGACTGCGGATTCAGACAAACAAACAGCAACGTCGTCCTCTCCTGTCTCGATTGCTTCCTCCGCAATGGTTCCCTTTACTCCTTCGAGTACGGGGTCCGCCCATCTCTCTTCATCGCCAAAGTACGTGGCGGCACATGCACGACCGCTCAGCCCGACCCGCCCGACACTGTCACCTACCGGGCCATGTATCTCCTTCAGAACGGGTTCGGAAGCTACGACATTTTCCAGAACAACTGCGAGGATTTCGCCCTCTACTGCAAGACGGGGCTGCTGACCGTTGGATCGTCTGGGGGTTGGGAGGAGCGGGCAGGCTTCGTCGGGAGGAGCGGCCCCGTTGGCGGCCCTTCTTCCGTCCCTGCTGAAATTGCTAATGCCGAGCCCAGTCAGGGTGGTGATGGTGACCGCGGGAGTGTACTGCGTGAGCAGGTACACGACAAATATTGGTGTTCGGACGGACGTTGTCAAGGTGACGGTCAAGGATTTGGCTCCGAACCTCGGTTGGGAAAATCCGGACGACGACGACGATGACGCGGTGCGAATTATTATGTGAAATTCGATCTATTTTTTTGTGAATTATTGGTTAAAGTATATCATGTTGTTCATCCATGAATAAAAATTTGTCATTGTTTGAAGTACCATGGTGTCTTTTGTTTGCTGACAAGTGCGAATTTTTTTAAGGTGAGGCCGTGCTCGAGGGACTATTCTCACGATTGTACCAAGTGCCCCTTTGTCCTCCACCCAGGGGAGAACGCTCGGAGACAGGACCCGTGGAAATTCTACTACAGCTGTGTCTCACCGATGCTCGAAATATCGATTACGATCCCAAAAGCCTTTCCGATCGAAATTCCGAGAGAGCTTCAAATCAAGATTTTGAGGGGTCCGGGAGGCTGAAAAAATTATTGGCTAAAAGCGATATGAACGATTCGGATATTGCTTCAGATTTCGAAGCTCTGTCGGATATTTTCGAGTCAGAGTTGGAAACGGAGAATGAGGTGAAAGAAGAAAAAACGCTTTACATGGACGTGTTTGAAAAGATTCCAACGGATAGTGATGGGGAGGGAGATGATTTTGAGGAACATCTTCGGCAAATATCGACTAATTCGAGAAAAGAGAAATTCGATACAGATGTGGAGATGGAGGATCTTGATGAGGTCGATAGAATGATTTTATGAGCCGCTTCGCTTTTGAAGAAAAAGAGGAGATGATTGGAGTTTCTTTGCTGCTGATTATTTAGTTGGTGTCTTATCTGGAGCGATTATAACGGTGTGTTTCATTTTCAAGTGCTTAGATTTGGGGAGTTGGATCAAGCAGCTACCAGAAAATATGTAGTAAATTACAAAATTAACCTTGGAGTTTAGCCTAGTTACAAAAATAAATAAAATCAGTTGTCTTTCAAAATTACAAAAAGTGGTGAAAGATTACCTTTTTTTGAAAAAAATCTCAATGGTATTGGTTGTAATTAATTCAAATGTATAATTATGTCAGCTTGTATCAATATGTACACCTGAACGAGAACCATTAAGAGACTAAAATCGGGCTTTTGGGCTGAAAATTGTGTTTCCGTGGTGCTTATTCGTGTTGCACTAAAATATGGCATGTGGCTTTGTTACTGATCTGCTTGTGTGTCCTGATAGACAAGTAGGTTTTGGTCCATTTTTAGTCATTGACATGTTTCTGTTACATTCTGGGCATGTTGGTTTGATTGTGCAGTTCTATCCATGAGATGGCTGGCTATCTTATGTAAGACGGTCATACTTTTTAAGTAAATTTGTACAAAACTTTTTAAGTAAACTTGTACAAAATTATTCGCCTCAAGTAGAAAATTATGCACAAGTTGAAGGTTATATTTTCCTTCAATACTGACATATTAAGATAAGTTACGGAAATAAAAAGAAAAAACACAAAAGTACACAACTTTTATCAACAAGTCAAATTGTCTTCAACATTGCAACTATATATTACACAATTCTAATTACCTTTTTACATACATTCTAGAGAACAGATCATCAATCACACTTATCACTGGTTCTTGGAAAAGAAGCTCAATCGAGAGGCTCAAATTTTACTAATCTGGAAGCTTATGTCCCAAAGCTACATTCTGCAATGAAAACTGGCGAGAAAAGCTAAAGTACATGAAGGACTCTAAATCACTCTGGTGTGGGCCCGGGAATTTTCAGTGCTTCATCCAGTGCTTCGGCTTCGGCTTTTCTGACATTCTCAACGATTGCTAGGATTTTCTCGGACATATGATCAGATTGACTCTCGATGTTTGATAAAAGATTAACTAATCTTTCTCTGTATGCCGCGCATAGTCCTTCCTGCCGCTGCAGCTCTCGGGTGAGTTCTTGGATTTTCTTATCCTTGTCACGCTTCAAAGGCGAATGATTAAACAAGTGATTATTTGAAACAGCCTAATAATCCACATTTTGAGATTTTATTAAAATATTAGTTAGTTCCATAATGGAGGTGTCAGGGGATCACATAACTTGTTTGTATTACAATGGTGAACGATGAGATCACAAAAAAAAAAAGGAAGCACGCACACATACAAACTATTAGTTCCTCTTATGTAAATCTAACAGTTAAGGCACAAACCACAAAAAATAAAATAAAATAAATAAATAATTCGAGCACAAGGAAACTATGCAAAGAGGAATATATTCAATGTGTTCCATTATATCATAAGCTGAGTTTTATACTGAAAATCTACAATGATTTAGAGCATCCAAGATAATATATATCATAATCAAACACTAATAAAATGTTAAGAGGTACATGCATGTATATATATATATATATATATATATATATATATGGTTGGGTTCAAATGGAACCATGTCGTTATATGCGAACCTAGGGACTCATCTTGACCATTAGATTGGATAATCTTAATGGTTGAGAATATGACACGTCAGCAGCCTAATTATGTAAAATATTGCATTAATTTAATTAAAAGGGTATTTTGGACATATATTAGCAACTCGAAAAAAGCATTGCATTGCTCTTTAGAAAGCACATGGGTAAAGAAAAAGCACTACGACTGTATACAAAAAGCATCACAAAAATCGTTCTATAAATAAATGTAATTAAATTTAAAAACCTGAATATTAAAAAGTATCGCATGTAATTAATTTTAGCACTACATTGTTGTATAAAAAAACACTGTTAAATTACGAGTAAGAATTTTGGATTTTTACTATATTTTAGTTCTTTTATAATAACGTAGCAATGCTTTTCTTAATATTATTACAGCGCTTTTTTTTATTACATTATCAGTGCTTTCTTTTATGATAATCGGCCGGTGCCTGCGCAAATCCACCACCGTCCAACACCAGGCGAACAACGGCAGCACCATCATAAAACCAACGCCGAACCACCATCACAGCTAATCGCCACTGCCAGCGGCCCGACGGTTTCAACACCACCGCCGTCCGGTCCAGCCACGATTAATCGGCCGGGCCTGAATTGGTAAAGCCCAGCCACAACAACCTCCAACCATGGCCGCGCCACCCATTCAATCCGCCACCACAGACCACCAACCACTTCAACCAACGCCGAACCACCATCACAGCTGATCGCCACCCCCAGCGGCCCGACGGTTTCAACACCACCGCCGTTCGATCCAGCCCACGATCAATCGGCCCGGCCTGAATTGGTAAAGCCCCAGCCACGACAACCTCCAACCATGGCCGCGCCACCCATTCAATCCGCCACCACAGACCACCAACCACTTCACGCCTGACCGAACCATCGGCACCCCAAATCACCAACCGCCGTACACAATCCGGCAAACCCAAAAATCCAAACCCCCAAATCGCCACGACCCGAAACCCATCGGCCCCACACCCACAACAACCTACTCGGCCGAACATGACAGGCCATCACCACCTCGGCCGGTTCCACTCGCCACCTACAAAACCCACGCAGCCGAGTCGCCCGCCGCCTTGCCAGTTTCTTCGCCAGGATCCATCCCCTTCTTCATTTTTCTCCCCCAGAACCCGTTTTTCCCCTTTTTTTTACAAATTCAGAAATCGACTCAGCACCCCCCCACAATCGCGGACGAGCGCCACCGTCAAATCGAGCCGCTGTCGCCACGCCGCCGCCCTCGCTTTAACCGTTTCCTTCTAACGCAGATGCTGAGCCGTCGAGGAACAGGGACGCCAATTAGCCGACTGGAGATTCCGGCAGAAATCGGGGGAGAGAGAAAAAGGCGGAACGTCTCTGCCGGAAGCGCTGCGCCGACTGCCGTGCCATTCGCCGTTGCTGATTTCTGTTTTGGGAGAAAGATGGTGTGTAGTCGGCGCCGATTGGGGGGGTGTGGGGGGAACAGACGGGTTTCTAGGTTGATTCTAGGGTTGTGGTTGGGGAAGGAATTTAACCTGATTAGGATGATTTGCAAAATTACGTAAAGGCCCTACTCCTTCCATATATGTAATTTAAAAAATTTAAAAAATAGAAAAAATCTGATCCACACAAATTATTAGATCTAAGGCCTGCATTGGTCCCTAGGTTCGCATATATTGACTTGGGTTCTATTTGAACCTAATCCTACATATATATATATATATATATATATATATTATATATATATATATATATATATATATATACCTATCCTCCAACCAGGAAATACTGTAAGTGTCACCTAAGCAGACACCATCGTATCCTTCCAACTCGCAGTAGGCTGCCCAGCTATCCTCTGTAGCATTTGCTGCCGTCGTTGCATATATGTTCAAACCTTCTGGGAGTAGACCTTCAAACATACTTCCAGATTCACATGCTTCAAGGTAGAAACCTATAACAATATCATTGAATTATAATTAATAACCTTTTTTTTTAAGTAATAATTTCCAAAAAAAAAAAAACAATAATAATAATAATAATCACAAGGAGATGAAAGACGAGAATCGATCATTTACCAAGCTCTTGTATGTTCCGGAAGCATGCTTCTTTTTCAAGACATTGTTTAGATCATTCATCATTATGAATTCACCGACAGGCATCCCTAGCATATAAAACATTTTGAATAAT
>BMAC01000716.1:247607-271390 GCA_014905375.1 Phtheirospermum japonicum
CAAAAATGCCCTCTACTCTTGAAATAGAAGTTATGAAGAAAAACATCCCTCGTTTTTTTAGAATGCCCGACTTTAACCCAGCTAGGAGACATAGAATAATTGCTCTAACAATATTTTTTTTTTTAATTAAGCATTTGCCCAATGATGTACATTTCTCTCCTTGTTAACAGTACTCATTAATCAGAATAAAAGTACGAGAATGGAGAACTTGTGTGTATATACAGTAATAATTTTTATATTTTCTAACTTCATTTGTCAGTAAGCAGTTTTTGTTAATCCTAGCTTATTTAACTAGAAGGAGATGTAGTTTTGTGTAGTTCAAGATTTTTAGTTCCAAGTACGTTTGAGTTAAGATTTCTGAATTGGTTCGTTCTTAGTATATTTCTTGTGAGGTTTTCATTGTCAAATGAAAACATTGTAGCTGTGATGGACTATGATTTCATTTTTTTGGCTATTTGTTTTCTGATGACTAGACAATAGTGTAATGAAGAAGGGTCTGTAAGAAGAATGGGTTTTTGTGAATGTGATTCGATTGACTCGTTAACACGAGATTTGCTTCTTGAATTTTTGAAGGTACAATCGGCACGAGATTGCTCTTGAATTTTTGAAGGTACAATCGGACAAATCAAATTATTTTATAAGGTACCTTCAATCCTCATTAATTATTTGAAAATTGCGTATTCTGTTTTTGTTTGCGCAGAGTTTTAATTTGTGAATTTCTGCGTAGAGATATATATTGATGAAACATCTTGAATCTGCGAATATTATATGAATTCTGCTTTGGGTTGAATTCAATCTGTCGTCCAACGTTTAATTCTGCTATTCTGTTTGTAAATTTCTATGTGTATATATATATCTGCGTTGGTTATATAACATATATATATATATATATATATATATATATATATATATATATATATATATATATATATTATTCTGTTAGTATATATTGATGAACATTATAGACTGTGCGTCTATGTATGTATACTGCTGTTCTGTGAATTGCTGGCTTTGTGGAAAAAGCTCTATGTATACTGTTTGGTTATATATCATATATATATATATATATATATTATTCTGTTAGTATATATTAATGAACATATAGACTGTGCGTCTATGTATCGTAATACTGCTGTTCTGCGAATTGCTGGCTGTTTTTGTTGAGAAAAAAAAAATTTTCTTTGTCAAGTTCGACATATAGACTGTGCGTCTATGTATCGTATACTGCTGGAAAAAAAAAGCTCTTTGTCAAGTTCGACATATAGACTGTGCGTCTATGTATCGTATACTGCTATTTTTTTGTCAAGTTCGTTCGAACCCGGGTGAGGACTTGCATGTTTTAATACCTATGACCGTTCTGTTATATCTATTGCTTGACAATTCTTGAATCTGTTTTTGTTTATGTATTCTGTTCTGTGAATTGCCTTACTGTGAGTCTATGATTGTATACTGTTTGGTTATATATCATATATATATATATATATATATATATTATTCTGTTAGTATATATTAATGAACATATAGACTGTGCGTCTATGTATCGTATACTGCTGTTTTGCGAATTGCTGGCTGTTTTTGTTGAGAAAAAAAAAAAATTCTTTGTCAAGTTCGACATATAGACTGTGCGTCTATGTATCGTATACTGGCTGGAAAAAAAAAAGCTCTTTGTCAAGTTCGACATATAGACTGTGCGTCTATGTATCGTATACTGCTATTTTTTTGTCAAGTTCGTTCGAACCCGGGTGAGGACTTGCATGTTTAATACCTATGACCGTTCCCAGCAATTCGCAGAACAGCAGTATAGCTCAAACGATGATTATTCGAAATCGAACAACCCCATCGAGGTCTGTGCTTTTGTAAAAAAAAAAGAAAGAAAAAAACTAATATAATTAGGTAAACTTTATGGGTGATTTTTGTAATTCACCCAAAAAAATGGGGATGGATTATATTTTATATACCTGACCCTGAGGCGGTTTACGCCTTCCATTTTCGCGATGCCCGTTGCCATCCATCTAATATCCATGATGAGAAAAAAAATCAGATCGTAAAGATGCTCGATTCAATTCTGCAAATAACACGTGACACGATAATGAAGCAAGTGTAATTATATTGATGTACATGATTTCCTATTTGCTGGTTTATAAAATTTTGGGATATTGACAAAACCCACCTCCGAGGTTTAGCTTAATTACGAAAAAGCTCCGATTATCTTTCAAAATCGCAATTAACACATTAAAGCGTTACAAACACCCATTATTTTGGGGCGTGATTTGTAAAAAAAGACATATGTGAAGGAAGTCATTGTAGTTTCAAAATATACTTAAAAAAAGATTGCGTAACTAGGCTAAAGCTCAGGGGTGAGTTTAAGGTTAGCTGGGTTATAAATATTTACAAAAACACCCCTGAGGTTTAGCTTAATTAGAAAAGCTCCAATTATCTAACAAAAGCTTAATTAGAAAAGATTGTAATAATAAAAAATAGGGAAATGTACCCAAAAAAAAAATCTCTGAGTTTTAGCTTAATCAGAAAAGCTCCAATCATCTTACAAAATAATAATTAACCCAATAAGGTGTTACAACCACACCTTATCCTTATTTAGGGTGCGATTTGTAAAAATGAAACACATCAACGAAGTAATTGTAGTTTCAAAAGATACGTTAAAAAAAAAGGTATTTATGTAATCAGGCATAAGCCTCGGGGCTCAGGGGCAGTAAAACTAAATAAATGGGAACTAGTGATACGAATCGCAATTAGCCATAAAACTAAGATCAAATCAATCGTGTCCACAAAACCAATCAGCTTCACATTACACACACACACTCACACACAAAAGGTAGCACATAAACAATAATGTGGTAACAATTACCCTAAAGAAAAGGAGACGGTTAATTAAGAAGACTCTGGAACTTTTTCATTGGAACTCGAAACAACATATTTAGCAACATCAGCACAACATTTAAGCTTATCTGCTTTAGCATTAGGTATCTCTACAGAAAACTCTTCCTCAAAAGCCATCACGAGTTCGACTCTGTCCAGGCTGTCGAGGCTCAAGTCCTTCTGGAAATCGGCCTTTTCTGTAACCTGTGACAAATAAAACAATTGATCATTATTTCAGATTTCAAATCAAGCACAAATGAGATTTCTTAAATTGTTAATATAACTGCACAACCTTAGCATCATCAATCTTGTCGAATTTCTTAACCAGGCTAATCACACGATCAATCACATGATCCTGGTTTATACTTGCAGTGTTGCTGAATAAACGCAGAGATTGCATATATTTGTACGTTGCGTTCGGATCATCCGGACCAAAACGCCCTTTCACAGGAACCCTAATCCTCGTGTAACTCAAAATAGTGTTCCAAAAATTTTGCATTTTTTTTCACTGTCAGAAAGATCAAACAAATTACATTACTGCTACTGCTACTACTACTATTACTACTAATAATAATAATAAATAAATAAAATAACATCAACAGAATGCCAATTTCACAAATAATTTATTTTCTAGCTTGTCTTCACCATAAACTTTGCATTTATTTCACTGTCAGAATGATCAAAAAAATTACTACAAAATAAAACAAAGAAAATATAAGCAACATCATGCGAATTCCACGTATAATTAAAAAAAAAACTAGCTAGGTAATGAAAAGCAAGAATAAAAAACCCACAATCAAAATGCACAAAAATATAGCTGACATTTCTTATTACTAACGTCACGCCATCAATTACAGAGCGAAATCTCACAGAAGCTAATGAGTCATTAGAAACAAGGGTATAAATTATTTGCAATTAATTAGAATCCGAGAAAAATAAACCAAAAAATCAGAGACACCATATGCAGAGAACAGAAGATAATAGCTTGCCGAGATACTTACGAGAGCATGTAGTGAAAATGCTAAAAACAAAAGAAAAGCGAAGCAGCGCATGTTTACCTTGCCTTGCCTCCTATCTGTTTGCTGAAATACTTAACGAGAGCACGTAGTGAAAATGCTAAAAACAAAATCAGATCGTAAAGATGTTCGATTCAATTCTGCAAATAACACGTGACACGAAAATGAGGCAAGTGTAATCACTGGGAGCCGAGTAATAATATTGGGAAAAGAAATACACAAGTACATTATATAGCAAATGCGAACGTACAAATAAAAACACAATTCATACGTACATATGCGCTAATATGTTGCAAATAAACATGTTTATCGATCAAGGTATTATATCCAATGTATTTTTTATTTTTTAATCCGTTGGTATTATATTCAATGTATTTTTTATTTTTAATTCTAAAATTTTCCTGCAAATTACAAAATATAACCGTATTGGTATTTTTGCATATATACAAAGTACAAAACACAAAAAAAAAAAAAAAAAAAACAATCAAATGCATCAGCTTACCTGTCACAGCAACTCTAAGAGGAGAAATAAGGTGCGGCGGGTCAAAGGGGATGGAGAAGAAGCGGCTGAACGGGATGATCGAGGTAACTAGCCTATTACAATTGTGCCTTGCTAATGCCATTTGCTTCAAAAAAAAAAAGAAAAAGAAAAACTAAAAATTGACATTTAATAGAAGTTAATGTAGACGATATTAGAAAACTTAGAAGGGTCAAAACACAAAAACATTCGTTCAGAACTGGCACCATTCACAAAATGCTCTGTTTCACGACTAAGTATAAATATATCAGAATCCTCTTCTCAGGTTTCAACATTCTACATCGTGCAAGAATAAATGAATACTGTAGGTTTCCCTTTTTTTTTTTTTTTTCTTTCTTCTTCCTCTTTGGAGAATTTTGTCGAACATGTGATATATTAATTGAAATGCACCAAAGAGTACAGAAAATTTCCTTTAAAATAAATGCAGAATTTCAGAACTCGAATTTAGGTACCAGAAATAGAAATATAATGATTAAGATGGAAAATTATAATCACTTTACCTCCTTTTCTCCGAATTCAAGCAGTTGAAGTTTACAAAAATACTACAGTTCTGCCCAGCGCCATGAAAATGGCGTTCTCAACCTCCGCGCAGAACCCTCCCAGACCGGTCGCCTTCGTCAAACTAGAAAGGAGTCACAAAGGTGGAGGGGAGAGATACAGCGAGCGAGTGGCCTGAAAACTGATGGCAGCCACGACGCTTTCCTCTCCGGCGGAGTACCAATTTGGTGTCGAGAGGAAGAACAAGAGGACTCCAATGTTTTTTATTTTAAAGCGTATGACATGAATTGAAATTGGGTTTTGTGATTTTTTTTTTTTTTTTTAATCTTTAAGTCATGAAATTCAGTAATATAAAATTATAATTTTTAAGGAATATTTTTTAACTAAATAAAAAATTGAAGGATTAAATTATAAATATAATAATTTTATAATAATAATTTAATATAATTTTACTTTTTTAATATTATTATTATTTGAGGATTATTTTGGTAATATATTAATAAAAAAAATATTTATAATCATAAAATTAAAAAAGTACTTACATAGTACAACTGAAACATCCATTTGTACCACGTTGTACTCAAAATGGGTGGATGATATTAAATAATAACAAAATCTAGTGGTGTAGAAGGTATGTCTATAAATAGACAGGTACAACGGGGTGTCTGAAATTAGAAAAACCCAAAAAAGAAAGGAAACGTCTAATATTCAAAGAGAAGAAATATTGTAAATACGAAATATGCACAACAACATACAAGAAACAACAATGAGAAAATTACAACTTTTGGTCCCGAAAGAATCATATGTTACATATTTAGTTACAAATGTCAAAAATAAAATCATTTTTGTAAGACCAAGTGAAAAGACGAAAATTTTAGTTGAATTAAATACGCAAATAAATCATACTAATGAGATTAAACGAATTATAGGGCAAAAATGGGAAGCTTAAGAAAACTTCTATTATTATGAAGCCTAATTGAAAATGAATTGATGTTGTCAAGGAGGAGAGGAATCTAATTATACTATAAAACTCTCAATTAAAAAGAGCGGATTTCATTTGAAACCAACACTTTTGTGGTATCATAATACAACCATATAAATGTATAAGTTATATCATCACAAAACATAATTAAGGTATCACAATAATAAAAGTGTGTCAAACAACTATCACAAATAAAGTGGTCTCACAGGAGAACTTACAATAAGAAAAAAAAAAAACAATAACATAATCTTGAAATGATATTTATTTACAATTTAATCAACCAGATTTTTTGAACACTTGATAAAAAAAAATCAAAACCCAGTATCAGTAGTTTAAATGTCAAGAAACCCCTTCCTGCTCAACGCTTGGTGTTCACCCATTCTCCCCTGGTTGCTGGAACTCCTTGTTTCCCAACTATCTATTCACACTTGATAAAGGGAAAATATTTTTTGCACTCAATGCATGTAGTTTCTCGCACATTGCCTTTTAAAATATTCTTTATTCCACTTTTCCTCCTGATATATAAAAATTTTCGATGTTGCCCCTAAAGTGTATTTTGGTGAAATATTCCCACTAGATTCCGCCGCGGAGAATTGGGTGGTAAAATTGGGAGATCTTATAATTTAGGGGTTAAATAGAAAAACCCTTTAACTTGAGGAGCAAATTAAAATAATATAAATATTATATTTCTGTATAAAAGTATTATTTTTATGAATAAAAATAGAATTAATATATTAAAAAAATATTATAAAAAGATTATATCTTATAATATAATCATATTTGCTCATGGACCCAAATATTAATGTCATTTTTGCACGTTTTACCTATGTAATATTGTGATACAATCTTATATAACAATGTATTGGTGATAAATATAGTATTTAATTACATATTTTATAAAAAAAAATTCGAAGGTAATCTTATTTCTCATATCACAATAAAGCATTATACGAAATACAATTTCCTGTTTTTTTGTTCAAACATAATACTTAACATTATATTACTTATTTATTTAGCCTAATGATTTATATAATACTTAGGCATTTGTTTCCTATTAAACAAAATAAGAGATGTACTTACAACATGTATATTTGGAAAGTTATAAATATTAATTGAAAATAGAAAAACTTCACTTCATTAGTGGGTAGAATTTTGAGAAATAACTCCCAAAAGGTTGCAAATTTTACTCCATATATATATATATATATATATATATATATATATATATATGTATGTATGATAGTATTTTCTTCAAATCTAAAACTTTAAATCAAAAATCAATAAATATATTATTTTTACTTTGCCCCCAAACTATAAGATTTTTCGACTTTGCCTCCCAGTTTCCTGCCGGCAGAATCTAAAAGGAATATTTCAATGGAAATAAACTTTAGTGGTCCGTCGAATATTCTTGTACGTCATGGTGCAAAGTGGAATAAAAGATATTTCAGGGGGCAATATGTCAAAAATCGCATACATTGGGGGGTAAAAAAATTAATTTTACCTCGATTAACTAATCAAGATCTTCTTCTTAGTTCAATAACCAAACTCTTCTTCGATCCACCTAGGACCGTTCTTTCTTGGATCAACCTAGGATCACTTCTCTCTGATCATCTAAGTTCAATATTCTTAGATCCGCCTTAGACCGCTCAAATATGACCCTCCTTGGATCTCTCTTGACGAATGTGATGCTGTTCACTAGGAACCACTCATCAGCTGGGTTTGATGAATGTTGAAGGCCTTTATACTTGTATCTCAAATCAGAAAGATGGAATATTGTATGCTTGGATTTGAGGTCTTCAACTGATCATAATAGAGAGTTTGAATCTTCGATCTATAGTCTTTATGGAGTCCGTCTTCAACTATTTATAGGCGCGTGCCTTTTGAATTTGGCCATTTAGGATTCTGACCACCTAAATTTGGAGCATTAATTGCTTTTTATTCGTCGTAGGTAGGTAGTAGATTCTATGAAATATGAAGGATATTCGTTGGGGCCAATGTGTCTCTACCTGCTATTTTAACCATGTGGGTGAGTTTAATGTGATAATATCTTATCAGGGTTGCATTAACGATGTGTCAAGGAAATATTAGATTCTAGTCAAATGCACCCGACCTGATGACTCCTTCTGCTCCTGAAACTTTAAGTGTTGACATTTTATAATTAGTTGTATTTCCAAATACTTGAGAGTGTGGAGGTGTCGACTAGGTTGATTGTCGATTCTTCACCAGCTGCGGACTTAACTATAGACTTCTAATTTCTGCATTTCTCTGCATCTGTTGTCGACATGACTTCCTTTCACTTTGATGTTGACTACAATTGACACTTCTAATCTTACCAACTAAAGTCCTATCAAATACAAAATTATCATTGAATGGGGAATTTAGTTCTATTATACTCTATTAATGCCACACTAGTGCAGAAACTGCTAATCTAGAAGGGTAATTCTGCCTATCCAAAACGCCTTTCTGTGCCTTCTGTAGTGACATAGTTCTAGAAAGTCTGTACTTTACAGAACGCCTTTTTTTTACCCTTCTGGATTGGCAGACTTTCTAGAAGGGTAAAAAAAAGGCGTTCTAGAAAATAATTTTTCTGATCTAGAATGGTACCATTCCATGTTGATCCGCCACTTTCCAGAATGGTTTTTAAAAAAGACGTTCTGGAGAGTATAACTTACCAGAACGGTAATTTCAAAACCGTTATGGTAAGTTATACTTTCCAGAACGGTATTTTGAAAAACCGTTCTAGAAAGAATGATTTACCAGAACAGTATTTGAAAATACCATTCTGGTAAGTCATACTTTCCAGAACGGTATTTGAAAATACCGTTCTGGTAAGTCATACTTTCCAGAACGGTATTTAAAAATACCGTTCTGGTAAGTCATTCTTTCCAGAACGGTATTTGAAAATACTGTTCTGGTAAGTCGTACTTTCCAGAACGGTATTTGAAAATACCCTTCTAGTAAGTCGTACTTTCCAGAACGGTATTTGAAAATACCCTTCTGGTAAGTTATACTTTCTAAATCGTTAATTTTGAAATACTGTTCTGGAAAGTATAACTTACCAGAACGGTATTTGAAAAACCTATCTGGAAAGTCCTTTCAAGAACGGTTTTTTATAAATAACTAGAACAATTTTTTTGATTATATGTTCTTGAAAGTTTTGCTTCTAGAACATCATTTTTAGTATTCGTCTTTTCCTAAATGTAAAAACATCAAATATACAATATTAAAAACACCAAATCTCAAATTGAAAATATACTTCACCAAATACAATATCTCAATCCATTCAAAGCACCCTAGAACAACAAAAAAAAACCCTCAATATTCATCAAGTGTTCAAAACAACAATCATTACAAGTCACATACAAAAAAAGGTCTTCAAACCAAATTAAAATGAAGTGCGCACCCTCACTATCTAAAGAACAGAAATAGAGAGAGCATCAGTCACCCTTTCTTCATAACCAGTTAACTTCGCAGATGCTTCTTCTGGAGCAAGCCTCACTGCATGATTTTGTCTAGTCAGAAACTCATAATCATCTACAAAAGTTATAGTGACAGAATAATGTTTTCTTTTCGAATATATTCCTATTCTAAGCAAGAATCGAGTTTAGTAATTTTAACCTCCATAAAATTGACAGCTGTTATACTTATTGACGGTTGTTATACTTACAGTTAAATTTCTTTTTTGATATCTTGCCATTGTTGAGAGCATACAAAAAATTCTTGACAGTCTCAGCATTGAAGGGAGCAGTGTACTGTCAAAATAAAATTAATAGTAGGCATATATAAACAAATTAAAGTTAAAAATTAAATATAAGTACAAATGTCTTCGAAGGATAGAAGAGTTAAAATATGGTTTAACATCTTTGGAATGAAAAAAATGGGCTGACCTTAATGAATTGTATCCCCATGTGGCACTGGTATCACAGATAAGTAGAAAACAAATTCCAGCATATCTTCATAATTAATTGATGTAGTCGGCTACAAAATATCGCCTTCGCACGGAGCACTGGTGACCCTCGTCGAATCGTACTTGCAAACAAACACACACACCCAATTACACAAAGTAATAGAAATACAGAGAGTAAATACTAACCGAGATGACACCGCAAGATGGCAACTTGTTGTCGATTTGGACTGCAATTGACATCGACAAACTCCGGCGAACTACACTGTACCCAATATTTTATCTATTCATAAAATACAGCTCGAACCTTGTTCCTTGGACCAAATTTGTTGTGAGTGTGTCCTCAGTCCGTTCAGTCCTAATTTTAGACTTCCATTTCAAAAAAAAGGTTATGAAAATCCTAATTCTAAACTTCATCTATACAGATACTCGAACGATTTCACCTTGTTCAAGCGAAAGGGGATCGGCGGAAGAAAATTTTGAATTGGCCACAATTGTAGCTCATTTTTTAAAATGGGTTAGCATCATTAAGATGTGGGGAAGGTTGACGTACATCCAATTTAGCCGGAGGGACGCCGGCCGGCGTTTTCCCATTTTTGTTCAAATGGGGATCAACGAGCAAGGGGAAAAGCCCACGTACTATAAGCGATTGCCTTGCCTGAACATGTGCAGAATAAAACAATAAGCTCATCGCAAGGAAAACAGATTACTTGCCATCGATCATCAAAATGATAAAATCAATAAAATCAATGAAAAGCATTTAATAATGCAAACTAAGTCCCCTAACCAACATAAGCAATAACTTTCGGATGTACAAACCAGATCATCATAGCACACGTCTGGGAGCACTAGTATCGTTCTCAAATAACTCTGAATCTCATTATATAATCAAAAAACAAAGCATATGCTTTTATCTTGTGAAGTTAGAGCCATTAATAATGTGTAGCTATATAAAAGCTACATTTCTTCATGCAATGCATTTAAAAAGATTCAAGATAAAACCAAAATATCTGCTCAAAGGTCTACCTCAAATGCACCACTGAAACTCCACTTCAGTTGATTTGTCTTCAGACGAAGAATGACAACAGATAAAACATGCATTGTTGGCCTATATTTCGCTATCAATCTGCACCGAGCAGAATATTAGCAAAATAGTATATTACGGTCTATTAGCAAAACAGTATATTAGCTCATGCTCAAAACAGTATATTAGCAAAATGTCTTAAACTAGCAACTGAGACAAACTCAAAAAAATAGTAAGATACCTTGCTGCTCTTCCAGACGATGTAACTGGTCGTGGATCAAAAGGAGTGTAATACCATGAGGTCGAAGCTTCTGGGACTTGACCGTGGCTTGATATATTACATTCCTAAACTTTGGAGAGCACACTTATTCATCAACGAAGAGCATGGATATAAATTTGTAATTTACAGCCTATAAACCTTGTGCAGAAAGATACCTTGAGATTTCTGTACATCGGTTTTGCATAAAGATTATCAACTCCAAGTATATAACGGTCTATCATCCCAGCATAATTACAAGCGAGACCCAAATCAACTTTTACATAACAATTCACCTGTGGTTTAGCAAATTTAATTTTGCAATTTTGACAACAAATTAGATAAACATTAAAACCAATCCCGAATATATATATATATATATATATATATATATATATATATATATATATAGTATTTGAATCATGAAAAATCTCCAAGTGGAAAAATAATTTCAACACATAATTTTGATTACAATTTCTTCAAGTTTTTGATAAAAATAATCCAATTGCAATTCCATACAAAAAATATTATAAAATACTTACCTGAACAACAAAAACCACATACCAAAACAATCAGTGGGAAAATAAATAAATATATAATATATTGTCTTACCATATAACATTGCTGTTATTTGCAGTCATGAGGGAGGAATTGGACCGCACCACATATTGACAGTCTGGAACATACAAGCCGCATAAGAACCCCAAATATATGACAAACATCGATAATACAACACACACCTACAAAAAGGAAAAACTGATTCATTTCAGGAAATATAAAGAGATACATAATTCAGTAAACTGGTTAATATAATTGAAATATCTTGGCATCCAATAGAGGTTGCATAGCATGGTCCAATACGCAGGAAAGCTAAGTTATAGGAGATTGAAAAATCATTTATCCTGATTTGCTATTTGTTGGGCATATATAAGCAGTTTCTTGCTGGTGCAGATATAATTAATATAATGCCTAAGTTCAATCAAGAGATGAAATATCCACACGTGCACAAGAAAATAACATTTTTATTCCTCTTGATTTTTGTTTGCTTCGACAATTAAATATGACACCAGTATTACTTACCATTGCCAAGTATAATTTCTGGAGAAATAATTTCCTCTCCACCTTTGACATGGAAGCCATATTTCACACAACGCCGCAACAATATATCCAATTGCTATCCTCTACATTAAAAAAAACAAAAACACAATGGTTAAAATACAAGGAACCATGAAAGCTAAAACACCACCCTCAATAAATAGGTGCAGCTTGTAAAACAATAACATTGACAGGAGGTATCTGTAATTTTGATAATAAGACAACTATAGAAATTAAAGATCGTACCCAATTGGCTAGCGCCTCGTATCCATTTCCATGTGACACGTCATATGCTTGTCTGCCAGTTATGATTTCTAGTAGGAGTACACCAAATTTATACGTGTTGAACATGAAAGCACTGTGATCACTTTCTGGTGCAGTACAAGTGGCGTGTCCGAAACCTGAGATCTGAAGKTGTCCCTCATCGTCTATTAGAACATTCGAAGAAACTATATTCCCGTGGATAACTCGAGAGTTAGCTTCCTGGTGAAGGTAGATCAATCCTTTTGCAACACCAACATCTAWTTTCATCCTCATGTTCCAAYCCAACGYATGCGGTCCAGTTGTACGAGCTGCATATCACGCATTTAATTAATTAAAATACATTTTATAATAACATAATAATCTGAAGATGAAAATTTCCTCTGATYCTAACCTTAAAGMATAATGAATATTCAAAGAATGAAACAAAACAAATTAACTTATTATGGCCAATAAGGCAAAACAAATTAAACTCTCTATCAATCACCCCGGTTACATCTAACTTACATTATAAACAATCACCATTTCCCCTAAATCAAGATGCAAACTCAAGCCCAAAAAACACAAAGAACTACAYMAATAATTAAGAACTGTTAATAAATAAGCATATTCTCATCATCAGAGGCGGACACTGAGATTAAAAATTAAGGGGCATAATTGTTCTTATGACACAGAGATTAAAAATAGACATATTCCCCTACAAAGTCACAAACAAAATGAAAAAAAAATATCAAAACATAAACAACCTGGGCATTCTAGATTCAGAAGGGGAAACCTTCTCCGCACCCTGAGTAGCACAAAAACAGAACGATTGGGAAAGCGGCGGCAGATTGGGGAGGTTTCTGAGATTCTTATTGGCGCGTCAGTCTTTGTTGGGGATCGGGGCGATTGGTTTGAAATTGGAGTCTGGAGACAGCGGAGCATCGGCGGGATGGAATTCGGTGACTTAGTTTCGACTTGAAGAGTCGGTTCTAGCGTCGTCACAGRTTTTTCTGGTGAGACTCGATTGGGGTTTTAAAGCTGAATGAAGAAAACTAAATTACCTAAACCTAACCCTAAACCAATTAGGGTTCTAATCGGGGATGGGAGAAAGAAGGAAAAGTTTCTCCGGGGCGGCTTTTTGGATTAATTTCACCTTTTCATATTTCTGGCTATTCCAATTATAACTTTTACGGGCGGCATAGCTAAGGGAGTCGGACGGGCGAAGGAGGAGCTCCAGCCAGGGGCAGCGCTGGGAGAGGCCGTGGCGGATGGTGGAGGTGAGGTGGGAGAGAAAGTTGCAGAAGTGGCTGGGATTTCGATTAGATATCTCGTCATGGCCGATTCGGGGAGAGAGAGTATTGGAGAAGGCGGGTTTTGGTAAAGAGAAAGTGTGAAAAATAATTCATTTACCCGCTCCGTTTACCCGCGCTGAAATTGTAAAAATATTTCAAATTGATAAATAAAGTATTATTAAAAATATCGTTCTGGATTTTTTTTTTTTTAGAAAGACTTTCAAGAACGGTTTTTTAATACCCTTCTGAATTGACAAACATTCTAGAACGGTAATTATAATACAGTTCTGGATTGTAATTTGGTTTTTTTAGACAAACTTTCTAAAACGGTTATTGAAACATCGTTCTGGAATGTTCGTCAATTCAGAACGGTAATTACAATACCGTTCTGAAAAGTATAATTTCCAGAATGGTATTTTAATACCGTTCTAGAATGTTCGTCAATCCAGAACAGTAATTACAATACCGTTCTGGATTGACGCCCATTTCAGAACGGTTTTGCAATTACCGTTCTGGAAAGTATACTTTGCAGAACGGTATTATAAAACCGTTCTAGAAAGTCGTCATTCCAGAACGGTATTTCAAAATACCGTTCTAAAAAGTGCTGTCCAGAACAGTTTTAAAAATACCCTTCTGGATTGACTTTTTTTTTTTGTTCTAGAATGCAGTTTCTGCACTAGTGCCACCATCAAAATTACAATATTTGCTCTAACAACTATTGACCACCGCAATATGCTCTTTGCTAAATTTGTGCGTGGTGCCGACCACTGCCATGCGAGGAGCTGACCATCATGCTCGCTAGGAGAAAGTAACAGACGGTGGATCTAGAAGATAGCGTGTGAAAATCCACTTATTGTAACAGAACATATATATGGAATTTGATGATTTAGTAATGACAATCAAATCACGCGACTAACTTTAGAGTGGTTTTATTAAATTATTCATTATTCCGTGAATAATTCTAACAACGACCACAAACATCGACAATCGACTACAAGCAATTGAAGAAACGCAACAAAATAAAAATCGCGTAAAATAACTACAATACTATTTCATCGTCTTTTTATTATTTTCAACCCTAATTTTATATCTTAACAAAAAAATACTTTTGATATGGTATAACTAATTGTTGAAAGTCAATTACATTATACTTAATCTCTATTTATGAGATTAAACAAAAATGTTCTATTTTCCTAAAATGAACACCTAACAAATATATGGACTTTAAGTTGACTTAGACTTACTTTAACTATTGGACTTAGATATTCTTAGCATTTGTTTATTTAATTTCTTAACCCATTTAACAATGAGGTGTGAATTTCACTTACTTGACTAGAACAATGCAGGAAAGGAACATGATTACCAATTAGCAATGGGGGACATGTAGTGGAGAGATTATTGTATGGAGTTGTATTAATTATGAGTTATTTCTATTGATAATTGACGAAGAAAAATGTACAATTAATGGACATTTTGGAATTTAGATAAACTAGAGAACATTGTATATTCCCATATATAATACACACACACTCACACACACACACACACACTTAACTACTAGAAATAGGATCCAAGTAATGATAATCTTTGTGATTTATTCCAATACCTAGGAATATAACAAAGAAGAGCACGAGATTCACGTTTTTGATGTTTACGGGGGTTAAGTAAGATGGACATGCACAACCAGAGACTCAGAGAGTGGAGCAATCATAATTTTTTTTACTATATAACCGTTTAGAATGAAACAAGTTCGGAAGAACTTGGGTAGGAAGTTGGTTAATAGTCTAAGAAAAATTGTGGCCTTAAAACTCGACACATATATAATCAAGAATCTGACGATACTTATATTCAGATCGAACATTTTATTGAGAGGTATGCGGGCATCAGGGTTGACCTGATCATGAGGCAGGCAAGATGAGCGCCTCAGGCCCAAGATTTTCCAGGGCCCAAATTTTTTTTTCTTTAGCACTTAATATTATTATGAGTGTGTCCAAATTATAATAATTATCAATGTCAAAAACTTAGTTTAAGAAATTGGGTTTTGATCTAATTTTGACCAAAATATTTAAGTGGATTCTATTTATGTAAAATAGAAATTTGTATATGAAATTTCTCAAAACATATTTTTCTTGTGAATGAGAAAGTAATATTTAATGTTAACCACTTAATTGTGTTAAATTGAATATCAAATTGTCAGTCTACTGAGCAGAGAACTGTTCTGGTTTGTTAAACTCTCTCTCTCTCTCTCTCTCTCTCTCTCACACACACACACACACACACACACACACACACACATATATATATATATATATATATATATATATTGTGTTGAGATATCTATTTGAGAAGTTTTGTTCACTTGTAAATGCATACAGGCTGATCAATATATTTGGTTACAAGATATAAATATTTTTGATTTCAAAAAGATATAATTGAATAAACATATTCTACTAAAAAGTTGTATCAGATAATGAACAAACATCGTGAATAGTTGTATGTCCATCCAACAAAAGACCCATGCAAAAAGTTATGTATGTTGAAACACAACTTTACAGTCTCAATAAACAGTTCCACATGTCTGCGATCAATATATTCACCCATCTATACACAATTCATCCAAACGCATACAAAGAATATTATCTAATTCTTTCTTTCAAAACTTTATTGTTCCAAATACAGTTATGTTTGTCGAAGATCTTAAGTATTGAAGGCTTCTTAGTTAGGATCAGAAATCATTTTATCTTAGGGACGATTTCTATCAACCGTGAGCACCGTATCGGGGCAATATTCGTCTTAGGAAAGGGTGTCCAATACTCGACTCGATTTCAAATATTACATTTGTATATTTTTCATTTTAAAAACCTTACAATCTTTCTTACGATATAAGACAAACATTTCATTTTCATAAGAAATGGCTCCAAGCACTGGTGTGACTTAGGCTCACATTCAAGGCGGAAGATTGCCCGAATTCAATGACACCAACTTCAAAAGATGACAATAAAAGATCTTCTTTTATCTCACTACAATTAGTTTGTATCTTTTTTGACTGAAGATCCCCCAACGGTTTCCGAAAAAGACACTAACATCTAGAGGCGTGGCGCTATGGATGTGTGGAATCACATCGACTATCTGATTAAGAAATATCTCCTAAATATATTAGATGCACATTAATTAATGTGTACAGTACAATCAAGACGTTCAAAGAAGTATGTAACTCTTTGGATAAGAAGTATAAGACAGAAGATTTTGGCGTAAATAAATTTATTGTCAAAAAATTCCTTGACTTCAAGATGGTTGATACCAAGTCATTAATTATCTAAGTAAAAGAAATTCAAATCATCCTTGATGACTTATTAGCTGAAGAATTGAAAATGAGCCGTTCCAAGCGGCCGCAATTGTTGAGAAATTATCGCCAATGTGGAAAAACTTTAAAAATTACCTCAAGCACGAACACAAGGTGTTTTGCATGTAATTATGGTGTTTTTATCGTGTTTTTAATTAGGGTTTAGTGTCGTTTATAGTGGTTTTGAGTCGAGTTTCGTTAGGTTATTAGGTTGTTTTCTTGTTTTAATGTTTTGAGTTGTATGTATACGATATTGGTGATGTTTGTGTGATTCTTGGGGTTTTAAGTTCAAAATTCTTATTTCGTAGGTGGCTTAATGAATTAGATTCGCGCCAAGATGTGCTGGCATGCGTCTAGGTTCGAGCTAAGGCATTGAGGCCCAAAATCCGTGCCAAAACGAGAAAACCGAGCCGAAAGCAGCCCAAATCGACTGCCATGTCAACCGATCGACTGAGAATAACCCAAATCGACTGAACAATAGAGACTGACCCATTTTAACAGCAAGGAATTCGATCGACTGCAGTGCTACCGATCGACTAAGAATAGCCCAAATTGACTTAACAACAGAGGCTGACCCGTTTCAATAGCAAGGCAGTCGATCGACTGCCAACCTGTCGATCGACTGCAGCGCTGCTGATTGATTGCATCGCCGGGATTTTTTTTCATTTTTGACGATTTTGCTCCTGCGAACCTCTTTATAAACCCCACATCTTTCCCAAACAAAGACATCCACTCTCCTCCCAACTCTTGCATGGGTTTGGGATTTAATTTCTCTCTTTAGATCTTAGATTTAATTTCACATTTTTCCGTGGGTTTGTAAGCTCAAGAAGAATTCAAGCCATCACTTGGGTTTTATTTTGGATTGTTATTTTCTCTTTCTTAATTCAAGTAAGTTTTTCTTAATTTTCTTTCATTGTTCTTTAATTTATGCATTTTGCCTTAACTCTTAGATTTATTATTAGATTTGTGGTTTGGTTTATGGAATCTAGGTGAGTGACACACCTTGATCATAGATCGGGTCCTTGATCGTTTTTATTTTAAGTATTCCATATGCTTTATTTTGGATTTTATTTTCATGCATGGTTTTATGTTGAATCCTAGATCTACTCTTTGTTTCTAGTTATTTCTCGACAAGTTCTTAACTTTCACGTCAACTTTTATTGCTCTTTCCATTGGTGCTTTCGATTTTCGTTAATTTACATTATTTAGATTTTATTATCATGCATGCATAGTTGTACCTTAGGCTTTCATGCTTGTACTTTGTTGTTTCTTTTATTTTTATTGCTTAGTTTGATTATTGCTTGCAACATCAATATGGCATACGCACGAGGCATCCAAAATACTTGCTTTACTTTTCATAGATCGTCGTAGTTTCCCGTTTATTTTCGTAATTTCCATTTATTTTTCTTTTCCTTCAATCTCTCAAGTTAAAAACCCATTGATTCATATAATAGCATTGAATTCCGATAATACCAAGCCATATGAACCCTTATATATGCTACACCACCAAAACATTTCTATTCAAAACACAAGGAAATGGGGCTTGAGAATTTTATAGTTCAACTTTGTATTGAGGAGATAACCGAAAGGCTGGAAAGAAAGTCTAACAAAAGCAAAGTGGAGGCAAAGACAAATTTGGCCGAGTCAAATACTTGCAAGAAACAAAATACGCCTACTAACAACAAGAAGTAGGGGAATTCCAAAAGGTTCAAGGGGAATTGGCTATTACTGTGGAAAACCAAACCATATGGCTAAAGATTGTTATCAGCCTAAGAAGAGCTATAAAAATGACAATATAGACCATGTTGACGTGTCTGAAGATAAACCTCTTCCCACTGACCTGTTGGAGCTTGATCTTCCATCCATTGTGTTTGAAGACAATATAATTGGTAACCCAAGAGATTGGCCACTCATCACATTTGTACTCTTAAGGAGATGGTTTCCTCTTATACGCCGATCAATGAAAGAAAGTTGTTCATGGGGAATTCTTCAACTTCCAAAGTGATAGGAGTTTGCAAGGTGGTACTCATGATGAATTCTTGCCATAAGTTGACTCTTATGGATGGGTCTCATGTCCCAAACATCCTTAAGAATTTAGTATTCTACTCCCTATTAAGTAAGGTCAGATTTAAGCTAGTATTTGAGGCTAATAAGTTTTTAATGACCAAGAATGGTAAATTCTTAGCTGGAGGCTATCTTGATAATGGTCTCTTTAAGATGAATGTAATGTCTATTTTCTGCCAAGATGAGATGAATAAATTTCTAATTCTTTTTACTTTTTGAAATGCTCTAATTTATGGTATGATAGATTAGGACATGTTAACTTTAACACAATTAAAATGTTGATGAATCAAGAGTTGTTACCTAGTTTATAATTAATTCTCAAGAAATGTTGAAGAAAAAATGACTAAGACATCGTTTCATTTGGTGACAAGATGTAAAAACCCACTTGAGTTAATTCACAATGATTTGTATGATTTAAAGTTTGTGCAAACTCGAGGTGGAAAAAAGTACTTTATTACATTCATAGACGGTTGCACAATATACTTTTGCACATATCTTTTGAAAAGTAATGATGAAGCTTTTGAAGCTTTTAAGACTTATAAGAATGAAGTTGAAAATCAACTTAATATGAAAGTCAAAATGATTTAAAGTGATAGAGGTAGAGAATATGTTGCTCTGTTTGAAGAAGTATGTAAGGAAGTCGGTATCATTCATCAAACTACAACTTTGTATCTACCTTGGTCTAATGTTATTGCTGAATACAAAAATCCTACTCTCAAAGAGATGATGAATGCATTATTAATTCTAGCTTACCCCGAAACCTGTGGGGGGAAGTTATATTCTCAGCTAACTACATTTTTAATAAGATACCCCACAAAGGTAAATATAAAACTCCATATAAACTATAGAAGAACCATAAACTAACTTACAAATACTTAAAAGTGTGGGGGTGTTTGTCTAAGGTTGAAGTACCTAAGCCAAAATAGGCTAAGATTGGACTAAAGACTATTTCTTACATTTTTATTGGTTATGTAAACAATAGTAGTGCATAAGTAGAAAATTTCTAATATCATTGAAGGGATAATCCAAGGAATATGATTTTTTTAAAAAAAATACCTTTCCTTGCAAAGAAAGGAAAGAAGAAGTATTTAAGAAAAGAACTCACGAAATGATTGAAATACCTCAAATTATGGAAGAGGAACCAAGACATAATCAAATAACAAAAGTAGCTAAGTATTTTGGTCCTGATTTTCTAACTTACATGTTAGAAAATGAATCAAGAAATATTCAAGAAACTTTGTCTACTCCAAATGTTACTCTATGGAAAGAAGCTATCAATAGAGAGATATAATCCATTATGCATAATAATACGTGGGACTTGGTCTATTCCCTCCGCAATGCAAAACTTTGGGATGTAAATGGATCCTTCAAAGGAAGTACAAAATTGATGGATTATTTATTAGTTTAGGGCCCGATAGGTAGTCAAAGGGTTTAGAGAAATGAAGGGATATGATTTTTTTAATGCATATTCTCTTATTTCGCGAATTACGTCTATACGTGTACTCATTTCTATTGTTTTATTACATAATCTTGAAATATATCAAATGAACATAATGACAACCTTCTTGAATGGAGATCTTGAAGAAGAGATTTATATGGAACAACTCGAGGGGTTTGTTGCACCCGAACAAGAGAATAATGTGAGTAAATTGGTTAAGTCACTTTACGGACTAAAACAAGCACCTAAACAGTGGCATAACAAATGTGACTAAACTATGTTATCAAATGGTCTCGAGATCAATGAATGTGACAAGCGTGTCTACATTAAGGGATAGATAATGATTTTGTAATTATTTGTCTTTATGTAGATGGCATGTTGATTATGAGAAGTACTCAAGATTTAATAATGAATACTAAGATGATGTTAAAAAGACATTTTGACATAAAAAGCCATGGGAATATGTGACTTCATATTAGGTATTAAGATCTCTAAAACTTCCGAAGGGATAGTTTTATCACAATTTCATTATGTGGAAAATGCTCTAAAGAAGTTTGACATGTTTGATAGCCCTCTGGCTAAGACACCTGTAGATATGAATCTACACTTAGTCAAAATTCAAGGGGACCATTTTCTCAAGAAAATTATGTAAGAGTAATTGACAGTCTAATGTACTTATGCAATTATACACGTCCCAATATTTCATATTCAATGAGTTAACTGAGTTGGTTCATATGTAAGTAAAGATCATTGGAATGTTTTGAATATGGTACTTACTTATTTAAAGTTGACCATGAATTATGGTATACTTTATATACGATATGCAATAGTATTAGAAGGATATTGTGATGCTAATTAGATATATGATACAAATTTCTCTAAGGCCACAAGTGGATACGTGTTTACTATAGGTGGTGGAGTAGTGTTTTGGAAATCTTTTAATCTAACTTTCATAGCTCGGTCAATATGGAGTCTGAGTTTATAGCCTTAGATAAAGTAGGAGAAGAAGTAGAGTGACTTAGAAATTTCATGGAATAAATTTCTTGTTAGAATAAATCAGTGCCTTCAGTTGTGATACATTGTGCTAATCAATCAACTACCACAAGGACATTGAGTAGCAAGTACAATGGTAAGTCTAGATATATATGTCGATGACACCGTTAGTGAATTGATCTCATGTGTGTTATATTGGTTGACTATGTTGGTCAAAAGATAACCTGGCGGATCTGCTTAATTAAGATATAAATAGAGATCAGTTGTATAAATTCATCAGAGGAATGGGCTTAAAGTCCACAACAAAAGAGTGGAAACCCAACCTTGTGAATTAGAGGATCCCAATACCTTGGTTCAATGGAAAAACTAAGTTTTGACAGTTCGGTGAACACTTGAAATCACATCAACTCATTCCTAGAAAGTCTGAGTTCTTAAGGTGATGAAGGAGTAATTTTTAGTGGTTTTGGGAAAATAAAGGTTCATTGGCTCGATATTATCGGATCTCGATTCAATTGAAGGATTCAAAGTGTTTGTAGCTTGAGAAATAAAAATAAAGCAATTAAACTAACTAAACTACACTAGGAAATGGAATTGCAAGTTGGTCGGATGTCTCGTCGTATGCCTCAAATATGAAAATGCAAGCTACAATGAAAATTAAGCAAAAACAAGCAATGTTTCACCAAGTACAATCATGAAATCTCAAGGTACAACCATGCTTGCATGAACATAAAAACTTGAATAATGCAAATTGACAAAAATTGAAAGCATGAATAGAAAGAGCAACAAAAATTGACGTCAAAGTTTAAAACTTTACGGGAACTAACAAGCAATAAAGCATAGATCTAGGATTAAGCATGAAACAAAGCATGAAAATAAAAATCTAAATAAAGCATGTAAAATACTCAAAATAAAAATGATCCAAGACTCGATCTATGATCTAGACATGTCACTCATCTAGATTCCACGGACGATTCTTAAGATCTAACAAGAAATCAAGTAGCTAAGACAAAAAATATAAAATTGAAGAACAAAGTATAAAATAAAAGAAAGCTTACTTGAATTAAAGAGAGAATTCAAAAACTTGAATGAAATTACAAATTAAAAATTCAAGGGAATACTTGAATTCTTCTTAGGCTTACAAACCCAATAAAAGTTTGAAAATTAAATCTAAAATCTAGAGAGAGAAAATTATCCCAAACCCAAGCTTGGGTTGGGAGGAGGTGTGTGATAATTACAAAAATGAGAGAAGTCCTCTATTTATACTAGGTTTAATTGGGTTTAAATGGGTCAATTTGGGCTTTAAAGGCTTAATTTTCCGGGTTTGACCAAGTTTGGCCCGAAAATAGGCTCCCTAGCCACTTGGCTAGCCCTTTTGGCTTGGTCTTGGGCGTGCATGGCTCGTGGTGGCTCGGTCTGGGCGAGCCTGGGCTAGAGTGGGCGTGACTTGGGTGCAAGGGGGCTTGGTAAGGGCCTTGGCAAGGCTTGGCGTGAAGATGGCAAGGCCCTGGGCGCTAGAGATGGCGCGGAAGGTGGCAGCGCTGCCTAGCCGTCTAGCTTGGAGAGAAGATGGCAATGGATGGCAGCTGGGCGCTTGAGAGATGGCACAAGCCTTGGCGAGGAAGATGGCAGCTGGGGCGCTGCCTTGGCAGGCGCATGATGGCGCGGAGTTGGTAGGCGCGGTCTAGCCATCTTGCTTGGCGCGGAGATGGCAACGGATGGCCAGGGATGACCACCATTCCAGAAAGTTTGCCACTTTTGGAGCTCCTTCTTGGCACAACTTTGGCATGCCATGGCTCGAATTTTGGCCTCTATGCCTTAACTTGAATTCAAATCATCAAGCCACCTATTAAATGAGAATTTTAAATATCAAAACCCAAGAATTACTCCAAACTTCAAATCAGTTGAACCATTTAACCTAATTATATATAAAAACAACTAGAAACATGAAAGACAACAGAACAAGAAAAACAACCTATTAAACTTAACAAATTGACTCAAAAACTACTAAAAATAATATAAAACTCTAATTAAAAATACGAGAAAAATACCACAATTACATGCAAAACAGGTGGACTAAGGCAGGATACTCTTTATAGGAGTTCACTTATATAATTGAAGAAGTTGACTGCTTCTAAATGAAAAAAAAAAAAAAAAAGCTTATGAATTTAAGATAAGGTAATAGGGTTGAAAAGGACAAAAACATGAGAACTAGAAAATATT
>BMAC01000716.1:292924-338044 GCA_014905375.1 Phtheirospermum japonicum
AATATATTACTTTATATTGTGTATTGAACGTGAAGTGAAAGTAATATAGTTTTCGGGTTTGTACACCCAAGTTCACAAGTATTTACTTGTGAACTGAATTTTTTCAATCGTGTTCTCTTTAAATTTCCGCTGCATAACTTTACGTTATTCTAGTCGATGTTGTTAACTAGTGTTGTTAACATTGATTAACAACATCGTAAATCTGATCCTTATTTTTAAAACCATAGACCTTCTAATTTTACAAAATTCATTATTGTTATCTAGATATGTACATGCTTCTTAGATTGAATTCATGATATTAATTTCTAGTTGATTAATTAGTTGAAGTCACTTAGTTTTCATTGATATTATTGCGTTTTAAATTCTTAGGTAACCAAAAAAAATAAAAACCCCAAATTGTACAAATTTTCGTGTTACTTATGATTAAACAAATATTTGAGATTCTGATTGCATGTTCCTTGAGATCGACTCGGTTTAACTTACCAACCTACATGCGAACTCGTACCCTTGCGAGCGAGCTTTTGAATAATTGACAAATATTTATAAAGTAAGAACACAAAAATTCGAATCAGTAACCAATTATAGAAATTATTATATATTCAATAAAACATCACCCCCTCAATTATATTATGGTGATTAATCATAAAGTTGTAGAGTGGTAAAGAGTTTTTTTTAACATTAATTATATTTGTCGAGGTTTGTTCATAGACATATTCGATTATAGTATGGTAGATAAATATAAAGTTTGGCTTCTTTGCAATAGTCTCTTCTTTTTGAGCTTTTTATGACTAGTTCTTCCCTCACGAGTTCTTGGAGCTCACATTTGAACTTTGTTTGTCAATAGAACTGACTGGTTTCCATCACCTTTAATATATCTTCTCCTTTTCAAAAAAACTAAAAATGTAAAGTTTTAGCGTGTTAAACATATAATGCAGTCAATAAACTAGTCAGCATATTGACACTTGTATCGTACATAATACTGGTGATTATAAATAGACTATTGTACCTTCTATTCCTCATTAGGTTGAAATAAACCGAGTTGAGGATATTCTTCTTGGATCTCTTACTTTCTTTTTCTATATTTTCTTCATTTTCTACATGGTATTGAGAGCCGGTTACGATTTCATTTTTCTGCCTTGAAACATGGTGGTTACTGGTGGCAATCATTCTATTCCTGGCAACTCTGTTATGGTTGCGATTGCAAATTAGACTACGGTGCTGGTCACGGTGGCAAATCAGATTACGATGGCGAGCTCGAATCATAGCGCGTCGGTGAATGATCCATTTATGTTGCACGATGCCGATCATCCTGGTCTTACTTCGGTCACTAGTTGGTTATCAGGTAATAATTAAATAACACGGATACGGTCGATGTTGATTGCGCTTGGTGCAAAATCAATATTAGGGTATACATATGGTAACATTGTTGTACCACCGGTTGGTTCTAATGATTTTGAGCAGTGGCAGAGAGTTGATTTCATGGTAATTAGGTGAATCTTAAATTCAGTTTCACACGCTTTTGTAGATGTTACCATTTAAGCAAAACCAAGGAAGGATTTATGGGTTGATATTGAATAGTATCTTGGTCAGTGTAACGGGCCACAGTTGTTTCAATTCAAAGGGAAATAACTAATGTGAAACAAGGTACATCTTCATTTGTGGCAAATGTTACCAAATTGACTAGGTACATCTTTATATTAATATAGAATATAGATAGATTATCATTTTTATTGAGTTCTTGGATTGTTTATGCAATCAATAGTTTTAATTTTTGCCCTCCTTTAATGCAATATTCAAAGTAGGAGCAATCTTGAGTCTTACATACTATTGTTAGTGCATCTCAAATGGTCCATGTTGTGATTAAAATGACACATCGTCAAAAGTTATTAGCTACTTCAGTTTTTGTTCTCTAGTGCACAATGTAGTGTGTATGCTGAGTTAGCTATAATTAATGTCCACACTGTGATGGAGAATGTGGATTTACCGCATTCTGTTCCACATGCTGACTCAACATTTTAAGGGTAGGAGACCCAGGATATCTTTGGAAAAATGGGCGCATACAAAGTTTCATGAGAAAATTGGCGAGAGCTATAGAAGTCTAGACAAATTATAAACCCTAAAAACTAGAGAATTGGCGGGAGCTATAGAAGTCTGGACAAATGACCCGGGTGGAAATACATGTTCAATATGATAAATTTATATCTTCGTCAACATAAAATTTTATATTTGCTGTTATAGATTTTAATCTTTCCTGTGATAAATGTACATTTATGAACATGTAAAATGAATAAAAGTATTCATATTCACTGTTATAAAGATGGCCATGTCTGTACTGATAAATTTTCACCTTCATTGTGCTAAAAGTCCATCTCCAATATGATAAATATCAATCTTCATTTTCATAAATGTTTATATATCTAAATCATCTTTAACATGATAAATATTAATCTCAATATGATAAATGTACAATTTTTCATTATGTTGTTGAACAGATGACAAGAGGTATGTTCAATTGAAAAATATACATTTTCGTTGTATTAAATATTCATCTTTGGGTGTACAGTATAACATACCCTGGGGTGTACCTAATAAAACTGAGTGTCATTTGGGTAGGCCTGCTCGATTTTGTATAGTCCATTAGAGCCATTGTGTTATTTAGTTTGAGTCGGTTTGGGCCAGATTTTTGTCTAGTTAGAAACCATTAGTTCTAACACTAAAGTCTCAATTTTTGGGCTAACAAGTTTAGAGAAAAAGAAAAACATGTATACATTATCTATTCATGATCTCTTAAATCTCTAATTTCAATAAATTACCACTAACTACAAAAATAAAATATGCAAATTTAAGTTTCAAGTTCTAACTAACATAGATCATCACTAACTAATTGAATAATTTATCTAAGTTCAATACTATTGTTTAAGTTTTTTAATTAAACTTCATAAATCATAACATAATTTCATTTAAGACTTCAAAAAATTAGAAATAAAATAAGAGCTTTCACTCTTTAAAAAATAGCTTATTTCTATATTTTGCCAAAACATCTATGTATCTTTACATAATTCAATACTATCAAATTTTAATTACAATCATTTCCAAACCGTATATTTAGGATATCAAATGTGTGATTATAAAAGAAAAACACACACTAGGTCCACACACAAGTTTGGGATTTGGAAATTGTTGAAAAAGTCTATGCCCAATAAACTTAAGCATGAGGGTGGTGGGTCACTCTCATTCACCCCCAATAGTAAGTAATAAGCAAGAGCTGCCGGACCCTCCAAACTCATTAATGACCCAAAAGATCTGACTGACCACCATTTTCACACACACACACACACACTGACATGCCTTTATCTCAGTTTCTTCACCACTCTTAATAAACAACAAGAGAGATCTCAAGCTTCTCCGGCAAAAATGCACAAAACCCTTTTCTTGATTGCGCTCTCTTTCTTGCAAATCCAGATGGAAATAAGTAAAGGGGTCCCACTCCCGGTCTCGGAGCTAAACTCATCGGATCCTATGGTGGGGAAAGTGGGTGACTGCTCAACGGAGGAGATGGCGATGTTGGATTCTGAGAGCAACAGAAGGGTTTTGTATTTGCAGAAAAGATACATAAGCTATGATACCTTGAGAAGGGATATGGTGCCCTGTGATAAACCTGGTGCTTCATATTACAATTGTAGGACTCCTGGTGTTGCTAATTCCTACAGCAGAGGTTGTCAAGTTATCACAAGGTGTGCAAGAGGTGATTAATTAATTAGTTCTTATATTTCCTTTTTTTTCCACTCTGTATTTTCAAAGTCAATGTCCGATTTTGGGGACTTTTAAATATATTTTCTATGATGTTTGGGGTTTATATATATATATATATAATATTTTTCTCAAGAAACTGGATTGTTTTTGTGGTACTTAGACACTTCTTCGAGCCTTATTAATGTCAAATTGTTGAATACAAATTCTCGAGTATGAAAAATAACTGAATTATATCTAGGTACATCCATTTGATTCACATTATTCTGGCAGGACAACGAAAAGTTTCATTTGTAAATGTGTTTGTTGTCCTTATTTATGGAGTGATCACGTTGATTACAATTTATATTTTGATATTTTTTTTCCAGGCTTGATGTCTACAGATTGTGATGTTGACAAGGTTTAATGGAACATAGTTGAATTCTTCAAATGATTTTGGGTATGCAAATTTGGACTGTGCAAGTGGGCTTGATGGGCGTAGAGTGGTTTGCAAGAGATAAATTAATTGGTTTAATTATTGTCGAATGTCTGTATTTTGTTATCTCACTATTTGGTATTAATAAGTGTTCATGTGCAATAACAGTGTAATAAGGGCAGAGATAAAAATAAGATTAATCATCTACCCAGTTTAAGTATTTGTCGTATGAATCTAAACAGAAGAATAAGTGTCCTGAATCCTATTATTTTTGTTTACTTCCTATTCAGCTGAATAAGCATCAAGCAATACAAATAAGTTTCTTTTGAAATGAAAATTGCACGATTCAGTCAAAGCCTTCACGACAGAAGGAAATGTTGCTACCAATCCTATAGGTGAGCAAATTGTCATACGTTATGTTACGGAACTGGATTAGTTTACTTGGTACCGATCCTATAGGTAAAGTATTTGTTATGTTTCAATATTTAAATTCTCACAATTAGTTTTTTGATGTTTAGCTATCGATGCTCCTGATGGATTTCTCTTTGAACGGTGGTCCGTATTCTGGGACATTTTCATCGCAAGGACAAATGAGAAGCATTCTGAACCAGCTGCAGCTTACATAGAGGTTTCCCAAACTTCTGCGGTCTCTTTTATTCACTTTCAATTCAATTATTTTCTTGAGATTTTTGTGATATATTTTATGTTTTTATGCCTTTTTTTAATATGCCCGCGTGAAACGCGGGTATTCAAACTAGTATATATATATATATATGTCTTCATTTATATACTTTCTTATATAAAGTTGGCTTGCATGATTCTGGTCGCGACATTTGTCGTCTTTGGATTGGCTCATATTTATTCCTTATTGCTAAAAAAAATATATTGGCTTTTAATCGGTGATAAACGTTCTGGACCCTTCAGAGACAAGGGAGATTTTTTGGGGGCTTCTTTTATCCTCCTCATTCTATACAGCAAAGACATTCGCAGATCTGTTGTTCAATCGATGGTAATTTTTTTTTTTATATTTATGATCTATAGAGCAAAAGTTCTAGACTATTCAGACGCAGGAGATATTTTTTTTTTGGCTTCTCAAATTTTCCCCTCCTCTCACTCCCGATTTTTCTTCTGGATTTCTGTACAACAAAAATATTGTCAGATCTGTTGTTCAATCCTTTGATTTTTCTTCTTCTGGATTTCTAGATTCTGTACAGCAAAAATATTGGAAGATCTGTTGTTCAATTGGTGATAAATTCTCTTTTATATATCTGATCTGTACACAAAGGTTTTGAACTGTTCAGAAATTTTCTTCTATCTTCTCTTCTCCCCATGTTCCGCAGTAACATATATTCTTTCTTTTTATCTCTCTTCTTATTTCCTATTTTGATGTATAATTTTTAAGGTTTTTTTTGTAGGAAGGTTTTAAAATATCAGGATCGAGAGGGATAGGATTGTTTAATGGGCCTTCAATTCGGTCTTTCTTAGATTTTTTCATATTATCTCTTTTTCCCATGATCTCTTATGTGTGTTTTCCCCATAAGTGTCGATAACCCTCTTAAGATTTGAAGGGATTGATTGGTTCAATGTTTTAATGGTAAGTTTTTTATCATCTTTTTCATCTTGATGATTTCTCTCTATTTATGTCTTTTATACAAAATACGGGTACCATAAGCTATAAACCCAAGGTGAAATAGGGTCAAATTGTATTTTTGGGATTCATTGGTTTATAAGCACTCAATTTTATTAATTGTCCTATTTTGATTTAGAGTTTGTTTTCTAAGGGATGATTTACTTTTTCAGAATATGCTATGACTAAATTTATATTTATACAGTAAGTGGATATTTCAATTTATTTTGGTTTATTCTGGCGATAATTCTCTACTCATTTATTTAAACCCAAATTTCTTTTTTCTTTTTGAGTATACATTTTAACTGAACTTTTCCTTTGTCATTTGTTATGGGCTGCTGAATTGCTTGCCTTTTGTTCCAGGTAATTTTTTTGTCATCTTTCTTCTCCATCTTCTGTTTTTATTGACTTTTAGTTATGTAAATTGTTACAGGGTATTTCTTAATGGCATTTACCGTCAAGAAAATATCTCTGATTGTGACAACCCTTGGGGTACTATCATTTGTATATGGAGTATTGCTGAAAACAAGAAGGTATTGCATTTTATTAAGGAAAATCTATATATTTGGTGTTTTTATTTTGCTCCCTTTGTAACTATTACCCTGGAATTTCCTGAGGACTGATCGGCTATGGCTTAGTTAAATATATGATGATTTATGCTTAGTTATATATTTTGATTAACATATGGATTCTCAATTATATCAAGCACGTATTTTAGTACATTTTCTTACCAATAGTCTTGAGTGATGGTTTGGATGAAGTGATGATGGATTGAGAAGAAAGTATAGTCGATGAATGTTTTCCATTATTCATAGTTATATTTTTTCTTGCATTTGTATAAAATATAACATGATGAATGAATAAATAATAATTTAGTTCTTTCTCCCTCTTTGTTCCAGGTAATTCTTCATTCCTCTATCTTTCTTTTTCTTATTCTTTTATTTTAAATTTGTTTAAATATATGGAATGCTTTAGTTGTTTTATTGAGTAATTGATTTTAATTTTAAAGAACTCGCACATGGAGTACGTAATTTTTATTCAATTTCCTTCGCCTCATTGGAGTTCGGAACAAGCATTCCAAGTATTTTGTTTAATTTTTCTTAACGGAACTAATTCGGAATTGGAGTGATGGATTCAATTGAATCAATCATATTATACTATTTATGTGTTGATCCATAAAAGAGAATGGTGGTAATTATATGCGTGGTCTGATATTTATTTAAAGACCTGATTGGTTTGTAAATTAAGGGTGCTAGGTGATCGACTCCATTCCAGATTTTATTTTATTTCTTGAAAAGTGAGATCCTTACAAGGTACTTACCCTTTTTTTTTATTCCACTTTTTTGAGTTGTTTTATCGAATTATTTTATAATAAAGCACTATCACAATACAATTTCATTATTTGCTTTGGAATAGGATTTCAGGCAGAATGCTAATATGTTGTTTCCTGTATGCAGCAGATTTTTCGTTCTCTCTTTCATCTCCAATTTGAAGATTATCAGGTAATTTTCTACTCCTCGAACCAGAGAACACATGGTACATCAGATCTCTATTTTCTGGTATTGCATTTTTTTTTGTTATTATCAATCTGTTATATTCGCTTGAGTAACATGACTCACTTTTTCTGTACCTAATTTATTTTCTTTTCGACTCTTCTTAGATTTTTCTCTAGATAGTTAACAATCTTGACACAATAAACAAAAGGGGAAATAGGCATAGTACTCTCATGGTCCGATCTTCTTTTTCTTCTCTCATTCTCTTCTTTTTTTCTTCTTACTTTCTGTGTATATTTCAGTTTCCTTTTGGTTTGTCATGTTTTTAATTTTGCAGGAAAGTAGAGAAAACTCAAGACCGCAATGGGTTAGTGTTCATTAATTTTTTCATAGATTTCTTCTACTCTCTATTTTTTTATGTGTATCTATATTGAAACCATTAAACTAGAAATTGAATGGAGTAGAATTGTGTATTTGTTTTTTCTTTTTCTTTCAGAAAGTGAAATATTAGAAGGGTCGCTCTCATGGTTCGTATTTTAATCATCATCTTTCTTTTCTTTCTTTTTTTGAAATAAAATCTTGGTATTTTTTTGCTTAATAGGTATTGAGCTAGACATTTTTAGAGTTAACTAATTTTTTCTAGTTGATTCTTCTCCACTTCTTTCTTTTTTGGGTATTTAAATTTTTTTAATATTTTAGTTTTCTTTTCGATTCTCATCATGTTCTGTAAAAACAAAATTAAAGCGTGTTTAAGTTTAAGGAATGATTTAGTTTCTTTTGCAATTGTACACTTTGACTCTTGCTGGTGGGTTTGTTAATTTGTACCAGGTAGTTTTCTATTTTTTGTTTGTATGTTTAGATTTTGAAATGGCTTAGTTCTCTTTTCCTTTATTATTTGTTTAAGGCTGGTGGAGTTGTTTGCTCAATTGTACCAGGTAGTTGTTCTTTTATTTTTATTTCCTTTTCTTTTCTACCGTTTGTTTGGTTACTATATTGACAAATTAAAAACATAGATAGAAGATAATGAGTTCCTGGGATAATTTTTGTTGGTTGGTTTGTCTTTTGGTTTTTGTTTTTTAGGAGAGTGGATTGTGTGTTTTGCCTCTCTTAATAAGCATTGTGATGCTTATGGGTGTTGATTTTTGGTGTTTGGACTACATGTAAAGTTTATGGATTTTGTGAGGCTTTGCTTCATTTAACTTTTTGTGGAAAATGGATTGTCTTCTTTCATGGAGTTTCAGGAATTTTTGCTACTTTGTTAAATATTATTACCATATAAAAGATTTTTTGAGGGTATGTTAATTGCATGTAACATTCATGTAAATGATTTTTAAGGTATTTTAATTGCGTATAACATTTTTGGATTTTCATAGCATATTAGTGCTTATTATTTAAAAAAAAAAGGAAAAAGAAAAACTGATTAAAAATAAAAAAGAAAGAAATTGGGGCAATAGATTTATTGGTTGGAGATGCAAATAAGAACATGAGCAAATAAGAACTATACTTTTTCTTGATGGAATCTACTTCAGGACATGATTTGTTGATCTTTTCATTTAATTTCAGTTCATAGTTGGTTCTGTTTCAGTTCATAGACTTTTATCTAGATTTCTAGCTAGGATATTTTGGTGGAGGATTAGGGGGAGTCCTACTTTTAACAATAAACACTACGAAAATCCCACAATATATGTATCACCAAATGGCAATGCATAAACCAAGCCCCTGCACCATGTGTAAGTTGCCGCACCATGTGTAAATTGTCACCAGGTTTGTTCATGAGTTTTGCACCATGTGTAAGTTGCCGCACCATGTGTAAATTGTCACCAGGTTTGTTCATGAGTTTAGCATACTTCTCCCAACAATTGAAATGTGTTCACACGCGATTCGCTTTTTTTTTTTCAATTAACCATTGGCTCATTTATTTGGTCTTTAATAAACAATAATGGAAAGTCCAAATATTTCGCTGTAGTTTGCACCGTATTTCCATTATTGTTTATTAATTTTCTTTTAGTTTTACGTACGAGTAAATGTGTTTCATGTCTTTGCTATCTGAGTCCATTTCTAATTTGTTCATGTCGGCCAAGTTACTTAATTATTTATTTATTCCACGTATTTATTATCTTTTTTTTTTTCTGTATTTTTGAATGGTTTCTTATTCTGGATTATTGTTGATCGATTGTATTTTTTCATTTGGGTTTGGTAAGAACAGTGCTCAACGAATAGGTTTTGTTCTCTTTGTACTCTTTCACAACATTACTGAGGTTGCTCTTTATTCCAGATATTTCTTCTCTTTTTTGGCTGTTTATCATTATAAACCGAAACTTCAATTAATTGTTTATATGGATATTAGTATACTAAATAATCTGAATATTATATCAGTAGTATGTGGTCATTCTATATTTATATCTACCAACTAAATTATAGAAAGCTCAGCTTATGCTAATGTCGTGATATAAGGTTAATTCAAGAGAAAACTACGAAAATGTTTGTTGGAGAATTGCATGTTCTGGAGTATGTACAAGTCAAATCCTTATTGTATTTTGAAATTGATGTCACCTGCAATTGTGGTAAATGCACTGATTATGGTAAATACTTGGTCCGCTAAGAGAAATCAAATCATGCATCGCCATTATTCTATTGTTTTTGTTAACTTTTTTGTGTATATTTTCATTTTATTCTTTATTCTTTGTTGAGAATTTATAGGAAGTCCTTTTCTCTAATTCTTTTGCCAAAACTATATACTGCATTATTACCTTCATGTTTATATGTTTTCCGTGTTCTAAGAAGTGATAAATTACTCGAAAATTTCAGCATTAACATGAGCTCAAATGATGATACCTCAAGTCATGTTCAACGTGAACATTTAGAGCAGATAATGGTGAAAGTCTCATTGGTTTATACTCAGCGTCGGCCAATCATGCAGGACTAATGTAAGTTACGAACTTTTTATTTATTTGCTAAAGATGTATTAGTTCCAGGAAAAAAGTGTGTTCCGTATCTGTGGATGCCAATGTTAAGCTAAAGTATTGTTTAATGCATTTGTTTCTGTAAAAAAATCAAACATTCTTTATCATATAATAAGGATCGGTTGAAATGGGTCAACAAAATATATTTATACATCTATGAATAATGTTGGTTTGTTCTTAAAATATGAAATCTACTGCATTGATCCTATCGTACATAAATGTGATTAATTCTTATTCTATTTACATTATCATGCTTGCAAAGAATGAATGAGTTTTGTTCCAAGCATCTAATACGTTCCTAAAGTATGAAACTTTTGCATTTTTTTTGAATACAACTACATATTAAAAAAAAAAAAATCCCGCAGCGAAGCGCGAATCGACTTCTATTTTGTAATCAAGAATTACATTTCTTTGGTTTTTGAAAACAATCCATTAATTAAAGTATATATGTTATTACACTTTATTACAATACACATGATATATTCTATATTTAAAAGGACCTGGAAAAATCTACATATAAAAAGTTAGATATAATTTACAAATTATTAATCACTTCTAAGTTAAAAAAGTGAATAAATTATTTGGTTTAAAAAATTCAAAATACGTATCATATTATAATGAGAGATTATATCATGGACCCGGGTGCACCTTGCAAGGTGCACCCTTTAATTTAATTTATCATCGTATATAACTGATATATATCATCACATATAAATGATACATATCATCACATATAGCTGATACATATCATCACAAATAATTGAAATTCTAAATCTAAAATTTAAGATTCTAAAATTAAAAAAATAAACCTAAAACAAAAAATTAAACCCTAAAAAATGAAATTAATCCCTAAAATGAAAAACTAAATCCTGAAATTGAATATTAAACTCTAAATTCTAAATTTCTATCATATATCATCACATATAACTGACACATATCATCACATATAACTGACACATATCATCACATATAACTAACACATATCATCACATATAACTGACACATATCATCACATATAACTAACACATATCATCACATATAACTGGTAGAATGATAGATTTTTGTTAGGACACTAAAATGGAAAATCAAATAAAAAAATAAACCTTAAAATGAAATATAAAAATAGAAAATTAAACCCTAGAATATAAAACTAAACCCTAAAATAAAAAGGTAAACCCTAAATTCTAGATTTTTGTCACATATCATCATGTATAAATACAATATATCATCACGTATAACTGTTATATATCATCACGTATAACTACCATATATCATCACGTAATACAAGAGCACCTAGCAAGGTGTATCCAGGTGCACCTAATAAATTGTCATATTATAATATAATATTAATTAAGTGAACATGTAAAATATTTATAAATAATTACCATTTTAACACATAAATATTATTTTGTTTATGAAAGAAAAATGTTCCAATTTTATTTGGAACCTAATATTTACACTTCGACTCAGGCCTGAAAAATAATTGGCCGACCCTAATGGGTATGATATTTGTATGACAGTGACTTGTTATTTATGAAAATGGAAAGGACTAATCCTTGTAACCCATATAATTAATCCGTGCAAAGTGTGCAGTGATCATAATATCAAAGTCAATTTACACTCGAGGCAATTTATGCTAATATGCTTGCGAAAGTATACCCATATGAACTGAAAAATCAAAAATGAAAAAACATAGTATTTGTAATCATTAAGCGTAGGGGTAGGTGCTTGCTCCCATATATCAAAATAAATCAAACCATGGTGTCATATATAGAACTGTATCAAGAGTAGCCTAAACAATAATAATACTACAAAAATAAGGAGAACAACAATAAATCGATAAAAATGAGTAGGAAAAAGTACTTAATTTTTATTCTTAAAAATTAGATTGGATCGATCTTGGCCGGACTATTTTACAGGTGCTTGATTTCTAAATATAAGCTTTCTCTCTCTAAAACTCTCTATGTTTCTCTCTTTAAAAAATTGAGGATTCATCTCTTTCTTTTAGAGAGACTATTTATAGTTTCCCATTGAAACCCTAATTGGACACTTGTCCCTTACTCATTGGTCCGCCGAATCCTCTATTCACGATTTCGCCGCCTCAATGCCGACCTCAACTATTCCCCACCGACTTAGTGCCAACCACAACTATTTTACTCACCAACCGAATCCGGAGACGTCGGTCTGGTACTTCTGCTCGACAATTCCAGCTGGACAGATGACCGGAAATGAACGGGAGTTTTTTAACTCCGAGGAGAGGCTAAAGCTGATCCAATTTACTAGGGATGTCACCCGCTATGATTTCTTGGGATCTGAGGAGCTCTACTAGGTGCTTGCCCTAGAGGCCAAGGTATATTACCACCTTGGCTTGGATGCTCAGACCAAATGGGCACAGGATCAGCCTACACTTCCCTTTGACTGCAAGGAGCCCCTAAAGTATCCACCCTAGCCTACCTCCTTCTGCTACTCGCCAGAGCAGGACCGCCTGCACAAGCTCGAGGCCCATGAGTTCGCCGAGCACATTCTTACATCCTTCAATGCTCCTTCACCTATTCCAGAGGCGTCTCAACCAGACCAAGGCCTGGATCTTGCCCTGAACACATCTACTCCCTCCCCAACCTTTGTCGGTCTGGGCGAGCTGCTTGGAGGGGCCTCCCCCAAAGCCTTGGCGGAAGATGCGGTGGATCAGCTTGCCGAGGAGTTAGATGCGGGGATTTAGGATTAGGCTAGTCTATTTTCATTCATCTCCTGTTCTGTTTTTAGATAGATCTTTGCTTGTTTTTCCTATGTGGCTGATCTATCTCCTGCATGCTCCTTGGTCATTATTCCCTCCATACGTGCCCTTTCCATGGCCACATCTGCTAGACTCCAGGCTTCAACCAAGGCCTCGTCACGTGCCTCGGCCCTGGCCACTTCCAGCATCTTCTTCTCCGCCTTCCTCACCTCAGCTAATTCCTGCTCAATCTTCTTCAGCTTGGATCCCCTCTCCTTACACAGATTGTACAATCTCCTTTCCTTCTCCTGCAGCTTCTTATGTTCCCTCGCCAGGTCCGCATTCATCAGGGCTCCCCTAGCCCTGGCCACCAAGATAGACCTCTTGGCCGCCGCCTAAAAGGGGAAAAGACTTAGCAAAATACAAGGAAAAGTAAGAGGAGAAAGCAAGAGAGAGAAATTTACCTTAGCCTCATCCTGGCATAAAGACTCGATGAGATCAGGATCAGACCACTTGTCCAAGGTGGCCCTGTCCGCACTCGGACACTGCCCCTGGATGAATTGGACTGCTAGGGGACCAGGGCAGATCAGGACCGAGGCGTTGGTGAACCAGGTGTCGTTTGGGGTGGCAACCTTAACCACAGAGGCAGACGCCCCCTTCGTGCCAGCGCGCATCCTCTTCGCTGGCCGTTCGATCTTCTCTCCCGAGTATGAGGGGACAATCAACTCTACATCCAGGACAGGAAGGTCCCGAGAAGTGCCCGACCCACTTGCCTCGACTCGGGAAGGTTTCGCCACTGGGGTCCGCTGTTCTGACCCTGACTCTGCCCTCTTTTGGGGAGCAGCCATTATCCTGTGCATCATGTTTGCTAGAAGGAATAGAGAGGAAAGAAACAAGTTATTCAAAACCACCATAAAATATAAGTCAGGCAAAAAACCAGAAATGGTCAGAGCTGTCAATGTTTCTTTACCAATCTCGGGGGTTAAATGGTTGTTCTCCTCCCGGTCATTGAGAAAGTCTATAAAGGAAGGGAGATGGGAGAGATGAAAATGTTCTCATTTAAAGTGGATATTATTCTTTGTATCTGAAGAGATCTATCCCCTACGGATAGGTGCGGCTTAGCAGGCAACTGCTCGATGGGTTGAGGAGGGAAGCCCCAATCCCCTGAATAGTGCATGAAGAAAAACTTCTTCCTCCAAGCCTTGTTGGAGGAAGGGATCCTGGCAAGAAAGCGAACACCAGCTCTGGCACATAAGTAAAAATATCCAGAAGAGAATCTCTTGACCTGGAAGAGCTTGAAGAAAGTCTGGGCTGTGGAAACCACACCAGCATATCGCATGGCCAGGTTGTAACTTATAATAATCCTAAAGGATTTGGGGACAAATTGATGAACTGGGATTTTGTACAACTAGGATATCTCTAATATCAACGGGTTCACCGGAAGGCGCAAACCCGCCTGGAATCGGTCAACGAAGAAAGTCAAGTGGTCGGCCGGCACCTGATATGCCATTACAGCGCCACTGGGGTTAACCAATTCGAACTCCTCCATCACCTGATATTTATATCTCAAATCTTCTACCGTTCTATCATTTAGGATGGAACAGATATATGGCCAGCCGGGAATATAGGGGGGATACTCGAAAGACGATGGCGATGAAGGAGCCGACGCCGCTGGTGAAGAATTTGCAGAAGGTGAATCAGCAGCAGAAGAAGATGATGGCGTTGACATTATTGGAAAATAATAAGGATCGAAAAAGTACCTGGCGGTGAAGATGATCGAAAAGTGATACTGAATCATTGTTTTGGAGAGAAAGGCAGAAAGCAGGAGTGTCTGTGAATTGAGAATATGAAAAGTGAGTAAGAAAGAGAAAACCACGAGGATAAAAGGGAAATAGGATTTTCAAAAAATGGAAATCGAGGGAAAAGCGGGATCTTGATGGGATTCCCGCATTTAATTCCTGTCAGAGAAACACTACCCGAAGAGACGTGCTGAGAATGGTAACTGCCTCTTACCTATTAATGGTACAGTACTCCAGGATACGTATTGGAGTGGTAACTTTTTTGGGAATAGGGAGCATCACAGATAAGTCCAATGATTTGATTGGGTCAAAAAGACGGATTTTTTGGGATCTGAGCAGATAAGGAGCCCGGGAAATCAAGTGGAACCCTAACGGCTCCAAAGCAAGCTCTGGAAATACACAAGTCTGCTCCAACCCCTTTTTTTTGGGGAGGGGGGGGGGGGGGGGGGGGGGGGGAACTAGTTGATGGGCCTCGAAATAGTGCTGACACGCATACGAGACCTAGCCTCATATTGCTCTGACCTGGGCAAGTACTACTAAGGGCTGCAGGATTCGGGTCGACCCGATCTGATGCACCCCGTATATCTTCCTGGTCTGACCCCTCCTAGAGTGGAGGGAAAGATCAGGATTTTTCTGGTCTAACCTTTCACCAGAAGGAAAATGGACCACTTGGGCTATTATGAATAACGACCCGAGATTCGCGGAACTCTATTTTCGGGATCTCAAAAGGGCCCCACAATGAGAAACTATAAATACCCAGAACAAGCAGGTTTAAAGGTATGCAAATCTCAACTCCTTGCTTCCTGAGTATTAAGAATTTCCTGCTTAACTAACTTAAGCATCGGAGAGGTTTCCACCGGAAATCCAACGGTGGTCCTTTCTAACGTGTTTTCTTGTCAGGTTAGAAGATCTTTTCAAGGGGGAGATCAGCATGTGCTCAAGTGTATTTTTCCGGTAGAAACATCCGAGCTCCGCAATTTGAGCTCGACACTTTGAGCTCGGAGTTTTTCTTAAACTTGCTCCTTTTTTATGTCGGTCTGATTAGTTTACTGATCCCAATGAGCTAGGTAGACAATGTTTGAGCTCGACATCTTTGGCTTCGTATTGCTGTAGTTTGTCGCCGACTTGATTAGTCTGGTTGATGCCGATGAGATTTGCTAATCATATTTGAGCTCGGCATTTTGAGCTTAACATCTTTGGCTTTGCAACGTCATTTTTCATTTTTTTTGTGTTCCGACCTAATTGGCTCGCTTCTGCGATGAGCTCAGTTGATTGCTTTTGAGTGGCTTAATGCGTTGGGTCAACAAGTGCATTTGGTTGACTTGTGCCTTTGAGTTATTTAATGCCTTAAATTGGCTGAGTGCATTTAAGAGGCTTAACACCTTTATTTTGCTCAACGCCTTTGGATTTTTCAACGCCTTTGTTTGGCTTAATGCCTTGGGTAGGCTAAGTTCATTTGGTTGGGTTTTGAATTTGAGTGGCTTAATGAATTTGTTCGGCTAAGTGCCATTGAGTGGCTGTTCGCCTTTGTTTGGATTAACATCTTGGGTTGGATCAATGCCTTTGGATGGCTTAACACCTTAGTTTGAAACAATGCCTTTGGGTGACTTAACACCTTAGGATTTTCCAACGCCTTTATTTGGCTTAATGCCTTAGGTCGGCTAAGTGCCTTTGAGTGGCTGTTTGCCTTTTTTTGGATTAATGCCTTATAATGGCTTAATGCTTGGGTTGGATTAATGCCTTTGGATGGCTTAACGCCTTAGGTTGGCTCAATGCCTTTGGGTGGCTTAACGCCTAAGGATTTTCCAACGCCTTTGTTTGGATTAATGCCTTAGGTCGGCTAGGTGCTTTTGAATGGGTTTTGCCTTTATTTGGCTTAAGTGTGAGTTCATGCCACTATTGCCCTTATAGAGAGCTATCAGTGGACCTTTCAATTTTTCAATCAATTGCTCTAAAAGGAGCTGAGCAGATAGAGGTTACTCATCACCGCATGTCGAGCTGAAATATTGGTTGGATTGAGTTATCTAGCGTGAATTTGGAGCGGGGTATGTTACTTTCCTGGATTCTAGCTCGACAACTCATTGTTTAGGATATTTCAACTCAGTCGAATCATTGCCAAGAATCTGTCGTGCCAGGGGATATGTTCATCTCGACTTGGCTTCTACTATTAAGAGATCGGGCGGGGGGATCTTTCTTGATTGGCCCGAGCTGGAGAGGGAGAATGTCCAAAGTCCTTGATTCTTTCAAAAATTGTGGCTGCAAACTAGTGAGTAGACCTCGTTGTACTCATCTAGGAGATCTACATGTTTGTTCTGCCAGGAGTTTCTTGGTTGCTGTTGCTTGAGAGCTTGAATTCTTATCGAACCTGCCGAGTTGACTTGTGGGGTTGCGGGAAGGATAGGACCGAGGCGGACATGTTCTGTTTGGCGTGCAATTTGAGATGCGGCCCAGAGCTAGGAACTCTTGAAAGGGTTTGAGGATATTTCTGGTTGTTTATCCATTTGAAAAAAAGGAATTATCGAACAATCCATTCTGAGCTAAGATAAGCAAGGCTTCATCACCACACGGCTGCGATTCCGAGACCTGTTTCATGAAACGAGTTATGTAGCTTTTCAGTGATTCATTCGGTTGCTGCACAATGGTGCTATATCTCTCTTTGGTGAAACCGTGGCCTTGGATACCATGAAATTTCCCTCTAAATGAGGACCTCAGTTGCTGGCCAGGAGCAGGATCGAGTGTCGCGCGGTAGTGACCGATTACCATCTTAGCGGGCCTTCGTTCAAGCGTCATCGAGAACATTCGGCACCGGTATGTGTCGGATGCGCTGAGCATGTCCATGTAGTTTCTGGTAATAACTTAAGTGTGAGTTGGGGTCGCTTCTTCCTTTGTACAGAGCGATTGGAGAGATTTTCATCTTCCCCTTCAGTGGCTCTAAGAGGATTTAGATAGACAGAGGTGACTCGTCGTCGGCATGCCAAGCTGATCGTTGTTGGTCGTGGAATTTGATAGGTGTATTCATTCGGTTGCTGCACAATGGTGGCTATAACTCTCTTTGGTGCAACCGTGGCCTTGGAGACCATGAAATTCCCTCTAAATGAGGACCTCAGTTGTGGCCAGGAGCAGATCGAGTGTCGCGGTATGTGACCGATACCATCTTAGCGGGCCTTCGTCAAGCGTCATGGAGAACATTCGACACCGGTATGTGTCGGATGCGCTGAGCATGTCCATGTAGTTCTGGTAATAACTTAAGTGTGAGTTGGGGTCGCTGCTTCCTTTGTACAGAGCAATTGGAGAGATTTTCAGCTTCCCCTCCAGTGGCTCTAAGAGGATTTAGATAGACAGAGGTGACTCGTCGTCGCATGCCAAGCTGATCGTTGTTGGTCGTGGAATCTGATAGGTGTGTTGGATCGGGGGTGAGGGTGGGGGGGGGGGGGGGGGGGCGGCGGCAGTGATTGGCTTCAGCTCAGCAATTTGCTGCTTCAGTTATTGCAGCTCGGCAGATTCGTCACTTTAGCCTCCACTGCGGGGGAATGTCCACGTTGGCGATACTCTTGCAGTTGGCCGACCTCGTGGGGATGTTCTACTGTGCTTTGTTGTTTGGCTTTCCGAGCCAAGTAAAAACATTCCGAGGAGAAGAGAATGTGAGGCGTCGCGCGATGGGAGGTCTATCGAGACTGCTCTTGGCATTCAGCTTGGCCTCCTCATCCAACTTTCTCTTTCTATTCTTTCGAGCTGCATCTCTGACGGGGTCCGACTCCGACTGTCCTTCCAGAAGGTCAGCATTCTTGGGATTGCCGACCAAAAACTCTGGTGTCAAGATTTATTTTTCTACCTTCTTCATCATCTCTTCAAATTCCTTAGAAAAAGTGGGGGTGTTGCATGAACGATCGCACCTGTTCCGGGTCAAGCTCATTTGGGCCCGATTGAACATTTTTTTCCTGATGATCTTTTCCAAGATTTCTCCTTCAGATTTCTTAAGGGATCATGGTGAAGAATAGATCTTATAAATACTCAAACGAACATTAACCACGACGATGAGCTGAGAGTTGGCTTCTCGAGAAAAATGAAAACTTGAAAGAAAACATAAAACAAGAAATTGGAAGGACTGACTGAGCACGTGGGACTAAAAATCACAAGAAACCTTCCTCTAGTGCCATTTTGTTTAGACTAAGAGTATCCTAAGCAATAATAATACCACAAAAATAAGGAGAACAGCAATAAATCGACAAAACCGAGTAGGAAAAAGTGCTTAACTTTTATTCCTAAAAATCAGATCGGATCGGCCTTAGCCGGACCCTTTTACAGGTGCTTGATTTCTAGATACAAGATTTCTCTCTCTAAAACTCTCTATGTCTCTCTCTCTAAGAAATTGGGGATCCATCTCTCTCTCTCTTGGAGAGGCAATTTATAGTTTCCCATTGACACCCTAATTGGACACTTGTGCCTTGCTCATTGGTCCGCTGAATCCTCTATTCACGATTCCTCCGCCTCAATGCCGACCTCAGCTATTCCCCACTGACTTAGTGCTGACCTCAACTATTTTACTCACCAACCGAATCCAGAGACGTCGGTTTGGTACTTCTTCTAGGAAATTCCAGCTGGAAAGATGACCGAAAATGAATGAATCATGTCGCGCACGCGTCGGGAGAACATATCCTGCTTGGCGTCGGCCGACAGGGCCTGGCCGACGATGCTGCCCTGCTTGGAAGGTCCTGCTCGGTGCGTCCTACTCGGCATCGGCGCCCGGCGTCGGTCGACGTGGCCTGGCCGACAGCGCTGCCCAGCTCGGCATGGTTCTGCTTGGCGCTTCTTGCTTGACATCGGCGCCCGGGGTTAGTCGACGGGTCCTGGCCGACAGTGCTAACCAGCTCGGCAGGGTCCTGCTCGGCGCTTCCTGCTCAACGTCGACACCCGACATCGATCGACGGGGCCTGGACCTGTCTCTTATACACATCTAGATGTGTATAAGAGACAGGCTTGGCATGGKTCTGCTCGGCGCTTCCTGCTCAACGTCGACACCCGACATCGATCGACGGGGCCTGGACAACAACACCGTCCAGCTCAGAAGGGTCCTGCTCGGCGTCGGCACCTGGCATCGGTCGACGGGGTCGGGCCGACCACACTGCCTTGCTCAGTAGGTGGCCTGGGCTGCTCGGCGCCCTCAGTTGTTTCTGTTCAGCGACTCCTACTCGGCAGGAGTGCTCGGCAGGTGGCCTAGGCCGCCCGGTGCCCTCGGTAGTTCCTGCTCGGCAGTGCCGCTCGGACGGGATCAACAGCTTGCGCGATTTTTTCTCGGCGGTTCCTGCTCGGTAGCTAGTCAGGACCGCTCGACAGCTTGTGCAATTCCTGCTCACCCTCGGTAAGAGCGCTCGGCAGCTGGTTAGGACTGCTCGACAGCTTGTGCGATTCCTACTCGGCGGTGCTACTCAACAACTCCTTCTCGGCACACTCGGTAGGAGCGCTCATCAGCTGGTCAGGACTGCATGACAGCTTGCGCGATTCCTGCTCGGCAACTCCTGTTCGGCACACTCGGCAGGAGCACTTGGTAGTTGGTCAGGACCGCTCGACAGCTTGCGTAATTCCTGATCGGCTGTTCTTTATTGCCACACTCGGTAGGAGCGCTCGGCAGCTGGTTAGGACCGCTCGACATCTTGCGTGATTCTTGCTCAGCAACTCCTGCTCGGCACACTCAGCAAGAGCGCTTGGCAGTTGGTCAGGACCGCTAGACAGCTTCTGCGATTCCTACTCGATGGTGTTGCTCGGCATCGGTCGACGGAGACTGTCCAGCGGCACTGTCCAGTTCCGCAGCATCCTGCTCGGCACTTTCTGCTCGGTGCCAATTCTCGGTGTCGGTCGACGGAGACTGGCCGACGGCGCTGTCTAGTTCGGCAGCATCCTGCTCGACGGATGATCAAGAGTTGACCGCGCCATGCATGTGGCAACGGGGCGTGTCCTGGTCCTCTGAAACCATTATTGTTAGTAGCTTCTCAGGTCCGCGTCTCCCCAGGTCAGCAATTCTGCTCGAGAGATTAATAACTGCGTGCGCCATGCACATGGCGTTAGAGCGTATGCTGGGTGTTCTCAAGTTCTTTACTTTTTGGTCTTTGGGACGATATCAACCATCAACAAGAACTATTATTATTAAGGGATAAATCATGATGTTTTGTTAAACGAAAATACAAATAATTAAATACTTAATTTTCGAAAGTCCCATTGATTCATTATGATATGTTATCAAATATTAGCTCTTCCGTGTATGATAAGAAATTTGGAATTCAAATGAGCAAAGTTATATTAAGATGTTTTTAAGAAGGTTATGACTTAAATTATTAGGTTCTAGTTGTGTAGACTATAAACGACTCAAATGGTTAAAAACAGGTCACATGTAAAGGGAATTGACCCTGACATATCGGTGATAAGGTGACTATGGTAGAAGATTATAGGTTTAGACGTACAAAATTATTATGGTAATAAAGGATTTTTATGGTATTAATAAGATATTATGGTTATTATAAGGTTATGAAAAGCAAGAATCCTACTAGAAGGTAGTTTTCTTATTTGGAGATTGAGGTTAATTGAGAGATAAAAACCCTAACTTGGAGTGTACGTCTCTAGCATATATAGAAAGAGGACACACTCCTCGATTTTAATGAAGTTGAATTTTCCTACTTTCTTGCTCTCACTTTTATTAAATTTATTAGGTTACTAACTTATGCATCGGAGGGCCTATGTTATGCCTATCCATCTTGGGTTTTTGTGCAGGTTGATCGGGTTGGAGAAACTATTATGGCGCGATCCGACCTCTTTCTTGGTGAGACAAATTTGTCGCATCAAGTGACACCATGTGTTAGAATACGAGTAACATCGAGTCATTGAGTGAAAGACATGAGTTGCAAATCAAGTCATACAAACCAAACCATGAAGATAGATAAGGTTGTTCCATGAACAATCAATTTCACCATTGATGGGGGTAATAACACGCCTATGGGCAGAAACCACGATGAGCAGAACCAACTTATTATACCAGAGTTGGAAGATATGGGATGACGCCTTAGGCATCATCATATAAAGGTGCTCTTGAGGTGGACTTGGAAGACGATGACCAAGACAACCACACCAAGTCATTCAAAGAACCCAGAAGGAGAGCTTTGGTGAGATTCGACACAAAGGAGTGGAATCATTTATTTAGGGAACATCTTCTCAGTATTCCGAAGGAGGTGTTACAAAGTCTCTTAGACATTATACCCCTAGATACATTACATGAAATTTCAGATGCAAGAGTTTTTGATGTCTAAGAAGAGAAACTTCTTGCTAATATTTCCAGCAGGAGGAATGAAGTGAGGCGACCTCGATATATTGAGGTAGCAGAAAAGAGGAAGAAAATGACACAGGTGAATAAATGAGGTCGCAAAAAATGAGGGTATATGTATGCTAAAAATAAGGAAGACAATAGATGGTTGGCGGGTGAGTTACTAGCTATCTCTGAAGTGGTGCGAAATATGCAAGAAACGTTACGAGCTTTACAGAGACAAATAGCTTGATAGGAATCTGAAGAAGAAAGAGGTTACCCATTTTCTTAAGAGGTTTTCCTAGCTGTCGTACCTTATGGGTATAAAGGGTTGGACTCTTAGTATGATGGATTTCCAGATCCAAACCGACATATATAGTGTTTTGATAATGCGGCGGTGTTATATCAGTACACTGATGCAGTTTTGTACAGAACATTTTATTTACCTTATGGGGGTCTACACAAGATTGGTTTCATCAGGTTGAGCCAGGGAAAATTACCAGTTTTGTAGCGTTAAAATCCTTCTTTCTAATACATTTTACTAGCGCTAGGGCACATAAGAAGACGTTCATGTCATTATTTTTAGTAATTCAGAGGGATGTCGATTCATTAAAAGAATACATGGTGAAATTTACTGAGGCTAGCTTGGAGGTACCCACGATAACTAATGGGGTCAAGATAAGTGCATTAACGTCAAGGTTATGCCCTAGAGGGTTGTGTGTGTCTTTGGATAAGAAGCCAGATTATACGTACGAACATGTGCTGAATAAGAGTATTAGATATATTCATGTGGAAGAAGATGAAGAGGAAGGAAAGGCACGAGAGCAGCTTGATAGTAACATGGAAAATCTGCCACTTGAGAAAATATTATGCCCAAATGAGTATTAATGGTTATTTATGGAATTATTTTGGAGGGTTATAATAAGGATTTATGGTTTATGAGACTTAATAATATGTTCCATTTCATATTCATTCTATGAATATTCCATGATACATGCTTTATGATTATGATTATATGTTGAGGCTTCTATCAGGTCGGTGATGGGTTGATGCTTCTGTTAGGTTGACAATGATTTTTATGATTATGGGTTGACACTTCTATTATGTCGGTGATGGGTTAACACTTTTATTAGGCCGGGGATAGTTCATATGGTTATGGGCTGATGCTTCTATCAGGTCGACAATGGGTTGATACTTTTATTAGGCCGGCGATGGTTTTTATGATTATGGGTTGGCGCTTCTATTAGATCGGTGATGGGATGGTGCTTCTATTAGGTCGGTGATTGGTTATATTAGGTCGACAACTATGGTTGATGCTTCTATTAGGTCAATGATGGGCTGACACTTTTATTTGGTTGGTGATAACTTTTATGGTTATGGGCTGACACTTCTATCAAGTCGGCGATGAGCCGACGCTTTAGGTCGGAGATAGATGGTATGATTTTTATGGTTTGGCTTGATGCTTCTATTAGCCGGAGATGGATGGTATAGTTTTAATGGTTTTGCCCGACGCGTCTATTAGGATGGAGATAAATGGTATGATTTTTATGGTTTTCCTAAACACTTCTATTAGGTCGGAGATCGATGGTATGGTTTTTATGGTTTGGCTTGTCATTTTTATTAGGCCAGAGGGGGATGGTATGGTTTATGGTTTAGCCCGAAGCTTCTATTAGGTCGGAGATAGATGATATGGTTTTTATAGTTTTGCTCGATGCTTCTATTAGGTTGGAGATGGATGTTATGGTTTTTATGATTTTTTGCCCGATGCTCCTATCAGACCTGAGATGGATGGTATGGTTTTTATGATTTTTTCACCCTACGCTTTTATTTGATTGGAGATAGATGGTTAGGGATGGTTTATATTTTTATATGGTTAGGGATGGTTTATATTTTTATATGGTCCGATGCTTTTATTATGTTGGGGGGTGGGGTGGGGGGGTGGGGCGTGGGGGTGGGGGTATGATATGTTATGATATAAAATGGTTGATATTTATTACTTATTCCAATGTTAGTATGAATGAGTGTGACATGTAACACATCCAAATATTCAAGGGTAGGTGATCGTGGGATTCCGCTACCTAAAGGTTAAGAGGTGTAATTCTTTTTGTTAGCATGCGGTTGAATGAGATGGGCTAAAATTGACAGTTTTTTTCTAGAGTTCTTTATTTCTTTTCTTTTTTTTTAATCTTCTTTTTATCTACACCACTTGATTTTGTACCTTAATCAACCAAAGCAGGGGGTACTAGCTGAAAGGACATCAAATATTAGTTCGCCCATGCATGGTGAGAACACTGGAATTTAGAGGGGCAAAGCTATACTAAGAAGTTTATAAGGAGTTTATGACCTAAATTATTAGGTTTTAGTTGCATGGACTATATACGACCCAAATGGTTAAAAACATGTCACGTGAAAAGGGAATTGGGCCCCGGTGGGTCGGTAATAAGGTGAATATGGTGGAAGGTTCTAAGTTTAGACATACCAGGTTCTTATGGTAATAAAAGGGGTTTTATAGTAATAACAATGTATTATGGTTATTATGAGATTATGGAAAGCAAGAGTCTTACTAGGAGATGATTTCTTAATTATGGAGACTGAGTGTAATTAGGAGACAAAAAATACTACATTAGGTTTATGTCTCTAACATCTATATAAAGAGGACACGTGCCTCGATATTAATTAAGTTGATTTTCCTAATTTCTTGCTCTCATTTTCATCAATTTTATAAGGTTACTAACTTAAGCACCGGAGGGCCTACGCCGGGGCCATTCGACTTGAGTTTTTGTGCAGGTTGATCGTGGTTTGAGGAAGCTATTTCGGCACAATACTAACTCTTTCTTGGTGAACCAAACTTTTGGTCGCATCACATTAGAAACTAAGATACAATGTTTAGTGGCAGAATCATGCAGAAAATGAAGTTGATTTGATACATAATAGCGGTGGTTGGAATTGAAGCTATGAAGAGATGTGAGCTCAAATTGGCAAACCGCCTTGTTTCTCATTTCTAAAACCTAACCCGTTTGAGAATCACTAGTGGAAAAAAATTCAATTGTTGGCACTTCTGGACACTTATAAGTGGCGCTTATGGACCGCCACTGATCTGGGCGCCACATAAAATGTTTTTATTCAGGTGGCGGTTCCAAACCGACACAAATGGGCAAAATCGGTGATGCTTATTACTTAGAAGCACCACCAATAACAAATCCAGATGGCGCTTATCACTTAGAAGCACCACCAATAACAAATCCAGGTGGTGGTTTTGCGAAAGTGTCACGAATAATACTGATAATTAACATCGGTTTGTCTATGACCGATGTTAATTAAAAAAAAAAAGAATTAAATACTAACATCGGTTTATCTATAACTGATATAAATTGAAAAAAAAAAGAATTAAATGTCTATCCTTTTTTACTTCTCACAACCTGTAAATATCAAACCATTGCAATTTAATGCACATGTCAAACCAATAAAAATAACAATACCATTTATAACTCATCAAAAAAAAAGGGAACACCAGAAAAATATTACAACAAAAGTTGAAATTTATGTAACGTGTCAAAGTCGGTCTTCTAATACAGATTTTTCTCCACACAAAACATTCAATTTAGATTTCCTTGGTTTATTACTGAATATGTAGAAACATCATATACATTATAAATCTAAAATAAAATGCACAAAGAAAAAAACCCTCATGTATTAAAAACTAAAACAAGTCATCAAAACAAAAACTCAAACCCCAATTCCAATAATCATCTCAACAGTAGCACCCATAACATCTTTCCCACTAAGTCCAAGAATACGCCTCAATTATCAAATCGTCCACTTCAAAAGACCCCCTTTATGATCTTTTAAGTGTCCCAAACTTCTTCAACTCTCTTGTATAATAGAAAAATAGAAAGGCGTGAAGAATTATGTACCATGAACTAGAAATCCAATACTTTCTTGATTCATAACCATGAAAGAAAGTTGTACCATATCTTAGTTTTAAAACTTAAAAAAAAAAAAAAAAAAGAGCTTTTACAAGCAAGCTCACACATAGCAACATGATGTTCGGCACGTATAAGGTCTTGAAAAAGTAAAATTTACCTAATTATCCCAAAATCGATAAATCTTTAAAATGTGCAGTGATTATCGAAAAAGCATGACAAAATTAATATTGAAAGGACTTAAGAATCATTTTTTTTAAAATCCCAAATAACTTTTTTTTTTGTATGAATCATTGAAAGGGGACACATAACCTTCAATCACACAAAATTGTCACGAACTTAAAAGCCTCTCTAGCCAACTCTGAGCATCAAACAAATTGGCTTCCTCATAATTTTAAGAAAAATATAGAAATAATCTAAAAAACCCACCAAACCTGCCCAAAAAAGAGAGGAAGGAAAACAGAGGAAATCGTGGATTGCGTATGAGCAACGGACAAGAAAAAGTGATATTAAGGATTATTTAGCAACAACAACTACATACAACAACAACAACAACACATTCTAATAATCACTTACCGAAACAACGCAAATGCATATATGTAGGAGGATTGAAGCTTCCTGTTGATATCAGAACTACATAATGTTTGCCACTAACAAAAAGATACATCAAACCCATAAAGTATCAATATTAAAAAAAAGGAAAAAATTGAGACAGAAAAATACACATACTTTCTCTCGGGACTTGATAACCCATCTTTATTAACACATGGCAAAGATAACTTATCCCAAGGCAGTGGTATATTTGTAACACCAAGAAACTTTTATCACGATGGTCAAACAACCTTTTTTTTTAATTATTCGAAAAAATAAATTAACCAATATGGGATGATTGCAAAAATTAGCAAATTTACCTGAATTTGAAGCAGCATTGGAGATTATCCCCGGCACAGAAACATTGATAAGTTTACTATATATATACATACATACATATATATATATATATATATATATATATATATATATTTATTTATATATATAACATAATTCTCGAATGAGCATTTCAAGTAATATTCAACATATTCATGAAAAAAAGGGTTAATTACAACACACACTCTTGATGTTTAGTCTAATTACAAGAAAACCCTAGCTATCTTTTAAAATGCAAACATAAACGAGAGATGATCACCAGATTAGAACGCCATCCATGGTGATCTCGAAGATATCGTTTGTTGAAGGGTCGATAGGTAGGCATTTTCTCAAGAACTCGTCTTGGCCCAGATAGTTATTGATGTGTGCAGTGTGATTTGCACATCTTTGTACGTATTTTTGTTAACTCTTTGTGTCGTGTTTGCGTGTGTTTCACTTGCATTGATGGGTATTAAGGGTCGATTAGGCCTTATTTTGTATTTTTAGGTTGTTGTAGCATTTGCACGATTTTTATTATATTTTCGTATTTTTCTATTCATTTTTATATTTTTGGTCGTAGAATGACCAAGCAGGACCCGCGCACGTTTGGAGCATTTTACTCGACTTGCTATGGAATGGAAAAGCAAAGACAAGCAAGGGAATATAGTGCAAGCAAGTAACGACAATCGGCAGACGGCTGGAGTTGAAAATGAGAAAACCGAGCCGGGAGCAGCCATGCCAATTGATCGATTGAACCCTGCCAAATCGATGGTGAAATAGAGAGTTTGGAATTTGAGGACGAAGCAGTCAATCGACTGCCAGTCGATCGACTGAAATGCAAGAATTTTTGTGGTTTTTGACCCATTTTGATGATTTTGCCCCTGTGTTTTTGTATAAATAGCCCAGCCCTTTTCTCCACCAACCTTATCCCTTCCTTGGTGGAATTTGGACTTGTTCCATTTCCTCCAAGCCCCTTTTCCATTCCTTTGGCTTTTGAACCCTAGTTAATAAATTTTAGATTAGTTTTAGTTAGGTTAGTTTTAGTAGTTGTTCTTAGCAAGTGTTGAAGAGGATGACACCTCCTTCATTTGTGGTTCTTGTTGTGTTGTGCTTGATTTACCTTTGAAGTTTGTAATCTAGACTTGAAGCTTTTGTTGGAATGCAAATATTGGTAGTAATCTTTCCCTTTATTATTATGTGTTGTTATAGTTGATTGTTTTTGTTGTTGTGTTGGTTATTAGGCTTTGGGTTGTGTTGTTTTTCATTGTTCTTCGATTTCTCATTTCTATCTTCTAATTTGTTCTTGTTCTTTAGGCAAAACTCCATCATAGCATCTTAAAGCATTTTACTCTTTTTAGCTAGACAAACTTTTAACCTCTAAAAGATGTATTGAACTTTCTTCTTTAACCAATTTGTCATTTTCTCATTTAATGCTCTTTGACTTCTTTTAAGTTTCAAGCTTTGTTTTTCCCTCCATGTTCTCTTTCAATTTACAAGCTTTCTTAGGTATGGTAGTTTTAATTTATTTAAGGTTTTTATTTAGTGTTTAATTAATGTTATTAAAATTAATACTTTCAATCAAGCTTTTAATTCTCTTAAACCTTTGCATTAGTTAGTAATTTCATGCTTTCATTTCAATTTAAGTTTTAGCGTTAAAACTCAACACAAACTAATGACTTATTGCTTTCTTAGGTTAGATTAGCTTAATTAAGATTAACAAGAGATTAAGTAAAAACACCGACCGCCTATAACATCTATCCTCGAGAGACACGACTCGGGAAAACTTACCGCTCTACAATCAACTTTGTACTATTGCGGAGACGATTTCTTAGAGTGCTAAGAATTCTTCGATCAAATTTTGGCACCGTTGCCGGGGATAGATTAAGGCTAATGGTTTTCTTAATTACTCTTCTTGTTATCTTAGTTAGTAGTTAGGTTAGATTAGTGTTTTATATTCGATACCCATAATACTTTGATTTTTGTTGTGTATGCAAGGTAAGCGATCGCTCGGACGAGAGTTGACCCCACTTTTGCCCATTTTTGAGAGGTTGAGACGAGACATTCGAGCCGCGAGAAATCAAGACACATTTGTTGCCCCATCTTTCCGATCTATACCTTCGGTGCTAGAAGAACGAATGAAGACTAACTCATTCGAGAATCCGACGCCGCCCGCCCACGCTCACGACAATCAAGGGATACCCCCACTGCAAGCATCGATCGGGCCCACATCGTCACCTCACGACCCGCCACCTCAAATTGCACCCGTGTACGGAATGCCGCTCGACCAAGGGGGGAATGGTTTCCCAAACCAAGACCCCCAAAGTTCAAACGTCCAACTTCACGGCCCTTATTCTCCATCCAGTGCTCATGTTTCGACACCCGATCCATAACTTCAAGTCTCGCCATGCTCGGACCAATTGTCACATGGAACCTAATTCAACGGCCCGCACTACAAAGACCCGATTGTCGATGGCCAGTCATACCAATTTCCACATCCATTTCAAGCGCAAAGGCCGCATTACCAAGGGCCACACTTCGTTGCTCCTCACGCCCAAGAGCATGAATTCTCGCATCCAACCGGGCCCGTGCCCTGATTTTAAAATCCGAATCCTCAAGAATTTCCACGGGCGGCCGCCGTCAATGAGAATCGTACGTCGTACAAGATCCTGATGGCCATCCTTTTGCCACTCCCGATGGAGGACCGACGAATAGCATCAAAGAGGTGTCGAGACCGTACATGGGCGACTTTTCATCGTGCATTCGACTAAGCGCCAAGGCCCTCGAGTACGACTTGCAAAAAATTGATCTCAACCGACTCCCGACTTTTCATGGCCTACCGCAAGAGGATGCTCTCTAATTCCTACGTATCTTCTCCTACACCGTGTCGAGTTTTTCGCGCCAAGGAATCCACATTGACCAAATCAAGATAAGATGCTTCCCGTATACGATGAAGGATAAGGAGGTCGATTGGTTTATGACATTACTGGCCGATTCCCTCACCAATTGAGATATGGTGACCGAGAGGTTCATGGAGGAGTATTATTCCCAAGACAAGACGGCCGATTTCTGAGCAAAGATCGTCTCGTTCCGTCAAGCAAGCGATGAGACCTTTTACGAGGCGTGGGAGCATTTTAAGGGCTATCTTACGAAGTGCCCTCATCATTGATTCACCGGTGATTTCTTGAACCAATTCTTTCACAATGGCTTGACGTTTGCATCTAAACACATGGTGAACAATACCGCCGGAGGAAACCTAGCCGATTGCTTGACGAGGGAGTTGTATGATATCTTTGTGAACATGGCCGCAGACGATCATCAAATGAGCAAGTTGGAGCGGAAGGAGCAAGTGAAGGAGTTATCGACGAAGGATGAGCACGAGTGGGCCCACAAGATTGCCTATCTCGAGAGTCAAGTGGCTTCTCTCACCAAGACTTATTCGGTATCGACGGAGACATGCCCCACATGTGATATCGTGAGTCATGGAGCTAGTGCGTGCCCAATGACTTATGGGCAATCTAGTGAGTTCGACGAGCAAGCGTTTGCGGTCCAAGGTTACCAAGTCTAACAAAGTGGGACCCAATGGCAAAACAACCCATATTCTCAAGCGTATAATCCCGGGTGGAGGAACCACCCCTACTTTGGGTGGAAGGACACGAACGATGCTCAAAACCCACCCGGGTCTCCGATGCAACAACCAAGGCCTTAAGACCCATTCAATGCACGACAACCACCCTTTCCGCTTTCCCAAGCTTCATCTCCGGCTCATCAAGACAATTCAACATTACGTCAACCAAACATAGAGTCCATCTTAACCGAATTGAAAAAATGGCTCGCGAGCTTAGAGACACAAGTGGGGCAAATAGCGACGGATGTTAACGAGCTTAAGAAAGCCCGTGACAAGGGAAATCTACCGAGTCAACCATTTCAAGCTCAAGCCGTGACGGTTCTTCGAAGGGGTAAGGTGGTAGAGAACAAGGCTGCCCATCCCATAAATGATCTCGTGCCTTCACTCCAAGTTGTGGATGAGTTGACCGTGCAAGACCCGGACGATCCCGTGGTTAATCCTAACCCACCTACATCCTCTTCAAGTGGTAAAGCGAAGGATACCGAGGTTAACGGGGGATTACATAAATCCGTAATGTCATACCGACCGCCGATCCCATTCCCGAGCCGTGTCTGACCGACAAAGCGAGACGCCCAATTTCTTGAACTATACAAGATGTTGTCCAAGGTCGACATTAACCTCCCCTTACTCGATATTATCCAAAACGTGCCCGCATACACCAAGTTCTTCAAAGAGTTGACATCCAAGAAGCGGCAGTTCGAGGACAACGAGAAGGTGTGCATATCCAATGCGGCAAGCATCATTTATAGCGACCCTCTTCCACCAAAGGAGGGAAATTCGGGAAGTTTTTGTATAAATATCACTCTTGTGAATGGAAAAGAAACATAAGGGATGCTAGACCTCGGCGCGGGGATCAGTTTGATGCCCTACTCCATCTTTAAACAATTGGAGTTGGGCAATCTCAAGAAAACAAGGATGTGATTGCAATTGGCCGATCAATCAATCCGATACTCAAAGGAGGTAGTCGAGGATGTGCTAGTGCAAGTAGGAAGCCTCATCGTCCCCGTGGATTTTGTGGTTTTATACATTGGAGAAGTGAGCAACGAAAGCCGTGAGCACACGATCTTACTTGGACGACCATTAATGGCAACCACAAACACCGTGATAGATGTGAATAATGGGAAGTTGACGTTATCGGTTTTGGGGGAAACGGTGAATTTTTCGACCCATGACTTAAGTGTCATTTCCCCATCCTCTTTTCAAGCCGATTGTGCGATGATTGACCAAATTGAAGAATGATTGAGGAGACTTGCGAAGGAATTGAGGATGAAGTCATCGAGGACGACGAGTGGTTCAATTTCTCATTTCTATCTTCTAATTTGTTCTTGTTCTTTTGGCAAAACTCCATTGTAGCATCTTAAAGCTTTTTAATCTTTTTAGCTAGACAAACTTTTAACCTCTAAAAGATGTATGGAACTTTCTTCTTTAACCAATTTGTCATTTTCTCATTTAATGCTCTTTGAATTCTTCTAATTTTCAAGCTTTGTTTTTCCCTCCATGTTCTCTTTCAATTTACAAGCTTTCTTAGGTATGGTAGTTTTAATTTATTTAAGGTTTTTATTTAGTGTTTAATTAATGTCATTAAAATTAATACTTTCAATCAAGCTTTTAATTCTCTTAAACCTTTGCATTAGTTAGTAATTTCATGCTTTCATTTCAATTTAAGTTTTAGTGTTAAAACTCAACACAAACTAATGACTTATTGCTTTCTTAGGTTAGATTAGCTTAATTAAGATTAACAAGAGATTAAGTAAAAATACCGACCGCCGATAACATCTATCCTCGAGAGACTCAACTCGGGAAAACTTACCGCTCTACAATGGACTCCGTACTATTGTGGAGATGATTTCTTAGAGTGCTAAGAATTCTTCGATCACAGCGTATGATGCCTTTTCATGCTCGCTAATTGTATGGAGCAGTGTCGAAGTAGGAGATTTCAAAAACGCCGATGCGTTTTTGGCACCAGTACCTCTCTTTTCTGGTGCAAGCACTTGAAATTTCAAATAAACTTGTCACGAGACATTTTAAAAAAAAAAGTACATTAAATTTATTAATTTTGAATATTTTGTGTAAATTTGCTAGAAATCCATTTATGTATTTTATAACTTTAAGCCTTTGGGATGAAGATGATAAAGGGGATAACCATGATTAAATGACGCCTTATATATAATGCAAGCTTAAAATGAAATCTAAGTGAAAAAAAACTCTCAGAGATCGATTTAACGAGATTAAAAGTAAGAAAATGAGCACTGGAATAATTGAAGATTCCTTTACATAAACCCCATGAAAATGTGAAATTGCTAATCATAGGAAAAATCACCAACAAATACAATAGTTGTGGATTTGATGATAAAATCTATTAGTAAGTGATTGAATCAAGATATGTGAAATATTAAGGTCATAAAATACACGCGCGCACACACACACAAGGTAAATTTGAGATTCAGTCTTTATTATTTTTTATTTTTTTTGCAAATCAAAATTTCTTGAAGAATATTGCGCTAAACATGCATGAATAAATTAGTAATCGGAATCTAAGTAAACACATATACACAAAATCAGAATTTCACCTACCCTCAGAAAGAGTTCGAAATCGACATCAACATCCAAATTCTGATAGGCTTCTCAAAGAAAAGCATCTCTCTCTTGCTCCGTCAGAGTATCTCCGACATGTTTCAATCTTGACATTTCTCCGGCAACTCTGACATCTTTAGACCGCCGCCATTATTCTCCCTCCTCATCGACCTGAACTGCAAAAAAACCGCATTTCACTCCAACTCATCAAAAATACCACAAATCCAAACAATCCAAAAAAACTGAACAAAAGGCACAAAAAAAGTAATTAACAGAAGGAAAAAAAGGTAATCACAGATGATTTCAAGCTCCGGAGCTCCACTTTGTTAATCGTTTTCATAATTAAATCATCGTAAAATATAATTGAGTCCCAAGATATTGAACTTCATGATTTTCACAATTAATTATATAATAATAATAAAAAAATAATAAGTGACCGTGAGTAGCCATGTCCTTCCCTGTTCTACTCGGTCTGATTATTGAGTTATATCTAATTTCTCTCTCCTCCCGTCCTTAATTCAAGTCTATAATGAAAAACTGAAAAACCTTAAAAACGGCGGAGAGAGGACCAAATATCTTTATATATATTTTTATCTGCAAAGGCAATTATTTTCAGAACAGGTAAAACCACACGGTCTATCAACGTGTGCGTAGTTGGTGAAAAACCAACTCTTCAACTAACCAATAACATATTTATAAGACTTATCCAATTAAGTTTATTAATTACATATACCATCAATTAGATATTAAAACTAACTAATTTATATATATGGCACATTGTCCACATATGTTTAGACCAAGAGTAGTCTAAGCAATAAAATACCAAGAAAACAAGCAGTTCAGCAATGAAACAAACCAAACAAAGAAGAGGAAAAAGTGATTGACTTTTATTCCTTAATTTCAGGTTGGATCGGCCTTGGACGAATCCTTTTACAGGGCAATCTCTTGCTACAATCCTTTCTCTCTCTAAACTCTCTATGTATTTCTCTCTCTAGCAGAATTGGGATCCCTTCTCTCTCTCTCTCTTGGAGAGGCTATTTATAATTTTCTTTCCAAACCCTAATGGACATGTGTCACCACCTCAGTGGGCACCGACTTACTTGGCCAATAAGCCAGCCAAAAAACCCTAACCCTAATTGGACACCTGGCACTTCCTCATTGGTTGTGCATCCCTTTCCGAGTCAGAGTATAAAGCCTTGATCATATCTCTTCCGCCGCCTCGAAGCCGACCATGAATCGCCTTGATGTCGAGCCGACCTTTCCTCATGTATGATCAATCTCGATCAAAACATCTTCACTTTACGAGCCTACTCTCGATCGGAGGTGATGGGTGAACACAACCAATCTTCCTACCGAGTGTGAAGTCGAGCTGGATGATCCGCTCGTAGCCCGTAGTGTGGTTGACTCGGCTAAGTCAGCTCGACCATTATGATCATGGTACAAGCAATCCAACTTTAAGCACCCGGCAGCTCGGCAGCCTGGTGGAAGGTGCTCAGAAGCTCGGCGCTCGACAGCCTGGCAACTCAGTGTGCGAGCGGGCCAGGTCGGCCGTGCTCGACGCGATGGTCTCGGTGCTGCCCGACGATGCAAGTGCCAAGTCGGCCGAGATAGGGTTGTGCGGGCTTGATGTTTTGCATATAATTATGGTATTTTCCCCGTGTTTTTGGTTAGGGTTTAGTGTCATTTTTAGTGGTTTTAAGTCGAGTTATGTTAGGGTTTTAGGTTGTTTTCTTGTTTTTTATGTTTTGAGCATTATTTATCCAATGTTGGTGATATTTGTACAATTCTTGGGTTTTTTTAGCTCAAAATTCTTATGTTGTAGGTGGCTCAAGGAATTGGATTTGCTCCAAGATGTGCCAGCATACGCCTAGGTTTGAGTCAAGGCATTGAGGCCCAAAATTCGTGCCGAAATGAGAAAATCGAGCCGAAGGTAGCCCGGATCGACTGAAAAGCTCCCAATCGACTGGTGGTCGATCGACTGACCATGGATCGACTGAAAGCTCCAAAATTGACTGCTCGGCAGTAGCCAACTTCAAGTCAGCAAGGCAGTCGATCGACTGAGCCTGCAGTCGATCGACTGCTCCGCGGAGGGCTTGGGTGTTTTGTTGATTTTGCCCCAACAAACAACTATATAAGCCCACATCTTTCACCAACAAAGGCATCCACTCTCCTCCCAACTCTTGCATGTGTTTGGGATTAATTCTCTCTCTAGTTTTGAGATTTATTTTCTCTCTCTTAGGTTTTAGATTTAATTTGAAGCTTTACCTTTGGTTTGTAAGCCTAAGAAGAATTCAAGTACTCCCTTGGATTTTAATTTGCTTTGTAATTTCATTCAAGTATTTGGATTCTCTTTTCAATTCAAGTAAGTTTTCCTTTATTTTCTCTCTTGTTCTTCAATTTTATGCATGTTCTTCAATTTATGCTTTTTGCCTTAGCTCTTAGATTTCTTGTTAGATCTTATGACTTGTCCATGGAATCTAGATGAGTTTCACATCTAGGTCATAGATCGAGTACTTGATCATTTTTATTTGAGTATTTCAAATGCTTTATTTTGAATTTTGTTTCCATGCATAGTTCTAAGTTAAATCCTAGATCTACTCTTTGTTTCTTGTTATTTTCCAAAAATATTTAAATTTTCATGTCAACTTTTCTCGCTCTTTAAATTGGTGTTTTCAATTTTTGATAATTTGCATTATTTAGATTTTTATGATCATGCATGCATGGTTGGACTTTAGGTTGTTTTAGTTGTACTTAGTGAAACTTTGCTTTTACTTGCTTATTTGCATTATTGCTTTGCACTTTCCATTTGGGCATACGACCGAGGCATTCTACCAACTTGCATTTAGATTTCCTAGTTAGTTTGTTTTTATAGTTTCCATTTATTCTTAATCTCATTTATGTTTCAAGCTAAAAACACATTGATCCATAACATCGAATCAAATTTCGATAATACCCAAGTTAATGAACCTTTTATACCACTAAAAATTACAAAAAAACTTGACGCCGATCGACACTTCTTGGCACTAGGTCAGCCTCGATTGCCGTGTTAGGCTCGATGTTGTTTGGCATGGTGTGCGCTATATTGGGCCATCCAGGGCTTCTTGGCTCAACGTTACTTGGTAGCGCACACACCTGGTGTGCACCTGTTCGGCGTGGTGTAGCTCGATGCTCTACAGCCCAGCTCAGTGTGTAAGCGTGACAGGTCAGCCGAGCCTGGCGCGATAGGATCAGTGCTGCTCAGCAGTGGGCGTGTCAGGTCGGCCAAGCTCGGCGCGTCAGGCTCGGCGCTGTGCATGCCAGGTCGGCCGATCTCGGCGTGCCAGGCTCAGCACTGCTCAGCGTGGTGCATGCCAAGTCGGCCGGTCTCGGGGCGCCAGGCTCGGCGGTGCGAGTCCTCAGGCCAGGGCGTGCTTAGCCGAGAAGCCAGCTTGGCTTCGACAACACCAGCTCGGCCTGGTGTGGTTAATTGGCGGGTACGCGCAAATGCGCGCATTCAGGCTGGGTAAACTCAGCAAGGTGGCCAGCTCGGCCTCGGATAGACCTGCTCGGTGGGTGCGTGCGGGTCGGCCTCGCATGGCTATTCGCCGGGTGAGCGGGAGCGCGTGTTTCACGGACTGGAGTATGCTTAGCCGCGGCCAGACCTACTCGGCAGGTGGTGCGCGGGTGGCAAGCTCACGGACCAGGTGGCCAGCTCGGCCTCGGACCAGACCTACTCGGCGGGTGCACGCGGGTTCCGAGCTCAACGGACCAGGTGGCCAGCTTGGCCTCGACCAGACCTTCTCGGTGGGTGCGTGCGGGTTCTGTCCTGGTCGGCCTCGGCATGGCTATTTGGTGGTTGCGCGCTGGTGCGCGCACTCAGGCTGGCAAAAACTCAGCCGGGTGGCCTGCTCGGCGTGTGCGCGCGGGATCATGCTCTTGAACTGGGGCATGCTTGGCCGAGAGCCCAGCTCGGCCTCGGTAGCTTTGCTCAGCGAATGTGCACGCGGGTGCGCGCCTTTGAGCTGGGGGGTGCTCGTCCTCGACCTGCTTGGTCTCGATGTGGCAAAATGATGTGATAGGCGGGGTGGCCCGAGACTCAACCGCTCAACGCGCCACATCTCGTCGACGCGAAATAACCCGGGTCAGCTATACGCGTATTAACTTGTTCTTTGTGCGAGTTGGGTAATTCCTTGCCCCTCTTCAACCCGTGTTTGGCCATATGTTACCTTTAATCTCTATACAGTAATTTAGGTCAGGTCGACCATCAACAACATATATCTAACATTTGAGTGAACTGATTCTATAGCCACAGATCTGACATCAACACCCCAAAATAGCCAGCAATAATTCATGGATTCTCTAGTCTTTCATCAGATTAAATTGGAATATCAGAAATTGTGAATTCAATGAGCTTCAAATCGAGGAGCTTGAGGATGTTGTTATGGATGTTGGATATCTCTGATTCGGTCTTGGATCTATATCCTTTGACAGTGGGCATGTGGCTCTCGTTGTCTTGGCTTTCCTCCTTCTGCGGATTTGATAGGTTACTTGAAAATGTCGTTGCCGATGATCGTGGGTGGTAAAGGGTATGGTGGTGGAGAACGGATTTTTAGAGTGAGAGAGAGGAGTTTTGGAGAGAGAAAGAGGGATGAAGGGGTTTGGCTTATTTATTTATTTTTTCCGTATAAACCATTAATAGTTGAAAACCTATTAAAAGCGGTTGTTTCAAGGAATCGCCTCCCATGTTTTATTAATAGTGGCGCTTTTAGGACAACCGCCTCCCGTATTTTATTATTGGGGTCGTTTATTGGTCAAGCGCCTCCCGTGTACCTGATTATTGGTGTCGCTTATTAGGTAACCGCCTCTCGTGTATCATTATTAGAGTCACTTTTTGTGCTAACCGCCTCTTGGTGTTTATTGGAAGCGCTTCCAATTGAAAAACCGCCACCCGTGTTGGGTTATTTGAGCCGCTTTTGTATAAATCGCCTCCTATGTATTTTTTTTGAGACGGTTCACACTTGAACCATCATTTATGTAGCGACTCTAATTTGCCTTTGTACACTAATGAATCCTGAACCAGGCAACCGGAAGGAGAAAATGTAATAGTAAGACAAAGGTAGCACAATTAATCTATATACACTAGGTTAAAATCAAAGAGAGAAACTTAATATACACTACAAAAAAGAAAATCAAAATTGCCAACGGCCATATCCGTTGGTAAGTGATTTTTCGATGGCTTACCGACGGATCTACGGCGTCGGAGAATCCTTTGTCGATAATTTCAATTGCCGATGGATTCTCAGGCCGTCGGCATTTTCCGACAACATTTCCGACGGGTACATCCGCCGGTAAACTGCCGTCGGGATTTCTAATTTTTTTTTTGGATTTTACCGATAGATTTTACGCCCATTAGTAATTAAATAAATAAATAATTTAATTTTACCGACGACTTCCATGTCCGTCGGTAAACAATATGTATATAAAAAATAGGTATATTATACACGCATGGGAAGGCCGACGGACTATTTACGTTTGGTGGATATTGTTGTGAGCAGTGAGCTTGTGCACGTCGTTTACTAAATCCTCAAGCCCGACTTTGTACACTTCAGCTAACTTATCAGACTCTAATTATTTTTTCAGCCTCAACTCATCGATAATTTTATTAGCCTCAGTCAATTCCTCGATCGTCTTAACAACATTCGATTTTCTCGTGATTCAAATCCTCGATCTCTAAACTCATTGTTACAATCATCGTGCCCTGTTTTTGGTGCTTGATCAGTTACTCGAGAATCAAAAGAATAGTTAATCTCATTATTAATTAGAGATTCGTAAACATGAAAAAACTATAATATATATATATATATATATATATATATATATATATATATATAAAGGCTAGTGTTTCTATAAATAGTTCTCAAGATTTCCCCGTCCATTTTACTTACTATATGTAGTATACATATTTATTATTTATGTAAATATTCTTTTGAAAATTAAGATTTATGTAAAAAAAATATTAAATATATAGAAGAATTATGTATAATAATAAATAAAATCTGAGAAAAATAAAAATAATTTAATTTTTTTGAAGAAAATATAAAATATAAAATTATTTAAAATATATAAATATATGTGAATAATTAGTTAATAAAATTGAAAAACCCAAAAAAGCAAAAGTAAAACACAAATATTTTTTAAATACTTTAAATAAAATTGAAAATATTAATAAAATCATATTGATAAGAATAAGAACTTATAATTAAACTATAAATATTTATTTAATAAATATGAAATAAAACTGAAAATTCAACAATCAAATAAAATTAAAGAGAAAATTCATAAAAAAAGTTAATTTAACTCAAAGAAATTCATAATTAGATTCTATAAATTATTAAATAAATATAAAAATAAAGAAGATAATCGATAAAAATATAAAATAAAATAAGAAATAATAATAGCAACTACAAAGATATCTTGTGTGTGTTTGTGTGTGTAAGAGATTTGAAAAATAAAATATAAATATATAATATATAAATAAATCTAAATAATTAGTTCAAAAATCTGCAAAATCCGAAAAAGTAAATTAAAATAAAAATATATCAAATGATATCAAGTAAATTTATTTTTATTATAAATAAAATATAATACCTTATAATTAAATTAAAAATAGTTATTTAATAAATACAAAAAAATAGAAAACAAACTAAAAAATTTGCTAATATTATAAAATTAAATATGAATTCATAGTTACAATAAAATTACCATAAATCATAGAAAATTATTAACTAAATATAAAATAAAAAAGTCAAAAATTACAAGAAATATAATATAATATGAGCAAAATTGGGAAAAAAATATAATGAACAACAAAAATATAAAAATTTATAATCTGATTTTAAAAAATTATTTAATAATTTTGGTAACCTAAAAAAAAATATTATAAGACTAACTAGAAAATTGATGCAATGAAGACAATAATTATAATCAATAACAAGAACTTGTCTTTTTTTCATAATTTTATTTGTTGACCAGACCTGATGATACGAGGACAAACCTAATAGCGTCGTATTTTCAATTTTCTTTATGTGACTCGAGTATAACTCGAATGACCCAAACTTTAACCCTAAACGTGTCACAAACTTGACAGTGACGCTTTTTTCTCTCTCTCTTTTTTTTTTTCGTTTTCCTAAAAAAAGATTAAGAAATTATATTATGAACATAAGTATAAGGTAAATAACTTATAATAGCGTCGTATTTTTAATTTTCTATATGTGACTCGAGTATAACTCGAATGACCCAAACTTTGACCCTAAACGTGTTACAAACTTGACAGTGATACTTTTTTTGCTCTCTCTCTCTCTCTTTTTTTTCGTTTTCCTAAAAAAAGATTAAGAAATTATATTATGAACATAAGTGAAAGGTAAATAACTTATACAATCATTTGAATAAAAAATTATATAATCGCATAATATAAAGAACTCAATACATTATTTTAAAATTCTTAACTAAATAATTATTTATGAATATTTGTATATTAATAATTTATGACTAATTACTATGACTTTAAGTATTTAACATTAGAAATCCACACATAAATGATTTATTACTCTTGGGTATAAAATTACTTTCGTATAAACTGAAATATATATATAAATTTAAATTTATTATCGGATTCATCAACTGACTCGATGACTTGGTGGTTAATTACTCAGTGGCTTACTCAAGTCAATAACCGAGCTGATTTAAAAAAAAAAATAACTATAGTAAAATAGATACAAAGGCCCTCAATTAAAATCTTAATACGATGCCTCATTTATTTGTAATTTTTTTTTTCATTTTTGTAGTATTTTTTTTTATATTTTTACAATATTTTTTTTCTAGATTTAGGATATAATTTCTTACATATAATATTAATTAAGTATATTACTTTCTATTTTAAAATATTTTAAGATTTAATTTATTATATTTTATAACTTCTTGGTTTTTTTTTTTATTTTATTATCAACATTCAATAGATAAAAAATTATTAAAACTAATTTTTATATATTTATTTAATTTACTTTATCACTATCGCCAATTTATTCTTTCAATGTTTTTAAAATAAATATTTAGAAATTAATGATAATTTTATTATTCTTATCTGATTTCAAAATAATTTCACATTTATATTATATTATAATATTTATATTAAAATTTATTTCATTTTAAAAATTATTAAGAACCATTTATAGTTAAAACATAGATATGTTATATTTATTTAACTAAATTCATATTTTTCTGATTATTTTATTATTTATAGCATTTTAAGTGTGTTGTTACTTTTAGAATTTAGTAAATGATTATTCACGATTTAAATTATTTTTAATTTATTCTATAGAATTATTGTGAAGTAAGATTTATTTTATATTATTTAGTATATATTTATAATCTGAATACAACTTTTTGTATTTATTTGGTTGATTTTATTTTTGTTTTTGCTTTAAATTTATATTACAAGTATTATATTTTTATTGGTTAAAGTTTTATTTAATAATTGTATAATCATGTTGATATAAACTATATCTAATATAAAACGTACAACAAAGTACGACTAAAGACAACTTGATTATTCAGTTGTACTCAAATGGATTGATGTGATTGAATTATGACATAATCTAATGATAAACTTTCGTGTACACGTTGACAAACAAGTACAACGTATACTGATTCAAGCTTTTGTGTTGCCTACTTATGAAAATTTGTCAAAAGATCAATAGCTTGCCCGCAAGAGAACGGGGTCGCGCGTAGTTTGGCAACTTGACTCGAGTCGTCTCTCGAGGAACATACAATCGGAAATCTCAAATAGTTTGTTCAAATGCAATTACTAATACTAGAAAGGGGGGGGGGGGGGGGGGGTTGATTGTTTTGATTATCTAGAAATTTAAAACACATGAACTATAATTAAAACTAAGTAATTTAATTCAGCAATTGGAACTTATAAACTAGAGAAATTATTCTAAGAACTTTAAACAAGATCAACTAGCATAAAATCAAGCAATTATCAAGAACGCAATGCAAACAAAACGAATTAACTAACAAGAATAAAAACCAAACATTAATTAAACTAAAGATTACGAATTCAATACCAAAAGTATCTAGGGTTCTAAGCATAAACAAATTCGAAAGCAATTATTGAAAAATAACTACTTAATTGCATAAATTAAACTACGAAAACGAATTAAAGGTTCAGAGTACTTATTAAACTAGAAAGCGTAGTAAATTCTCCAACTATTCCGGAGAGGTGATTGATCTCGGTCGAAGAACGGATCACGAACGGACGGTTGGAGCTTGGCAATCCTCGAATCTTCGATCTTGATCAATTATTGTTATCGGGATGTGGATGGTGTTGTTCTCGAGCCAAAATATCAAATATTCAGAGTATGGGTGAGAGGTGTCTCTTTTGGGACGGACTTAGAAGGGTTTTTATAGATTTCCCTTAACTTGGAGCATAAGAAACCCTAAGATCCCGATTCTAGGCCGTCGCGTCGACGGTGCGTCGACTGACGCGTGCTGGTGCTCGGCGTCGGTGCGGCCAGGGCATGTGCATCGGCTGGGCAGGTGCATCGACTGGATGGGTGGACATCGACGCTTCAGCAAGTTGCGTCGATGCTGCGTCGACATCGGTGGGTCGACATCGACGCTTCAGCAAGTTACGTCGACAGTGCGTCGACATCGACGCTTCAGCAAGTTGCGTCGATGCTGCGTCGTTTGACGCGGATCATGGCTCGCGTTGACGGAGCGTCGACGGTCGCGTCAGTCGACGCGGCTGCGCATCTGCCTCCGTCTCTCTCTATCTTTTGCTACTCGTTTCGCCGGAAAGCTCGTTCTCCTATTCTTGAACATCGAACTTCGTCTATTACGCGCTAAACTCTTCCGGTTACTTAGCTGTAAGCTGAAAACAATGAAATATCACCTATTTGCATCAATTGCGATTAAAATATGGTAAAATAAGCCAGAACTATAAAAATACGGAGTTATGCTTAATTCGTCCAACTTATACCAAAAACAAATAGAAAAACAAACTAAAATACCACTGAAAATAAGGACAAATACGTGCTAATCAACTACCCCACGCTTAATTGGTTTGTTCGTCCTCGTACAAACGATAGATTCAAAGTATAGCAAGAAATGAAAATCAGTCCAAGCAATGAGTCGTGCTATGATACTTAAATAATTTTGAAAATATAGGTACATGCAATGCAACTTCAAACACTCCACTCGTATTACACTGTCGCTTAAAAATCGAATTCATGCATCCTCACAAAAGGGAAATATATAGGGGTGAACGCTCAAGCACTCGAGTATTCTCTGCATAGGACGTGTATACGCTCAAATCATACAAATACAAGCACTATAAACAAGCACCGAAAATCAATCTCTTTTCAATCGCAAATTAAGTGTGTTATCGAATAAAGAATCAGAAAAGGTCTTTTCGGGTTGTAATGTAAGGCTTTTTGGACGGGTATTAAATATATAAGTCGTGTGGCTAACTCGCAATCTAACGTGATCAATAACTCACCAAACCTATTCTAATCAAGGAGCAATACGCTTCACCTCGTTCAAAGATAAAAACCTCACTAAACACTCATAATGTAGCCCTTTAAACTTTGGCTATTTCCCAACTCGTAACTCTAAACCGACTTTTGCTCGAACCACTTAACACATTTGAAGCTCATAGCACTCTTCTTACACAACTCATGCCTTCTAAACAATAGGCTCATAAAATAAATAATAGACACAAGCCTTCATTAACACGTAGGCAATGACTAACACAATTCACCATCCTTCCTATTTTCTTTTTCCTTTTTTTTATATATCCCCTTCTAATTCTGTTTTATGGGGTCTTTCTTTTTTTCTTTTTTTATTGAAGGATGGTGATCCTTTATTACAAAAATTTCATAAATCCCTTATAAAAAACTCCAAAACACTAATAACCATTAAAAATTACTAACCCCTACCCCACGCTTTTAATGGGTTGTAGGGGTCGACTCAAAAATCACTCATGGCTAAAGAAAATGGATTATTTGGCTATGATTGGCTCATTCAGGATTTATAGTGGCTAAAATATATGTGTATGGCCGGAAATAGGGTTTTTTCTGTGCCTTAACTTCATTTTCCAAGTCAACTACACACAGCGGTTTCAAAGAGATCTCAAATCAAAGCTCATTCAAGTACATGCAAAGATGATAAACACTCAGGCTACTCACTGGCTTTTTGCATAAAAAGGTTTTGAATTGACGCTGCTTTTAAGGTTTGCAGAATCAATTGCGTCCAAGAACCATTTTACAATATATAAATAATAATTTTGAAAAATTTTTGCACTTATGCACGCTCAAAGACAAAAACATCAAATCATATATAGCTAACTTCGACAGGCATGCCATACAAACACAATTTAGCGCAGAAATAGTAAACACAATCACGTAAAAATTGAAAAATTGCACATAAATTTCAATCATACTCGAAAAATCGCACATAAATTTCAATCATACTCAACCATCCCCCCCTCTTGAAAAACCGGCAATCCCCTGATTGCCATAAATATTCAGAAAAATAATTCAAACAAGGAAAGGGTAAGAAAACGTCCCTGAAAAATGAATGGTCGAGTCTTTTTTATTGAAGTTGCGCAATTTCACGTTCCCAGAGCCGCGTGAATGGATTCGTCCTCAAAACATAACAACCAAAATAAAAATAAATAAAAATAACGTCATCAGCAATAATAAATTTATTAGATCGTTGCCACGGCTCTTCAGCAAATCGTTGAACAAAATGGCTATCGAAAATCATAGCTTCCGCCTAGGGCAGCCAGTCGCCGTGCGCAGGCGGCGTCGACTTGGTGTCGACTGACGCGGATCATCACCGCGTCGACGCTCGCGTCAGTCGACGCGACAGCAGGTTGGCGAAAAGTTTTTACCGTTCGTATTCCAGCGATTACCCCTTCTCCTAATTGATTTTCAACCATGGATAACTGCACAATCTCACAAGAAAAATAAAAACGTCCATGGTGCAAGAAATACGAAAAAAAA
>BMAC01000717.1:31555-68194 GCA_014905375.1 Phtheirospermum japonicum
TCTCTTCAAACAAATGGACTAAGTATCCGCTATTTCCATCCAATCTCAATACGAACCTAGCTTTGCACCCAACTCTATTTGTTACCCGACGCCTAATTTGATGTTCAACAACTACTGGTGTTGCTGCTCTTTTTGGTGTGAGGGATACACTTGTTGTGGCTGACATTTTTGCTCCAAGTGGGTTTCTCTTACTCTCATTTTTGTAGCCTTGTTTTGAGTACAGTAGATATTGCCAAACAACCACACCATCATCTGATTTTATTTTTGTGCTATGACGGACGTCGAAACCAACCTCCTTGGCATAAGACTTGTAAAACTGTATAGCTTCATCCAAGCTTTTGAATTTCTGATTAACATAAGGCTTAATCGAATCTTCACATATCGGAACCCAATATTTTGTAGAGTTAGGTGTCATGACCATAGTTTGTCGAACAGGCTCACAACATCCCCTGCAAAAGCTCGCATTCAATCAGTGCACAAAACAATACATGCCACATATAACATGACAAAAATATTATTTAAAACTTCACGACACGTGAAAAATACAATTCAGCAGGGACATGCACAAGGTAACAGATTAATGTGCACAAGGTAACAAGCTAATGTGCAAAAACTGAACACTGAGTTGTGCACAAAATAAATCAGATGAAAACACATCAGATGACGACACACATAGATTTTTTTAAGACTTACGACACGTGCAAAAAATGATTCAGCACGGACATGCACAAGGTAACAAACTAATATACAAAAACGGACACTGAGTTTTGCACAAAACAATTCAAATAGCAAACACATCAGATTGGATCAAAATCGAATAGAAGTTTTCCTCCAAAATCTATGCACAAAACAATAGTTTATAAACATAACTACATCGAAAGCATAATCAAATTTATTGTTTAGRAGTAGRTAYATATGAACTCAATACTACAACAAYACTCAAAGGTGKYAAATAAATTRAGTTRTGTAGTTGCATAATATTTGCTAAGAATTTGTGTCATATTTATTCTAAATTGGACCTAGTCACCTCGAATTATGGAAATAAAAACTGAAAGTCGACAAGTAGAAAATTAGAAAATTAAAATTTTCTTTTGAATCGTATGAAATATAGAGTGCATCAAGAAGATTGTAGAACTAAAAGCAGAAAAATAGAACTGAAAAATACCTGATTCATCTTCAATCATCGCCATTGGTGCAACCGAAATCTCACGAAAAAACTTTTCGAGCTCCGAGAAATAAAACCCAATTGAAAAAGGAAGGGCTCCAAAAATCTAAATAGGAAGAATCGATTTTTGATAACCCTGAAATTAAGGCCAATCCTTTTCAGTTGCAGGCGCTTTTGATCGAGAAATCGAGAAAATTAAGGCGATTTTTTTGAAAAGAGAAATCGCAACTGTGTTCTCGGAATTTTATGTTTCTTGGAAAAGAGGAACTGTCTGAGGAACTATAATGACCAAGGATGATGGCTAATTTAATTAAATTTAGAGCCATTAGATTAGATTATTTATAATGGCTGAGATTCATTCTCATTTCTCACCCACGAACCCATTCTCACCGGAACCCAACCCTATATATATATATATATATATATATATGTTCAAATGAGAACCATATCCTTATATGTGAACCTAGGGTCAATTATGGGCTTTATATTTTTCCTTATTTGATTAAAATATATATATATACACACACACACACACACACAATGATAGTCGAAGCACAGAAGAAAATAACAAAAATAAATAAAACCGTATAGATAAAACAAGCCATAGGCTTACTTCTTGTTTCACTTCGTTTCCAAACGACTTGCGAATGATTTTGATTTTAGTTTCTGTATATTTCTTCACTTTTTTTGGATGCCCCATTTGAAGTTCAACCAGTTAACTTTATTTTTCCGTCTCTTCTTTTCATATCGGTAAAAGTCGTCCATGATTGAGAAATTGAAGTGATTTTCGTTACAATTTACTTACGGGTAACGTACATAATAAATTAGGGAGAAGTATTTTTTTAATTTATATTTGGGTATTCTATGCGTAATATTGGGCAAATATTTGGAAGCTAAAAAAAACGTAAAGATAGAATTCTTTTTTATATTAGTTAATTATATATTTTTTTTTAATTATGGTAAAAAAAATAAATTTTAGATTATCTTCTACATCATTTACCTTATTTTTCTGCCTATTGGCTGGGCTTCGACCTGTCCCACTCCAGCCCATTATCAAGCTCTTAACAATAGCATGTATAATTTGACCATGATCAAAATTTGTAAACTATAAATATGAAAAATTACAAGAATAACTAACTTAACTTTTTCTTTTTACAATTTTACGATAACTTGAAATTTTTTACAATTATACTTAGATTTTCTTATTATTTTCAAATTTATCTTCGTATGCCGATCTCTTCAATTTTTAGTGACAAGTTTTATTTTTTTTGCAATATACAAATAAAACTTTTATCTTCTAACTTTTTAAATCTACATACTGATCTCCACTGATACAATGTCACAATATTTAGTCACAAGTTTTATTTTTTTCCGCAATATACAAATAAAACTTTTATCTCCTAACTTTTAGTCACAAGTTTTATTTTTTTTCGCAATATACAAATAAAACTTTTATCTCCTAACTTTTCAAATCTACATACTGATCTCCCACTGATACAATGTCACAAGTTTATTTTTTTTTTCGCAATATACAAATAAAACTTTTATCTCCTAACTTTTCAAATTTACATACTGATCTCCACTGATACAATTTTTAATTTTTCGTCGCAATATACAACATAAAACTTTTATCTCCTAACTGTTTTTCAATCTTCGCATCACATCTCTTCTAATACAATTTTTAGTCACAATTTTTAATTTTTTCATCGCAATATACAAAATAAAACTTTTATCTCCTAACTTTTCAAATCTACATCATGATCTCTACTGATACAATTTTTAATTTTTTAAGTCGCATTTGGGTTTATATATAGTATCAAATTGAAATATACAAAATATCCACTCAAAATCTTTTCAAGTCGGTAGTAATTGGTTTGATATATAACTTGAAGTTATTTTTTAAGTCGCATTTGGGTTTATATATAGTTTCAAATTGAAATATACAAAATATGCCCTCAAAATCTTTTGAAGTCGGTAGTAATTGGTTTGATATATAACTTGAAGTTTAGTTGATATATCTCTTCGATTAAAATATACAAAATACATTTAAAGAGTATTGGGTTGATATATAAATACTATAATTTATTTTGCAATTAGTTGATATATATACAAAATACATTTAAAGAGTATTGGGTTGATATATAAATACTATAATTTATTTTGCAATTTTTTTTAATTCTTAGTATTTGAGTTGACACCAATTAATTAATTGAGTTGTTATATCCTTTTGAAGCACCAGAATTTGGATTGATAGTAGCGAATGGATATATAATTAAAGGTTATATAAATTAAGTTGATCAACTTCTTTTCGGGTCTAAGTAGTATTTCGATATAACTCGAAAATTATACTACAATTTTCTTGAGTTGATATATAACTAAGGTCGATCGGATTGATATATAACGTAAGTTGATCAACTTCTTTTCAGGTCAAGTAGTATTTGGATATAACTCGAAGATTATACTACAATCAATGTAGCGTTTTCTCCAAAATTGATTTGCGTAGCAGTTTCTCCAGTTTATGCAGTTTGTTAGTTTTTCTCGTATTTTTGATAAAACCCTCGTGGAAAAGGTATTTTTAACCTAATTTTGTTGTGAACGTAAAATTGATTTTCTTTACTTAAAATTAGGTAGTTATGTAAATTACCCCTATAAATATTTCTTAAAAAAGACAAGTGACGTTAATAGCAAAAGATAGATTGTTGTTACTAGGGGTGTGCAAAAATGGCCCACACCAAAAAAATAGGATCGGACCGGACCGGATTGATGATAATTTGGTCCGTATCGGTCCAAATCCGTAATTTTTCGGTCCGAATTGGTTTTCCTCTTCTTTTTTTTTTTAATTTTTATTCATTTATCACTTTTAAAGAAAAAATATTGTTAGTTGTTTATATTGTCCATATAAATTAAGAAAATGAGTTGTTTGTTATTTTATACTATAGTGTAATTGATTATTTAATTAAAAAATCTTTCATATTATTATATAAATCTGCGTTACAATATATAATTTATTGTGTGTTTTTAATTAATGAATCTTTTATATCACAATGTAAATTTTCGTTACAATTAAATATTTTGTGATGTTATGTACTATTGTTTATAATAATTATATTATAACATTAATAGTAATACTGAAAATATGTTTGTTATCATTTACTATTAGATCATATTTGAATTTGAAGATTCCCATAATTTTTAAAATCAAATTACATAAAATTAGTTTGTTAAGAAAAATTAAAAATAAAAAAAATTCAAAAAATCGGTCCAAACCGATTTTGACCGGATCCGACTGTAATTGGATCGAAATTTCCGGTCTCCGGTCCGAGGGTTTTCAAAATTCAGGTCTACTGGTCCGGTCCGATCTGGACCGATTGCACACCCCTAGTTATTACATAAAGTTACTTTTTCAATTTTATGTATACTTCTTTTTATTATATTAAAAATATGCTACCCTTTTTACAAATATTATTTTAACAGAAACGGAGTATTTTAAACTGTATAAAATAACTATAAATCTTATATATATATATAAAAGTCGAGATAATGGAAATATGACTGGAGTATGTCCAAAAACCTTAGTATATGTAACAAGAAATCTCATAGCACTCATGCCAGAACGAATGCACCAAAAAAGCGGCTCACATTTTTATTAGTAATTTTTAATCGCGATCAATATTGCATCGGGTCCATAATATGCCGGGAAAAGAAGCCAATCATGATTTCTGATGACTACGCATTAAATGTGTCGCTCTTGCTTGCTGGTCCTTTTCTGTCCAATGGACCATTTCACACACAAACACTTGCATTGAGACTCCCAACCATGAGAATGAGTCTCTTGTCTTGCTAACGTCACATTGTTTATAAATTGAACCTTTTTATTTTATTTTATTCTTCTTTGGACGAGATAAATTGGACCTAACTGAAAACTCTTCATAAGGTTCATGATTATGTGAATAATCAATCTATTCAATTTATATGGCTGCTAATTTAAAATTTAATTTGAAATAAATCCAGGATGTAAAATTAAAACTCTATTCAATTGCCAAATACTACTACATAGGAAATAATATTCTTGTCATATACTATGATTAATTATACAAAATGTCAAATAGTCCAACCACAAATATATAATTAAAAGGTTACCCATAATAATAATAATAATATAATAATAGTAATATCAATAAACAATACACCACCACCTCCCGCCGCCCACCCCCACCGCTGCCGTCCGGCCGCTGGAAAATTTTCCGGCGAGATTTTTTTTTATTTATAAAGTTAGAAATCTCACTATAAAGTAAGAAATTTCTTACTTTTTCATACATAAAGTATGAGATTTTCACTATAAAGTAAAATTTTTCTTTTTTTTTTTGAACATAAATAAAAATATCTTTATTTTTGAAAATAAAGTAAGAAATTTCACTATAAAATAAGAACTTTTCCTACTTTTTCGAATATAAAATAACAAACTTTCTTACTTTAAAGGATATAAAGTAAAAAAATTTTATTAATTTTTTGAACATAAAGTATGAGATTTCACTATAAAATAATAATATATAATTTGTATTAAATAAGAAAATACATAATAATAATTTGCTATTAAGCAAGAATTTTTTTTCTCTATTTTTTTGGCAAAACAAAAGTGTGTAATAAGTAAAAAAAATAGTAATAAGTAAAAAATACATAACAACATTTGCACATCAAAGCAAGAAACTTTGCAATCAAATAAAATACAGTTTGTCATCAAATATGAAATTTTGGATATTAAATAAAAAATCTATTACATATAGTAAGAATTATTTCAGGTGACCGGAATTATTTTTTGAACATTAAGTAAAAATTTTGGACATATAGTAAGAAATATTTTCACATATAGTAAGAAATGCATACATATAGTAAAAAATCCAGACATATAGTAAGAAAAATATCTGGGCAGAAAAAAAATAAAACGCCGAAAATAAATTTTGGCCACCGGAACTGACTCCATGGACATGTAGTAAGAAATTCAAACATAAAGTAAGAAATTTTGGGTAGAAAAAAAAAAAGCCAAAAATTAATTCCGGCGGCCGAAAAATATTTTCACATGATCAGGAAAAAAAATGTGATCGAAAAAAATTTCCGGCGGCCGGAAAATTTTCCGGGCGGCCGGCGGGTAAACTTTATATTTTGCTGGGCAAAAAAAAAAAAAAATCTCGCCGGAAAATTTTCCGGAGGCAGGTGGCGGCAGCATGTGGCCCCATTTTATTATTATTATTATTATTATTATTAGTTATTTTGATAGTAAGTGTATTGTGGTATATTCATATCACAATTTTGGACTATTTGGCAAAAAGTAGGTACTATATGACTTAAAATTGGATGGAGAACTAATTTACAAATGGACTTTCACTTGGGTACTATTTGACAATTTCTCCTACTTTATATCGTAAGATCACGAAATTCATGATTTATAAATATTTAAATTAAATTTTAGTATTATTATTGATTCTAATCAATCAAATAACTATATGAAAAGTATTTATTATTAGATACTTCTTTATATACCGTGTTTTGTTATTATATTTGTAGAATTATCGTTTCAATTGACTCGATTTATATACCGTGTTTTGTTATTATATTTGTAGAATTATCGTTTCAATTGACTCGATTAGTGACTCGTAAAATAATATATTTATTTTTACATAAATATCACTATAAATTGTCGCTTTTCAATTCAAGAAGACAAGAACCGCTTCCTTGTGGGCTTTTAATGGGCTTACGACCAACTTCTACACATACCCTCGGCTTTGGGTTCGGAAATATGAAAGATAATTCTTTGTGGGCTGAAGGCCTTGAGCCCATTGCTTAGTAACGATCGTGTACATTAGTCTCCCTGGTCAGATTCCAATTTAACTTTTACATGCATAAAAATAACACTAACAATTTATTCATCAACCACTCTCTTAAGCAACAACACAATGTTCATGGATCCAATTAATCTCTGGTTCAATGTATAATCGCTTATAATTATAACATTCTCCAGAATAATCCGACTCCAAGAAATATTCAGAATATCTTCAACCTTACCTTTCACAAACTTCATATACTAAGAAAATAATTTACATACACCAATCCAAAAAGAACAAAAGATACAAACTTTCTATTGCAAAATCAAGACAACAAATCAAGAAAACTTATAAATAGCCAAACAATCTTCACACCGTCGTCACACTATCGCCCGACGACTCCACATACGGCCTAACGAACGTTCTCCTCCACCACACCTCAAACGCCCTCTGTAGATTCGGACAATTATTATCCCCCGTCTTCAAAAATATCCCCAGCCACGTCAGCAAGATCGTCCTCTGATCCTCCAACGGCAGCGTCAGAATCGTCCTCCCTATCCCTTCCTCCACAGCCGTCCGATCAAACGGCCTGCACCCGTGCTGCAGCCACCTGTAATCGTCGATCAACGGCTGCAGCCACGTCCTCAGCAACGAGTGCCGAGTATCCTTGGACGGCAGAATCTCGCCCCGCCCTATACCGACAAACACCCTCGAGCTAATCACACTGACGTGGAAACGGGACACGACAGCCAGCCTCGCATGCAGAATTACCAAATCGCCCTGATCGGCCCAGATCGAGGCAAACTCGTCCGCCGCTTGCCTGTCGGCTAAGATGTCGAGCAGCCAGAGGAGATTATCCGACTCCAACGCGATGGCTTTTAAAACAGGCTCTTTAACATCTATTGTTTCATCAGCGAAATTAGGTTCGACGGCTTGTTTGAACAGAGACAGTAGAGAGTCTAACGAGGCTCTGCACGAGACGTAAAGAGTTCCATTGCATAGGTCTGACGAGTTAGACGAGCTGGGGAGAGTGTTATTTTCTCTGAGGAGTTTGAGCACGATGGATTTCATTTCTCGCCGACCTTTTTCCTCTTTGCTCTTGAGGACTAATTCTAGTATGTGAGAGAGGGTGTCCCTGGGCGGTTTTGAAGTATCGGAAGAAACCCGTTTTAGTACTGGTTTGACCGAAACGCCCTCGCCTTCGAGACTCAAGACTGAGGAAACTACTTTTTCTTCTTCGTCATCTCCGACCCAAGGGACGGCTTCTAAGTGCTCCAAACACGATTGGATGCATGTTGAGAAACCGAGTTGTTCGCCGACCTATACGAAAGTTAATTTTAACCGTAATTATAAAGCATAGCATACCACTACAAAAAAAACTTCCAAACAAAATTCACCGACATGGATCGTTTTGTCACTAAGTTTTACAATTACCGACACAATAAAAAATATCTTTTTTCCTCAAACTTTTCTGACCAATTACCGACAAATCACCAACAGTTTCTCGATTTACCGACAGTTTTGGATTTTGTTGGTAAATATTCAACGACAATCATTTTACCGACAACAAATTTACCTGCAATTTACACATTTACCAACAATTTTCTGCAGGTGATTTGATTTTTTCTTGTAGCACGCATGTTAATAATAATATTAATAATAATAATAATAATAATAATAATAATAATAATAATAATAATAATAAAGAGTTTATACAACAAACTCAATAGATTTTTTTTATTACAGATTCAAGATCCCGTTTAAACAGAAAATGTGGATTACCAATAAAGGATACTATAATTTTACGTTCACAAGTAGAATGGACCAAAAAAAGCACTTCTTGTTAGAAAAAATAAAAAACACGCACACTATATTTTCAAGAAAACTATATATTATAACTTTTAATTGCTACCTTGAGGATTCGTAGCACGCGCGAAACGCTTTGCTTCATCAACCGTTGCTTAAGTTCTTTGCAGTACATCAATCCAATAGTCTCCACATATATCTCAACATCCTCGCAATTATCGATCTCAATACACGGAAAAACGGGCTGTTGTTCGGATATTCTGTTCGCGAAAAAGCTGCTATATTCAACAAGCACATTTCTGTGTACGCTCAATTTCACAGCAAAACCCTGTTTCCCGAGCAAAATGACCTTCAGGTCACTAGTTCCTGGTTCGCCAAACTCGACCGTGACCTTTTTAGGGGCATTTTCGGGTTTTGGCCGACTTTGGGCCTTCTCATTCGGCATCGAGGGGTTGTTAAGAACTTGTACGTCGGGATTATGAGTTTGTTGTTGATCGTCGGTGATGGGATTTGTCCGGGATGAAGTGGTAATGGAAACGGGTCGTTTTTCGTTTAACGGGTTTTGCTTTTTTGGGATTTGTGTGGGATGAGATGATGGTTTGGGCTTGGTTGGAGGGTTTTGTGACTTGAGGGTTTTCTGGAACACATTGGGGGAAGGGCAACACCAAAATCCTTCTGGGGTCACAGCTATTGGGACATTTCTAATTTTGGTTTGGCCCTGTTCTAATCTGGGTATTCTAATTTCAGCCATATTCTTCCAACGATATTAATTCAAGAAAATTACCAAATTTTAGATTTTGAAAATGGGATTTTACGAAGAAAACATGAAGGTATCAATTATTCTAACAAACTCTCTGTTTTTGTTTTTGTTTTTTATAAAACAAAATATCAGAAGAAAAAAAAAAAGAACTAGAAGGTCTAAATAAAAAATCAAGAATTTAGTTACAACAAAGAATATGCAATTCACCAAATTCAGCACACCAAGAAACAAAAAATGACCAAATTATTAGCTACACCACAACAATTACCAAAAATTTACAGAAATTAATTTCCACTATCAATAATGAAGCAAACATGAAATTTGAAAACCATTAATAATATCACTATAATTTATACATCCTAAGCACAAAAAAAAAACCCAAATATTTTTCATATAGTATTCCCCTTCTAATCTCAACCTCGGTTAACAAATCTCTGAAACTGAAATAGCAAAACTAAAAAAAAAGCTCTGGATTAAAGCACCAGGAGATCACAAAGAAACATAAAGATTGAATTTTTAAGCACCCATCTTCAAGAAATCAAATTCCTAGAAGAAAAAAAACTCACCAAGAAATCTGAGAGGGTGTAGTGGAAGAACAATTTTCTTTTGATTTATGAGCAACTGAAAATGATTGAAGATAGCTTTGATGTCAAGCATCAAGGGAACCACTTTAACAACAGCTTAAAACAGAGTGGAATGATGAGGGCACATACAGATTTTTTTCCCTTTTAATGAATAAAAGAATCTAGAGTTAATAATAAAGAACCACATGATCTGAGTTAGTAAAAGCTACACACACATCCAACTTTTTTTTTTAATTAAACCGTTATGGTATGGCTTTTTTGGTAATTTCACAAGGCTTTCTTGATTTTAGTACACTCTCTCTTCTTTTGTGGGCCTAAAATACATAATCATGTCTGGTTTGCTATAATTTTTTACGTTTTCTCTCCCACGCACTACACACACTGCAGAAAAACACACTGAGAGTTATCAATCAGAGGAATGGAGAGAGACAGGCATGCAAAATGCGCTGGGGCTGTCACTTTTCGATCTTTTATCAGCTTTATTGTCTCGCGGGCTCTCTCTCTCCCCCTCTTGCTTTTTTCAGGGGTAAATTGCGAATTTCGGTAACTTTAAGAGGTTATCAAAATAATTATACAAAATTACGGAGTATAAAGTAATTATTTTTTTAGATATTTTTGTGTGTAGTTGCTTGAGAGAATCTCCTCCACTTGAAGACACCGTGGACTATACGCCAAGTTCTTTGCATCTCGATTTGACCAAAATGCCCTCGCAATCTGTGCGTGTCTCTGTGTTTGTGTACGTATTTAATTGTTTTATTCAGATCGCTCGATTGTTTCTCTTGAAGTTAGTAAAACCATTTTATTTCATTTATCCAAAGTTAGCTAGTTTCAAGAAAAGATTAAAGTGTGTGTTAGGGTCAATTTCAACGTATATATAATTACAAAGATCTTAGAGTGGATTTTACGCTATATCCTCCGAATAAATATTGGAAAAATACATTAAACTCCATTAGCTATTTCAATTTATACATTTTATCATATAAAGTATTTTTTTTATTACATTTTATCTAATAAACTACATGATTTTTATATTTTATCTTATGTAATTTTGTAAATATGCAGTTTTCAAATATGATGTTAGGTTTCGTGATAAACGTCACCAGACCTAACACCAACTGAATCTCAGAAAGCAMCAGCGGAAAATATAAATAAAAATAAACACAGTAATTTAATTTCAGTTCGTAAGTAATCGTACTTACGAACTTGGGTGTTCAAACCCGAAAATTATATTACTTTTCAAACGTTTAACATCAATACAAAATAATAAAAAGTAATATATGAAAAAATAAAACAAATTGTATCAAACTCTTGATACACAAAATACTCGTCGCCTCGGTATGATGATCTTATTCGTTGGTTACGCAACTTCAAAGATCTTCGTGATTAAGATCGTGGCTTCAAGTCTTGTGGCAAAGTTTCTGATGATCTTCTTTGTTGGTTACGCAACTTTGAAGATCTCCTTYATTTGTACCGTTGCCTCAAGAAATCTATTTTCTCGTGTTCTGCGTCAAAGATGTGTGCGTCGTCTATCTCTGTGRTCTCCGTCTTTTTTCTTCTTGCGTCTTCACTCCTTATATAATTAAACAAGACTCKTATTCTTGTTAAACAAGTTAGATAAGTATTTAGGAAACTAAATAAAGTCCTATACTCCAACTAAGAAAGAAATCTAGAGTCCTAAAATACTTTGTGTCCTAAGAAAGGCAAACTACAAATAAGGAATAATATATGTGAAAATAATATTCCTAACATCTTATATGAACAATTTTGTCCTAAAATTTTTGGTGAAAATTACACTTAATCTCCCATACTATGTTTATTTTTACACTTTACCATATCACGTGTATTTTTTTGATTTTAACCAAATATTTCTTATTTTATATATTTATGTCTACATTTTATGTATATATTACTTACTAATATTAAATAATCAATAAATAAGTATTCTAATATTTATTTTTCAATTAATAAACTTTTTTTATTCTATTTATTCATATTATAATATTTAATTTTCTTTTAATATTATAATTCAAAAAATAAACTAACAATATTAGTAGTGTTTTGAACTTATATATAGAAAAATACAAACCAAACTTACTACTTTGGTATGAGTTCAAAACACTACTAACATAGTTAATTTAGTTCGATTTTATTTTTGAAAATATTATTTTATTGAAATATTGAAATTAAATTAGAGAATATTGAATCAAACTTAATATTAATATCTTAATCTATACGCTTCCAATACACTAACAAATTGATAAATCTAGCCTATTTTATCTAATTATAATATTAAAACAAAATTAATTATTGTAATATGAATACAAATAATAAATAAGTTTATTAATTAAAAAATAATATTAGAATACTTATATATTATTTTTAATTTTAGTAGATAATGAATACATAAAATATAAATATATTGGTGAAACGTAAAAAATATTATGTTCTATGGTAAAGTGCAAAAATAGACATAGTATAGGGGTTAAGTATAATTTTCAACACAGTTTTTAGGGGTAAAATTGTCCAGATAGGGTAAAGTGTAAAAATCGCTTAGTTATGGTAGAGTGTAAAAAAATAATTTTTGTATGGTAAGTGTAAAATTCTGAATAATTCATGTGGTTTAGAGTACTTTTCCTAATAAATATTGTGTCGATACCTCTGTTCTAAAAATCTCCCTAGGCGCAGGCGCCACCAACCCGCCTACAATTTTCGAAAATCGGCTAAAGAAATCGTCGGACGCCCCAGGCGCTGCCTAGGCGCCATGCCCGTTTTTTTTTTTCTTAAATTATTTTTCTGGCCTAAAACAACGTCGTTTTTTGGCCTATTTTTTGATTATTTTGATTTTGTAATATATGATATGGTATTGTTATTTGACTAATTAATTTATGTTGTTTTGAATGTTGAATTGAACAATAGTTTTAAACTTGTGAATTGTAACTTGTGATCATTACTTTTAGTTTCGAATTGTCATAGATTTTATTGTGTAGCAGGTATTATGTTGAACTATTAAATGATTGGATGTAATGTTGTATATTAGGGTATTTATTCTCAAATTTTAGGCTCCACCTAGGCTAGCAGGCCAACGCCGCCTAACAATTATTAGAACACTGTCGATACATAACACCAAAACTAATAAGCATATTTTCCTCAAGTAAAAATTGTTGAGTGACAAAATCAACGTTATATTTTCAATTAAATATTTATATTTTTGCTGTGAAAAGATATAATTTTGAAATTGAAGAATATTTTGCTTAATTTGGTGTAAGGAAAATTACAATCACACAAAAAATTACTATATTCCCTCGGAATTACGAGGGATTTTAACTTCCCTCGGAAATTTTAAAAAATAAAAAAAATTCGCAAAAAATAGAAAAATTTAGAAAAAATCGTAAAAACAAAATCGTTCCTATCATCTTAGGCACGTGGGGTGGTTTTGACCCCAAATTCGATCAAAAAATACCAACGATCACGTGTGTGTCCACACGTGTCATGGGATTCGACCAACAACAAGATACGATCGATCGATGAACTCCTTCGGTTGGAAACGCGAAGCGACGTAGCGTCGTGATTTTTTCATATTGGAGGAGGGGTGCGTCTCGGCGTCGTGGAACCACGGGGGTTGGGCGTCGATCGTTGAGGACGCATTTTCTATTTTTTTTCGATTTTAGATGAATAATGAAAAAAACCCCAAAAAATAGAAAAAATAGTAAAAAATAGAAACGAATCCCATCATTTCACGACCGGGGCGGGGAGGGGTGTGCCTCGGCGTCCCAGAAACAAATCCTATTATTTTCTAATTTTTTCTATTTCTTACGATTTTTTTTTTTGAAATTTCCTCCGGAAACCGAGGGATTACTATATTCCCTCGGAATTACGAGGGATTTTTAACTTCCCTCGAAATTTTAAAAATAAAAAAAATCGAAATAAATAGTAAAATTTAGAAAAATTGTAAAAATAAAACCGATGCTATCATCTTAGACACGTGGGGTGGTTTTGACCCCAAATTCGATCGAAAAATACCAACGATCACGTGTGTGTCCACACGTGTCGTGGGATTTTACCAACAACAAGATACGATCGATCGATGAACTCCTTCGGTTGGAAATATGAAGCGAAGTAGCTTCGTGAGTTTTCCATATTGGAGGAGGGGTGCGTCTCGGCGTCGTGGAACCACGGGGGTCGGGCGTCGATCGTTTAGGACACTTTTTTTTTTTCGATTTTAAATAAAAAAATGGAAAATAAACCCGAAAAAATAGAAGAATTAGTAAAAAAAATAGAAACAAACCCCACCATTTCATGATCGGGGGTGGGGAGGGGTGCGCCTCGGCGTCGTGGAATCACGGGCGTCGAGCGTTGATCTTTCCGCACGCGTTTTCTATTTTTTTTCGATTTTAGATGAATAATGGAAAAAAACCCGAAATAATAGAAAAAATAGTAAAAAATAGTAAGAAAACCCAAGAAATTATGCCCGGAGCGGGGAGGAGTGCGCCTTGGCGTCCCGGAAATAAACCTTATTTTTTTTTTCTAATTTTTTCGATTTATTTTATTTTTTAAATAAAATCGAGGGAATCAAAAATCCCTCGAAATTCCGAGGGATGATGTTCCCTCGGAAACTCTAACTTAATTAACCAGGCGGCGTGCCGCTTGTTTCACTTGCCCGCAGCCAAAGGAAAGAAAAAAAACAGAGAAAGAGAAAGAAGAGAAAAAAAAAAGAAGAAGAAGGAGCTCATACGCCCTGGTTCCACCGCCCGTAGCCGCCCTGCCGCTGCCGCCCGTCGCTGGTTTCACTTACGCCGTCCACCCTCCAGATCCGTCGCCGACCTCCACAGACGTCCGCCTACCGCCGCCGACCTCCATAGACGTCGCCGCCGCTCGAAGGTCCACAGCCCGTCGCTGCTCGTCGCCGCCCGTCGATTTTCAGTCCACAGCCCAAACCAATGTAAGTTTTTTGCATGGTTTTTCAGTTTTTTTTATTTTTGTATATTATTTTAATTTTCAATTAGGGTTTTAATTTAGGTTTTATTGTTAATTTCAGAATTAAGGTTCAATTTAGGGTTAGTTTTAGAATTGACTTTAGGGTTAATTTATAATTAGGGGTTATTTTAGTAATTATTACGCAATTAGGGGTCAATTAAGTAATAATTATATAATTAGGGTCCAAATTAGGAATAATCAATTAATTAGAGTCCAATTTAGTAATTATTACACAATTAGGGGTCAGTTTATTAATAATTACATAATTAGGGTTTAATTTAGTAATAATTATATTATTAGGGTTCAATTCGGGAACAATCAATTAGTTAGGGTTCAATTTAGTAATTATTACACAATTAGGGGCCAATTTAGTAATAATTACACAATTAGGGTCCAATTTTATAATAATTACATAATTAGGTTTCAAATTAGGAATAATCAATTAATTAGAGTCCAATTTAGTAATTATTACACAATTAGGGGTTAATTTATTAATAATTACACAATTAGGATTCAATTTAGTAATAATTACATAATTAGGGTTCAATTCGGGAATAATCAATTAGTTAGGGTTCGATTTAGTAATTATTACACAATTAGGGGCCAATTTAGTAATAATTACACAATTAGGGTCCAATTTAGTAATAACATAATTAGGTTTCAAATTAGGAATAATCAATTAATTAGAGTCCAATTTAGTAATTATTACACAGTTAGGGGTTAATTTATTAATAATTACATAATTAGGGTTCAATTTAGTAATAATTACATTAATTAGGGTTCAATTCGGGAACAATCAATTAGTTAGGGTTGAATTTAGTAATTATTACACAATTAGGGGCCAATTTATTAATAATTAAATAATTAGGGTTCAATTTGTATATATATTGTTCATGCATGGGAGGCCGTGGTGATCGGCCGGGGTTTATTATTGTTTATATATAATATTGTCATTGGTGTTGTTGGTTGTATATCGTCGGATGTTGACGTGGGTTACGGCGCCGGCCGGGAGGTGTTGTCCCTCCAATAGCGAGTTTTCAAATTTTATTTCTAAAAACGTGATAGGGTGTCACGCGATTTTATTTAAGTTTTCAAAATATTTTTAAAAAAATATGACGGTGGTAACTGCTTATTTGGAACATTGGCAAGTGACGCGATGCATATAGATTACTTGTTTCAGAATTAATATCATATAGCAAAATTTGAAACTAAGTTTCGAATTATTCCAATATTCCTTAGACCCGTTTGAGATTTAGTATGAAATATAGAGTTTGATATTAAATTTCGAATTGTCCCATTTTTGGACAGTTTGAGAATGTGACTTGTAGTATGGTTATCTTATGTGTATGTTTTTTATTTAGTTTTGAAATTTCGGTTTATGCATCTCCCTGATTGTTCTCGGGTGCACTGAAATATACGTGCACTACGAGAACTGGGGGGAGATGCTGCCGAAATTTTGAATCAAAGAAAAATACATATGTTAAGATAATACATATTACTAAAATGTCACGTTTTTGAATGGGATAGAAGCCTTACCAATTATAACTCGAATTTCACATTCTTCTCGTAATGCTGCCGAAATTTTGCCACCTTCTTTAATTCTATAACACGCTTAACACTTAAAAATCTTAGGATGGTAAATTATCGTAGTTGGATGTACGAGCGAATCGAAGACGGCTATTTATCCTCAAAATCCACGGATGGACTTGAGAGTTTTATTAAATTTGCGTAAGCGAATTCCGCTCATAAGGACAGACAGAGACTGAAATGTCCTTGTAATCGTAGCAGATGTAGGAATAGAATCTACCTGGACGTCGATGAGATTAAGAAGAGTTACTTACCGATCAAGATACAGATTAAGATACGGATGAAGATGAGTTTGATGATACATTTAATAGCGAAAGTGATTAGTTTGGTTGAAATATATGTAATTTATTCTTATTGTAAAACACACTTTTTTTATAACTACTTTTTTTGTATACTGGTATTATGTAAAATGCTCGTATTATTATCTAATAAATTTATCAGATGCCGTTGCATCGAGGATCCGGTAGCGTAGGTCGATCAGATATGGGATCGGCTCATCGTTTAGCTGATTTCAACACCGACTACATGGGTCCCGATAGTGATCATTCGGCGACGCAGACATACGGAAGGTATTTTTTCCGATGACCGGGGACCTTTACGGGAAGAAGCTTAACGAGTATAAGCAGCATATTGCCTCCCATGGTGGTGGTCGGCCGGAGTGCCTGGCCGAGGAGGTCTATAGATAAACGATTCTTTTATGTGTTTTCTTATTAAATTAGAATTTTCTATTTATAACATATAATTTATATCGTATCTTATATATCATCCGTTTCAACTAGGGCTTGGAAGGTTGAGTGGGATAAGCCCGATAATAAGAAGAAATTCGAGCAGTGCAGCAAGAACAGGAGGAGCGAGCCTGCTGGGCTGGGTACTGGGATGTCGAAGCACACGGGGGGTGCTAGATCTACTATCGACTATGCTTTGGATATAGTAAGTAATTTTAGAATATAATAATATAATATTTATTTGTTTAATTTTAATGTTAATCATTTAAAAATTCTATTTGAATACAGGAGCGGGAGACGGGTTCGCCGGCTACGTGCTACGATCTTTTTAAACGTACGCACCAAAAGAAAGACGGCGCGTGGGTCGATAGGAGATCTACTAATATTAATGTGAGCCTCTTTCTTATTTTTAACTTATTCTTTGATTTTAACGTAAAATTTTAATAACGAGTTGTATTTCAGGAGGAGTACGAGCGACATCTGACCCAGGGAAAAGAACGTGCGTCTTCCCAGGAGGAGAGTAACGAGGTTGACCAGGACCAGTTTTCCTCGGCGTCGCCGGGTTGAGCAAGGGACGGCTTTACGGCACCGGCGCGTATGGGAAGATTGTGGCTGCTGAGAAGGGTTTATTGAAGGGCGGCTCTTCCACCTCCTCCCAGGCTGATAGGAGCCACATCAGAGAGCTTGAGGCGCAGGTCGAGGCGTTGCAGCAGCAGGCAGCCGAGGAAAGGCGATAACGTGCGGAGGAAGCAACCGAGGAAAGGCGACAACGTGCGGAGGAGCGCCGGCAGCAGGAGGACTTTCACGCGCGGATAGATGCCCAGATGGCACAGATGGCTGAGATGTATGCTCGTTTCCAGCAGCAGTTGCCCCCTCCCCATCAGCAGCAGCAGTACCCCCCTCCCCATCAGCAGTACCCCCCTTCCCATCAATAGAACATTTTTACAGTTCATATAAACTTTGTTACTGTTTCGATCGAACGAATGTAATTATTCTTAAATTTTCTAATTTTTTTTATAATAACTGGATTATTTATTTGTCTTTTCTTTAATTACTTTTTTCAAATTTTTGGAAATTTTAATAATTCAACAGGAATTAAAATTAAAACTAAAATTTAAAAATTAATAAAAAAAAATTTAAAACCGAGGGAAATATTCCCTTGGAAATAGCAAAAATTCGAGGGACAGCGAATCCCTCGGTTTTCCGAGGGAAAGATATTCCCTCGGATGTTTGCTATTTCCGAGGAAAATAATTCCCTCGGAATTTCGAGGGATTTGTTTTCCTCGAAAACTGAAAAAATTCGAGGGAACCATTCTCTCGGATTTTCCTCGAATTTTCGAGGGATTGCACGGAGAACATTTCGAGGGAAAATATCCCTCAAAATTCCCTCAGTTTCATATTTTCGAGGGAAATATTTTTCTCGTAACAAAATTCCGAGGAGTGTTTTTTCGAGGGAAATTTTCCCTCAGTTTGCCCCAAACCGAGGGATTTTCCCTTAAAATCGAGGGAAAAATCCCTCGAAAAATGTGATTTTTTTTGTAATGTGTAATAAAAAGGTTCGTGTTCGTGTCGTGTATTTTGACACGAATAATTATTCTTATCGTGTTAGTGTCCGTGTCAACTATGTAATACCTGTGTCTCAACACGACCCGCGAACACGAAATACGACACGATTGACACCTCTTATATAAATAATTTTGGTTTCATCTCTAGACGTTAGATAAATTCTAGAAAATAAGTTGAGTCATGCACCCATATCTTTTTTAGTACTAATTTGTATATATATATGAGTCTTGCACACACCAAACTACCCTAATTGCATTTGTTGTTGGGTGTATGTAATTAAAAAAGGCTTTGCAAGTGATCATGGATTGGTAAATAATAATAATAATAATAATAATAATAATAACAATTTATCAACTGGAATAATGTAAATAAATATTAAGAGAGTGCAAAATACTATAAGAATTGAGTGCAGTAGGAAGGATAAAAATTATTTTTATATATGTCGTTATCCTTGCTTTTTATCTATTGGTACGACAAATCGTTCCTAGAATATTATCCTATAGACATCTGTCTGCATCCATATAGGAACGGCATTTTAGTCATTCATAGACACGAATCGTCCTTCCAATTTTGTCACTACCATTCATAAAAAAAATCGTTGTTGTTACACTTTGGCCCGCCCAAACCCACAACTTAAATACCAATAGGCACGACCCTTCTTCGATCCGGATATCTGAGACTTGTCCTTCCAGTTTTATTGTTGCTATGGATAGAAAAAGATCGTTGTTGTTACACTTTGGCCCGCCCGAACACACAATTTAAATACTAATAGGCACGATTGTCCTTCCAATTTTGTCATTGCCATGAATAAAAAAAATCGTTGTTGTTACACTTTGACCCGCCCAAACCCAACCCATTCGAACTCCCGACCTTTAGGGTAAAGGACTGGAGTTTCACCGTTGGGCCATCCAAGAGAGATGTAAGATCTTTTGCATTTTTTATATTTATTATATATAATAGTTAAACTTACAAATTATATTTATAAAATATTATTTTAAAAGTGTATTAATATATATAGTATGTATATAAAATTATATTATATTTATTAAATTAAAATATATTTATACAAAAAAAATAGAAAAAATTAGATTAATTGATATTTTTTTGAAAAGATATTTAATAATATTATAAATATTATTATTATTTAAAAGTGTATTATAATTATATAATATATATTGAAAATTATATTATATATATGATTAAAATATAGTATATTTAGATAATAAAAAATAAAAAATCGAAGAAAATTACAGTTTTTTTTTATTATATATTATATTTTACACTTATTAAATATATCACTTGGAATAATTGTATATACATTATATTTACTAATTATTATATATTATTATTAAATTGAATGAGAGTATGAGAATTAAGCAGCAGTATTGTTGGAAGGACTTTTCGCTTCAATTGATACAACATTAACTCACTTTTTGAGCATTTACTTGCGGGTTGGTTGAGATATAAATTGGTATTCTATTGGCACGATCCTGCTGATGCTTTGCTTTCATACGATTGATCCGATGAGATTCAGGAAGAGTTGATATTTATAGGTGCGACATGTCGTTGTAATATATTGGTGTTCTGGTTGGCACGATTTTAATATTTATAGGGATCCGATGAGATTCAGGAAGAGTTGATATTTATAGGTGCGACATGTCGTTGTAATATATTGGTTTTCTGGTTGTCACGATTTTAATATTTATAGGGCGATACATGTCATTTTAATATATAATCCGACCTACAGACACGACTAATGAATATCGTACTTATATATCTTCACTATAGGAATGACATAAATATCGTTTCAATTTATCGATCCAGTTATTCTCAATTTTTTGTAGTGAAGCGTAGGTAAAATTATTAGTACAAGTGAGTATTTATCCAAACCAGATCAATCACTTGGATCTCCTTTGGGATTTTTTTCATCGAGAGTTTTTAAATGACTAACATATGTTACGTTTGATTAGTTCAAATGATAAACATGTTCACTATCTAGAAAAAAATATATACTATATATATCATGTCATGTCTACCATGTTGACATAATTTTTAATAATTTGAAATTAATATTCTTTTCAAATAAACAAGATATTATATATATATATATTATATATATATATATATATATATATATATACGAAATTAGCAAATCCACAATCCAACTCTTGATAAGATTGGAGGGCAATCCCAAATAAAGCTTACCAATCACAAAAGCGAAATTACAATCAAAGCTGTTGGAGACTAGGAGTAGACCACCACATGTTTTTCTATTTCTCATTGAATGGCTTTGAGTTTCTTTATGACTTTTCTCTTCTTTTCTGGCATTATTAATTATGTATATCTTAAGACAATAATCTTAAAAGAGTCGCTGCAAATGATGAATGTGAAACAAAAGGCAACACGAATCCATCATACGTATTGTCCTTTTACTATGAAAAGAATGGCCATGCTGTACCACAATGCCATCTCTTCTTCATGTGCTCTAAAATCATATAATATCTATCAACATTATTGCAAAAAGATACTAGTCGCCCATGAAGTAGAGTGAGCTCAAGTTTAGATTCTCATTTGCACATCACTTTAATTAATAGGCATGTAGCAAAAGACTAATGTGCATATTTATTGATTTGTCAAAGTATATCACGAAATACTTATCAAGGGAGTTGTCGTGATAGATTATTCTGTTAAAATTTCTATTGGTTTAGCTTATTTGAAATTAAGTGACGATGAAGTTGCATGTTGTGATTTGCATACTATTTTGTTAATATATTTATTAGTTTAACCTATTTGAAATCAAGTGACGGTGAAACCTTAATCGGAAAAAGAAAAATACACACAAGAAAGTAGCATGTTTAGTTATAAAAGGATACTAGTAATCTTTGACATTCAATCTATTTTGTAAAACTATTCTTTAGCATTATATATTCCTTACTCTTTATTTCTATTTTAAATTACAACCTTATTAAATACACACACTCAAAACCCAAGGTTGTTTATTGTAATACCTTAGGATATTTAATTTTAAAAGATAATTGTATTTTATTGCAAATAACCCAAATTCAAGGGTTGTTTTTATAATTGTTTTTAAAAAGTACTTCATCAACTCCTTAGATGTACTCTTAGCAACCAAAAAAAAATGATAATCATAATAGATGTTATTATACGTTTTCAAGGTGAAATTGTAATTATCTTTTTACCTCTAGTTATTGTGGGAAAAAAGGGCAAGAAATAGATACAAACCTTTTGAAAAGATTATATTATTAAGAGTAATATGATAATTTAAATTCACTACATAGCAAAACACGAAACTACATAAAGATAGATGAATGGAGTATTTAATAAGACTTGACATGAGGCTTTAAATTGCTTTTAAATTACTATAGTATGTTCTTATCATTGTAATAATTTCAAGAATCCCTAAATAGGTTGTAAGAATAAGCGGATAAATAAATGCCCTATACCAATGGGGCAAATATTATACTAATAATTTGAGAAAACCAACAACCCATCTGTATACAATCTCCCGAAAAGTCAAACTCAACCAACAACAGTATATCAATTCCCTTTGCCTTATGGGAACAATTAATTATTAATTTCTCTTTTCATAAAACAAATCAAGACTTGGCTTTTTCAATATACTAAAGATTGATCCTTGATCTCAAAGAAGAGAATCATTACCAAATGTCTGCAACCAGTAAAAATTCATTACTTGGAGTGGGAATTTGTAACCTGTTAATGGCTTCCCTTTTTGCTCTATCAGCTTGTTTCCAATTCAATGACTCAGGTGATCTACAATTATATATACAAAAATAAAGAATAGAAATACCTTCACAATTTAAATTCCATGCCTCTCTGATTCTTTTTTTTTTTTTTTTTTTTTTTTAGATTGGTATTTTTGGATTCCTCTGTATGCCACTGCTTGTATTGTCAATTTGGTGAAGTGGGCCAAAAAGCCCAATTCAAGAATGAGAAAAATGGCGAAATTTGCATTGTGGCTAGGGATTTTCTTGTTTATCAAGGTTTCAATTGAAGATTTTAGTGAGGGGACAACAATAGCTGGGTTTTGGTCATTAAACATGAGGGAGAGAATTGTAAGGGAAAAATTTGGAAGTGGGCTCGTAATTAGCTCCATCTTTCTGCTCTTGCAAAACTCAAATCCTCGTCCAACCCTAATCACGAAACATGGTATTTCTTCGATTTTTTTTAATGCTAATTAATTAATATTTGATATTTTTGGTTCAATTTCATGTTTCCCTTTCCAATGTGAACAGGGATGCCGATCTTGGTGGGCGTTGCATATGGTTTGAGCTTTTTTTTCTTTGCATTTCAACACGAGGAAATGAATTACTGATGTGAACATTTATTACCTTAATTGTAATTTAAAAGCGACATATTTGATCTTGTTCTGATCCCATAAGGTTTAATTTGTTGCGATTTAAGTTCTAATGTTGTTTGATTTGAACAGAAAATGATGGTATAATCCATCCGAGACCAAATTATACAAAACTGGAAACTTGTGTGACCAAAATTCAGTAAAATTAGGAATTTATGTGACCAAAAGGATATTCAACTCTATATAAGAGAGTGTACAATAGTGAGAGGAAAAGAGAAATGAGAAGTGTTATCGACCGTGATAATATTAGAATTTTGTGATACTACCACGCCATCGGTGGTGAGGGGGAAAATGAAGGTGAGAATTTTGCCCAAACTATTATTTTATTTTGTTTTTAACAAAAATTATTATTATAATACAAAGAACATTAAATATAATTATAAATCTTACAAATATCAAAATAATTAAAAATATTAAAAATAATTTAATAATTAAAAACATTACAAGTAACTAAATAACTAAACACTCAATATAATTATAAATATATATATATATATTTATTTTTTTTTGAGTTTTCATACTTTTTCAAGTTTTCTTATTATTTTGATTGTTCTGTTTTATCTTCTGAATTACAATTTGTAGATTTTCTATTTTCTATTTATATTTTTTCCCAGATTTTTGATATTTTTACTATTTTTTTGAACTTAGTTTATTATTTTACTTTATTTATTGAATTACAAAATTACAAATCACAAGTTTTCTGTTACTTATTTATTTTTTTCATTTCTTTCAATTTAAAAAATAAGTCAAAAATTAAAATTATGATTAATTTGAACTATTGAATTTCGAACAACCATTTAATCCAAATCGTCCAAAAAAAAGTGCAAAAAGAAACGAGCTAATCTCTGAAGTGTAATTTTCCCGTGGGACCCACATATCACCGCCCAATCTCCCGTGCGTTGGAGTACGTTCGTGCAGGGAAAGCATCTTCCCATTATCGTGTTAGGATTAAATGTAATATGATGAAAAAGAGAAGCGATAAAAAACGACATAATAAATTGTTTACCCAGTTCGTTAGAGAAAGATTCTGACTACGCCTTCGGCGCTGCCAAGCCAGGAGTTTGCATTATAATAATTTTTGAGATAAAGTTATAATTACACAATCAAACTATTTATCAAAAAAAAATCCTAAAAACTCTAATTGGATCACCGTGACGAGAGCTTGAATATTCAGTACTCTAGTTTCCACGACCCTAACACCTGACTGTACATGCTCTAATAAGCAACCTATTTCTTCTTGAAGACCATTTTATGTATAGTCCTCATGTCAATAATTATAGATAATTTTCCTTTGTTCTATGAGCAACTTCAAGTACTTGACGATATAATTTTGATTGAAACGGTGAACAAAATAATGATGGGTGGACCTGTATAAGCAATCCAAGGTCAAAATTGTATGGGCACCATTAATAATGGGCTCTATGGTGCCTAACAATAGCCCATTATGATAAAATGTTTCTTTACTATTTTCTTCGCATATTATTAGGCACAGTACATCATATAAGATATTCCACTGTTAGATGAACCAAATGAACTCAGTAATTAAATACAATAATGAAGATGAAAAATTAATTGGTAAGTCAGTGAAAATTACAATTTTAGTGATATGTTGGTATGTCTCACCGACTTAAAAAGTTTAGCGTTGTGAAATTCTTTGATGGACATTATGCTAAAAAGTAATGAGTCTAGCTAAAAAATAAATATTTTATGTATTTGCATAAAAATCAGTAAGACTCGAGCAGAAAATTAATGAATACTATCATGGTAATAATGAGAAGATGTTTTTCCAACAATAGAAAAGGTAAAATGAAGTTCAAAAATCATAATAAGAAAAACGAAAAACAAAAATTAAATAAAATAAAATAAGGGATCATACTATCATTTAAGTGGGGCCCTACGTGGAATACCTTTTCTACCCCTCCCCATACGCCTCGTATCAGGTGAATCAGCATCGCCCTCTATTTCCATTTGCACTGTTTTACCGTCCAATATACTATTAACCTGTAAAAAATGTTCCATGGTAAATTATTAGTTCATCGCAAAAACCGTGTCACCGTCACACGTCAACTCATTGATTTCACGGTATATTTCTCAAGTAAATATTCTTATTTTTATGATGGAAATTTGTATTTTTCAAAACAACAATTTTAGTTTTTTCTTAATAAATTAAGTACTATTTTTCACATTAAAAGTATAACTAGTTTCTTAAAAAGTATAACTACCATATAAAATAAAATTGATGGTCATACATCAGATAGTTTATTACTACTAATTTGTAGGCTAGTAGTCCGAAAACGAGATATATAGGAAAAAATCATTCATTCAAATTTACTTGATATATTTTGATTAAATATAATACTTTTATCTTTTTTTAATCAGAAAGTATTATTCTCTCACCTTGATAAAGCTTCACACAAGATTCCTCGTGTTAATAAAATTCTATAGTTTTTTTTCTAGAAAATAAATCCAAATTTGGCCTACACACGGAATAAATTGAAAAACCTCTGGAAATTCGAAATTAGCGTTCTAGCAATATAAATTTAAAAGAAGACGAGATAATTCAAAAAATATATTTGTATCATAAATATTAAATAGAAGAAAATAGTGCACGTACCTTACAAGCAATAGAACAGAAGCAAAATTTGGAATCCATGAGTTTCCTGCTGCAAGTCTGGCACCTGCATGAACTGCCACTAGATTCTCCAGAATTGTTGGGGTTTGGCTTTAAATGCAAAATTGGCCTATGATTAATTGAATATACTTGAATTAGAGATGCATCCCAAAACCCTTGAATATCTCGAGGTCTAATAGCTGTCCTATGAGAAGCTCTGCGAGTCTAGTCTCGTGCATTGAAAAACAAGTATCGATAAACAAAAAAATAAGTAGTAATCAACTAATGGCTAAGTTTAGTATTCAAATTTCAAATAATTAGTATGAATTTTCAAACTTACACGCAAAATATGACAGTGATATTGATCGTGGTCATTCTTGTCGTTGGTTTTCCAGCAAATGTCGCAGCTGGGTGGCAACATGCAAGTTGTGCAATAAATCGTCATATACTTGCACACATGTTTTGGGCACCTTTCTTCATAAAAAGGGATTTTCAGCCAATGCAGCAACCAATCCCCGCCAATAGCCATTCAAATTGATCAAATTCAATAAAATAAAACACAAAACTTATAGTTGTGTTTTTCTCTCTGTGTCTTTATATATGTATAATAGCTATGAAATTTGGTTAGGAGTATAAAAAACCAAGTATTCTGAGACGAGGAGGATTCTTTTCCTAATGTAAAATCTGACTTGGATTTTACTTTCCTATTAATGTTGAGTTTTTCTAATTAAGACAAAAACTGTTACCATGCAATATTATTTCCATAAATGTACAATAATTTTGTTTTTTGGTTTATTGTTCTTTTTATTTAATTCTTAATCTATTTTAAGTTTTTATAATAATATATTTGATTATTATCTATATTAAAAATAATTAATATTTAAAAAATAAAATAAACATACAACAGGTCAACCGGTCAGCCCGTGCCCCACCCCCATGAGGTAAACGAGACATGTCTGTGCGTCCCGCCCCCTCTCAATGTCATCTTTATACAAGATTTCGCTAATTTAATACACAATTAATTAATAATTTCAATAAACAATCAGTTTTTTAATCCTGAATTGGAAACAGAGAGCTAACTTTATAAAATAAATACATATTAAAAAATTCATGTCAACCCCATCCATTAATAATATTAATGACTCCTAACTAAATATGAAATATGTCTCAAATGTTACATGTTTCCCGTCTTAAAAACTTCTTAAAATAGTAAAACATAATTCTCTCACAACTAAACTATTCGAAATATTGTTTTGAAAGCTTTATCTCGAGAACAGGGCATGTTATAAGGGCATATAGTATAACTATTTGAGAATGACGAAGACTTGCGTTGGGTCAAATTGATGGATCATGACTCGTTAGGTTATTTGATCCGATATTCTAATGTATTAGTTTTTGAACTATTATGTATTGGTTTTTGTACTCAAAAGTATTGGTTTTTCCTAAATATCTAACCCGTGTTATGATGCATTGATTTTTATATTAGTATTATGATGTACTGACTTTTTACTATAATGTATTGGTTTTTGTACTATAATATAGCGGTATGAAATTTCGGCCTAACAGATGATCCGTTAGTCCGACCTAACATGAGTGTTGCCCTTTGAGAATTATATGGCGCCGTATAAGCGGTATAAGTTTAGAGAGATTATATTATGGACTCAGTTGTACCTCACCCTATAATTTAATTTATTATCGTATATAACTGACATATGTTATTACATATAAGTAACTAGTACATATCATCACAAATAAATGAAATTATAAATCTAAAATTTAAAATCCTAAAATTGAAAAATAAACTTAAAACAAAAAACTAAACCCTAAAAATGGAAAATTAATCCCTAAAATGAAAAACTAAATCATGAAATTGAATATTAAACTCTAAATTCTAAATTTCTATCGTATATCATCACATATAACTAACACATATCATCACAAATAACTAACACATATCATCACATATAACAGGTAGAATGATAGATTTATGTCGGACCCTAAAATAGAAAATTAAATAAAAAATAATAAACTAAACCTTAAAATGAAATATTAAACCCTAAAAATGGAGAATTAAACCTTAAAATATAAAATTAAATTCTAAAATGGAAGTAAACCTTAAACTCTAAATTCTTATCATATATCATCACGTATAAATACTATATATTATCACATATAACTATCATATATCATCACGTAATACAGGAGCACCTAGCAAGGTGCACCTAATAAATTGCCATAAATTTATGTTATATCTTAATTTAATATAAATTCATTGATAAGTTCGATGAATTCCAATGGTAGACCCACAAAATTTGATTATAAATTGATGAGTTACCTGTTATAGGAAAGGGCGCAGTTATGCGCATCTCAAAATATTATTAGTTGACCACAATTGATAAGACACCCCAAAATATTTCAAAATACATTTATTTTTACTAAATCAACCCCCCAAACACCCCATTTTACTCCCATATAATATAATAATACAATAGAAAAAAGGAGCCCTAAGTGAAAGCATCTTCACACTGGAAATTCTCCACACCATGGCTCTTCCTTCTCCACACCATCGTAGAAATTCTCCGGCGTCTTCACGCCGGAAAAATCCCCCAAATCGAAAGTCGAATTCGAACCTGATCCCCGAATGTCGTCGACGTCGTACGGAACCACCTGAGTGTAGGCATCTCTCTTTGCTGAAGAATCGACTAGAAGATTCTCCGGCGACATCTCGCCGGAAAATTCTTCCTCTTCACCCCGAAGAAGAACCTGAGTGCAATCGGAGCAAACCGTATGCCTCCACTCGTTCCAGCGGCGAAAGCCCGTCTGGAGTGCGGCAAATCTCCGCCCGATTTCGTGCAGTTCGTCGGAGTGCGGCGAATCTCCGCCCATAAGCGCAGATTTTAGTCATGGCGAATTCTTTGAAGAACTTGTCTTCCGTAACGCTCGAAGCCATTGGCAAAATGGAGCTGCTCTTTGAAATTTTTGCCATGGTTGTATTATTATTATTATTATTATTATTATTATTATTATTGTACTTTTAATTTCAATCTAAAAAGTCGCATATATTATATCATTCTGCCAAAAAAATGATTTGATCCGAGTCATTACATAAGAAAAGACGAAACGCAGGAACAAATCTAATAACAACGCAATAAATAACAAACACACAAGTAATAAAAGGCTGAACTCACCGAACAGTCAACCCACTTAATAACCACCCTTGAGATCGTTGACCACATCATACGGTATCGGAGTGACAGTTTCAATGGTCGCACCCTCCATCATGAAACTAGGTTTGAGTCCCTCGGGTTGCCTCTTGGTGCTGATAATCTTGCCTTGTGCCTTGGCCTCAACCTTCAACTGGTCGTTCCTTTTAATCCTGAACCTCGACGGCTGGACGTGCTCCGCACGAACATGATTCCTCTTCTTTATGATTCTGTTACCAACCTGCTTATTGACCTCAACACCAACAGCGCGCTTGGTGCGTTCCAGACCCGACCCGTGCGCCCATGGTAGAACTTGTGGTGCATACCCTTGTAGATCGACCCTTTAACCTTGACATCGACATAGTCGCCGATTTTGAAGATATGAAGGTAAGTGGTGAGATGGGTAGGACCCTTCTTCCTGAATGGCCGAGCAAAGAGATCTCTGGTGCGCGACCTCAACTCGTGACCTGCCAGCATTTTGCGGTGTTTCTCAGCTGCCTCGGTGTGTGAAGTGTGTGAAGTAAAAAGAGCAAGTGGGTTATTATTATTGTCTTTTTCTTCTTATTAAGCAGGAAATCAGTATTATGGTAAGAATATTTTAGTCTTTTCAATTATGATTATTTTTGTCTAAAATATTTTGGGGTGTGCATATCCGCACCCTATAAGAAAACACTACAATACATTCATTTTACTATATTCATGTATTGCGATTTAATTAAAGATCCACAAATCACCATTTTTAAGAATTAATTTTTTTAAATAAATTTATTAATTAAAAAAGTAAAAGAATAACACCAGCAATTATTATTAATTTGGAAGGAAAAGAACAAATGAACTTTTGTTATTGTAGTATATAGTAATTTTTATACTCTCCAGTAATTAGTTGGTGCATAATGTTTGACATTAGTTTGAATAACTGACACGGCATTGGGATTGATTTAATATTTGATTTTGATGATAACTATGTCGTGCTTATCATTATATGAGAGGATATTTAATATTTATTTTTAACTGTACCGTAGAATCTCGTTCTCCAAATTAATAGCTTTCTCCGGTTGCTATTAACTTATAATAGTTTTTACTATTATGTCTATAATTCAGTTATTCTCATTCGTCTTGTAGAGAAAAGAATTTTCTTTCCATTTCTTGCAATTTTCTTCACCGACAATCTATACTCATTTCTCTTGTAATTACTCAAGACGTTTTGCCTAACCTCGACATTAGCTTTGTAATAACTGATTGGCTTACCTATCCTTTGGGCTTTGAGATACTTGGAATCGTAAGCTGATGATCCAAATACTAAAGGTGGGGACAAGATTGTTTCACTGCCACATATATTAAATGAAGTTAATTGACTACTCAAAACGGGACAAGCAATAATTGTGGACAAAAAAAAGGAAGTGTTATGTTAGTATATGAAACTTATATTACAAGCAACTTAATAGATGTCCTCCTCTGGAAATTAAAATTTCAATTGTTTCTTTCACTTTAATAAGTTTACTTAATTAGACAAAAGTACCCCTGTGCTTTAATTAATATATACTTTTTTTGTTTCAATTTCACAATAAATTCTTGTACGAATTAATAATAGTGTCAATTTAATTGTTTCTATTTTGGCATAAACTTATCTATTAATTATAGATCAAAAAGATTTTTAGTCATGATATTAGACCCGGGCTAAAAACACGAATGTAAGCTCTTAGAGGGCTATAATTGACAAAATCTTCGAATGCTTATCAAAAAGAGCAGGTGACATCCTTATCCATCTCCACTTATAAATAACTCAAGGGGTCAAGATATAAGTTAATGCTATCTCTTTACATTTAACACATTTTACTCTTGATATTTGATATAAGTGGGGACTGATTTGAGCTCTGCATTGTTTTGGCTTTCGAACATACATACCTGGGGTTTGACCACTCCTTCAATCATGGGTTTCCAAATCTACATCCGGTGCTCGGGTTTTGTTTGTTTGTTGTTTTTTAAATCTACTTTTCAAATCTAATTATTGGTTTTGAAATTCAGGCTTGGTTTCCAAAGCTGATTTGTGCGAGCCTTTGAGCAGATTTTCTACTCATTCTCGTCGGATAGTCGGTGGGATACCCAATGCTTGTGTCTCGAGGGAGATGGGGTTTTCGGGATTGGGAGATGAGGTTGAGTTTGAACCTAAAGCTTCATCAAATCTTGCTGGTGATTGGTGAGGTTACATGTCCTCGGGGAAGCAGGTATAGATGTCATTTTCGAGCGGTGAATTTGTGTTAGGGGCAATGCACGAGATTAAAAAATAAAAATTTTTGAAAATTTTCAAACTGAGTATTCGTTCCATGATACCTTATATTGTCATGGTTGACTGGTTATGGGATACTCGAGACACTCAATTCATAGGTATTTCTTTCTTTAGGGTAATCTGGAAAGACTACATTGGTGCTTTTATCGATCATGGTGAAAGTATATTTATAATTCTCTCTAGCCTCATGCTATTAACGTGTCATTATTTTGAGAGCAAACTGAATATTTCTTTTTATCTTATGAGGTGAGTTTTTGAGTCTTGTTAGATTATGATGGCACTATATGTTTCTGACTAATCCTACGATTTAATTTTGTAAATGAGTAGAGGGTCGAGATATTTCCCCTTAATCAGTGAACATTTTGAATATGTGGATTTGATCACGTGATAATGATTTTTCAAATTCAAATTTGGAAATAGAGGTTATATATAGAAATATTGTCATGATGGTCCTTCTATTACACCAATAATTGAATTGTAGGATAACTCTAAACACGCATACCAAGATTTGAATTGGCTTGGATGGTCTGATGTCATCAATGTGAGCTAATTTTTTTTTAATTATTTTGGCCACATGCCTTGCCTTAAAAAAACTTGTGTTTCTTGTATGATTGCTTAAAATCGCACCCATAATAGCAATAGTTTAATAGCAGAATCATGTATCATGTTTTCTAGCAGTTTGATTATAACTTGTGGGTATATGACCATATGTATTCAAAATTGAACTACTGAGTTTATTAGGATATTATTGTGGATTCTTGCATCCTTGATACACTTTTCAATGAATTAATATTTATGGGTTGATTGCCTTTAATTCATTTTGATGGGCTGATTACCTTTGTTTTATTTTGACGGGCCGATTGCCTCTGGTTTTGTTTTGCTGGTTGAAGGTCTTTATTTTATTTGAGGGGCTGATTGCCTTTAGTTTAAAGGTTGATAACCTTGACTGGTGTTTGGTGTTTTTATATAGCTACATATTCAAAGAGATAGAGATAGTGAATGAACATATGCTTCACCTTTTATATTTGTTATCTTTATCTTCAACTTGTTTCTCCTTGAGCTCGAATATATCGTTAGTTAATTTATATTCTTGCTTTATTGCGTAACTTTTTGAGAAGTTGTGCACAAAGCTATTGCTTGTTTGAAGATGAGCATTGTTTTGAGTTATTGGATATATAAAATCCAAATGATTGTGTTATGTCGTAATATTTTATTTATTCACGAGCTAAACCTGAGTTAATTTGGCGGGCGGACGCCCTTGGTTTATTTTGATGAGAATATATTCGTGCAAGTGTTCATAATTATGGTTCTCCACCCTTGATTTATTTTGATGTGAAATTTATTTGATGATAATATGTTTGTGCAAGTGTACACAATTATGGTAATCTGTCCTTGGTTTATTTTGATGTACAATTTATTTGATGAGAATATGTTCGTGCAAGCGTACATAATTATGGTTGATAATATTAACTCATTATATAAATGAGATGTGTTGTGATTTATTCTGGTTTAGCCTCCATTATTAAATTTAGCATCAATTACTTAAATATCTTTAGAATCGAAATTTAGCCTCCATTATTAAATTTGATTCTATGCTTGTATTAACCTAACTATGTGGATCATCTTTGAATTTGGTTTGAAAGATGTCTTTTGTACGGTCTGAATTGTGAATTGAGATAAAATAACAAATATGTCACTCACTGTTTTGCATGTAATTGTTGTATTTTTCTTCGTATTTTTAGATAGATTTTATATCTATTTTAGTAGTTTTGAGTCGTTTTTCGTTAGGTTTTTAGGTCGTTTTTCTTGTTTTATTGTTTTTCGTATTTCTTGCCAACTTTATATTTAATTTGGTTTAATTGATTCAATTACCTTGAGGTTTGGTGAAATTCTTGGGTTTTTATGTTCAAAATTTCTATTTATAGGCTAAGGCATTGAGGACCAAAATTCAGGCCAAGAGAGGCTCAAAAATGCCCAAACGTTCTGGAATGCTGGCCTAGTCTCGCGCCCGTTCGCGCCACCCGGCGCCCCGCCGCGCGCCAGCACGCGCCCTGCGCGCCAGCCGCCCGGCGCTCTCGGCAGCACCTGCTCGGCAGGGCCGCACAAGCCCGGCAGCACTCGCCAGCACCCGCGCGCGCCTGCGAGCAGCCTCGCGCCTGCCCCGCGCCGCGCGCCGCCATCCCGCCAGCCCCTCGCCTTGCCTCGCACTCACTCGCGCCACACAGCGCCCAGCGTCGCCCTGGCTCGCCAGCCCTCGCGCCAAGCTTCGCCCAGCGCCCACGCCCAGGGCTCCAGCCTGCCGGCCACCTGCGCCCAGGCTCGGCCATGGCCGAGCCACATCGAGCCATGGTCGAGCCATCTCGAGCCATATCGAGCCAAAATGTGCCAAAAGGCTAGCCAAGGGTCTAGGAAGGTGCCTCCGGGTCAAACTTGGTCAAACCCGGGAATTTCAAGCCTTTTTGGCTAATTTGGCCCATTTAAACCCAATTAAATTAGTATAAATAGACTACAACTCTCATATTGTAAAGATACCTCTCATTTTCTCCCAACCCAAGCATGGGTTTGGGATTAAAAATCCTCTCTCTAGTTTTTAAGATCTAATTTCTCTCTCTTAGGTTTTAGATTCAATTTCAAACTTTCATGTAATTTCCTTTTCTAGATTAGATTTAATTTCAAGCACCTCCTTGGGTTTGTAAGCCTAAGAAGAATCCAAATACTCCTTTGGATTTTTTATTTTGATACAATTTAATTCAAGCTTGCTACTCTTTCCTTTAATTCAAGTAAGTTTCCTTTCAATTTAATGTTTTATGCTTTATTTCCATACTTGTTCTTCATGTTATGCTTTTTGCCTTAGCACCTTGAATTCATGATGAAACATGTGAATTGACTATGGATTATAGTTGAGTGACACACCTAGGCTATAGATCGGGTCCTTGATCGTCATGATTTTGAGTTTTTCCTATGCTTTATTTTGATTCTTATTTTTATGCTTTGTTTCATGCTTAAATCTTAGATCTACTATTTGTTGCTTGTTATTTTCCTTAAAGTTTTGAACTTTATTGTTAATTTCCATTGCTCTTTACATCCATGCTTTCAATTTTTGCTAATTTGCTTTATTTGAGTTTTTATGCATAGTTGTACCTTGTGCATGCATGCTTGTACTTGGTGAAAAAAACCCCAAAAAAATAGAAAAAATAGTAAAAAATAGAAACGAATCCCATCATTTCACGACCGGGGCGGGGAGAGGTGTGCCTCGGCGTCCCAGAAACAAATCCTATTTTTTTCTAATTTTTTCTATTTCTTACAATTTTTTTTTGAAATTTCCTCCGGAAACCGAGGGATTTCTATATTCCCTCGGAATTACGAGGGATTTTAACTTCCCTCGAAAATTTTAAAAAATAAAAAAAAATCGAAATAAATAGTAAAATTTAGAAAAATTGTAAAAACAAAACCGATGCTATCATCTTAGACACGTGGGGTGGTTTTGACCCCAAAGATCGAAAAATACCAACGATCACGTGTGTGTCCACACGTGTCGTGGGATTTGACCAACAACAAGATACGATCGATCGATGAACTCCTTCGGTTGGAAATATGAAGCGAAGTAGCTTCGTGAGTTTTCCATATTGGAGGAGGGGTGCGTCTCGGCGTCGTGGAACCACGGGGGTCGGGCGTCGATCGTTTAGGACACTTTTTTTTTTTCGATTTTAAATAAAAAAATGGAAAATAAACCCGAAAAAATAGAAGAATTAGTAAAAAAAATAGAAACAAACCCCACCATTTCCAAGAAACATTGCATTTTCTTGCCTTGTTTTCATTATTGCTTTGCATTTTCTATTTGAGGCATACGACGAGGCATACTACCCCACTTGCAATTTCAATTCCTAGGATAGTTAGCTATTATATTTGCTTTATTTTCATTTTCCTTTTATTTTCCAAGCTTGAAACACATTGATTACTTCAATCGAATCGATTTCCGATAATACCAAGCCATGAACCCGTTGAATATATTTCAACACCACGAAAACTCTACAAACAAAATGGCGCCGTTGCCGGGGATTTAAACTAAAACTCTACTAACAAAATGGCGCCGTTGCGACTCGGCTTGGTTAAGGCTTTCGATTTGGTTGTAGTTTCATTGTGTTTTTTAGCTTTCTTTGGTATTTGACGCTTTTTTCTTTAAGTATGCAAGGTCCTTATAACTATGGTGGATATATTCCCGACATGGGAGGGCATGGTGCAAACCATGTCGGGATTGGAACGATGTATAATGGAGTTGGCAACGTGGGAGGGCATGGTGCAAACCACGTTGCCAATGGTGGTTATGGTTATGGGCAACCCGGCATGGGAGGGCATGGTGCAAACCATGTCGGGTTTAATGGTTTCTCGAGCGTGAATGGTTCTTTGGGTGGTTATGGAGCTCCAATTTCCTATCCGAACGTGCAAGCTCCATATTCCTATCCGAACATGCAAGCCCCGACTTCCGGCTCATATGGCTATGGTGCTCCACAAATTTATCCGAATATGCCGAGCCCGACTCCCGGCCCATATGGAGCCCCACCCGGTTATAATTTCACTCCTATATCGAATATGACTCCGAGTGGACATGTGGGTGGTGGAAATCCGAATCCCGGCTCGTATGGCGTTTCTCGTTCTTCCAATTCCAATCAAGCCCCAAGTGGTGCCACTACTAAATCCCAAGCTCTCGAGGCCTATGATCGCTTTGGAGGTTTTATCTCCGATGCACCCCCCGTCCGCACTATGAGAGACTTTAGTAGACCCTTTGTGGGGGGGTTTCCTCTTGAAGAGCCACAATCTCCTCCACCAACACATGAGGTGTTTCCACCCTTATCGTCCAAGGAGTTTGAGTTGGTTACGAAAATTGCGGCATTGAAGGCTCAAATCGCTCAAATGTCTAGCCCGGGACCGACTCCTCCTTGTGTGGGACCCGATTGTCCTACTCCCCCGCCGCCTCACGATCCTCTTGTTACTTATCATCATGGACCCCCTAATTCCTTCGTCTACTCTTCCGGTCACGTTCCTTGAAAAGTGTGGGGTGGTTGATTCGGTTATCTCACCGACGGAGGAGGCCGTGGTTTCGGTTCCGAGTGTTTTTTACCCCTCTTGACCCCTTACCTTTCACTTCGACACAATCT
>BMAC01000717.1:68219-82352 GCA_014905375.1 Phtheirospermum japonicum
GTGCAAACCATGTTGGTTTGGTGGCGTCGTGGGTATGAATGGCTCTTCCGGAGGGTATGATGCTTCAAATCCTTACTATGTGGGTTATGAGTCGTTTGGCGTCCGAGCTCCAATGAGATAAGTCCCCCCATCCGTACTATGAGGGATCTTAACCAACCTTTTTTGGGATGTGTGGATGGTGTGGATCGCGTGGTCATGATACCTACTCTTGCCGTTTTGAGGATGTGTATGACGACCATGGATGTCCGGTGGGACCCGAATTGCTGCCATGTCATCTTTTGCTCCACCGCCGTCTCATTATCCGGTTTTTACTCCTCATGTGGGCCCTTATCATCCGAATATCCCGGTGATTTCTACTACTCCACCTCCCGATCCGGATCCATGGGCCATTACAAGCCAATTCTCAAGTCCATCTTCCCCTATCCCTCCGGTCCCGTTCCCCGATAAGTGTGGGGTACTTGAATTTGGTTGCCTCGCCGTCGGAAGAGGACTTGTTTTTATTTTCGGATGATTTTAACTCTCTTGATCCTTTGCCCTTTACTTCAAAAGAGTCTTGTGAAGAATGGGTATATATGGAATTCGTCAAGGACAAGGTCGAACGGGTTTATATTGAGAATTGGATTAATGAGGACGTGGTTGGCCCGGTTGTCGATATAGAGGGATGTTGTGAGGATAAGCCCCTTGTTCTTCTTGATGAGCCCGTTGTGCCTCTATTTGACCCCATTTTGTGTGGAGATGATTCTCGATGTGTCGTTGAGGGCAACGACGACTTTTTAGAGGGGGAGGTGGGGGTTATTGATGATGAGCTTGAAAGAATTGACGATTATCTTGAGGAGGATGAAGAGAGTAAGTCGATTATTATCCTTGCAAACTCGCACCGAGAAGAAGAAGAGGAGAGGATGGTTGAAGGGTTTAAAATTCTTAAAGATGCCATTGAGTGGAGACCCAGAGTGATTGAGGGAGTTAGCTCTTTGAATTCGAGTCTCGAAGCTATGGTGAGAGCCGGGACGTGGAGGTTGTTATTGGAGGGCTTGATGTTCGTTATTTCTAAAAGCGAGTGGGTGAAGCCCATTGACTTGGTGCCCAAGACGAGCGGCTTGTTAGCTCTTAAGGATCAAGAAGGAGGGTTGTTGGGCACGAGGGCTTCAACGGGTTGGAGGATGTCGATCGAGTTTAAGAAGTTTCATGAGGCCATAAAGAAAGATCGTTTCCCTCCCCCGTTTATCGACCACATGATGGAAAAGCTAGCCGGCCATTATTCCTATCGTTTCTTGGACGAGTCATCGGGTCACTTTAAAATCACCATTCCACCCGAGGACCTAGCCGAAACGAGTGTCGTTTGCCCATTTGGAATGGTTTCTTTTTTGCGGATCTTATTTGAGCTATGCAATGCGCCAAGAACGTTCCAAGGAATGAATCCTCCCGACAAGGAGGAGATTGTGTTGGAGGACCCTCCCGTGATCTTTCCACCTTGACGAAAAGGGAGTACGTCYAGCTAGTGACGTAAAACAAGCGCTTCTTGGGAGGCAACCCAAGTTCTTTCCATTTCTTTCTTCCTTTCTTTCTTATTTTTGAAAAACCCAAAAACATTCAAAAATCCAAAAAAAATCCAAAAACATTTGAAAAATTGAAAAATAAAAAAATATTTAGTTGAGTTCATGTACATATTTCCTTGTGTTTTTATTTCGTGTGATTCTCTTTTCTAGGATTTGTTTTCCGACTCCAACCATTGGGCTATTTGATAAGATTGATAGCGTTCGTGGAACCGGGAGAAACTAGCCATGCTCGTTTTTGATTGGATTGCTTAGATGCCTAGGTGGACCCCACCGAGCTCGACTCAAACTCGCTCGGTTAAGGAAGTTTCTATTCACCCTRCTTTTACTTGATTTTCATTAAAATGCGGGTAATGCATGGTTTAAGTGTGGGGTGGGTAGGTGGTTAGGGTCCGGGTGTCGAAAAGCATGTTTTGATGTTCGTAACTCGAYCCTTGGCGAAGTGACGCATTCTTGGRGAAGTGACGCTTACTATGTGCGCATTTATATGGTTAAGTCYATTTTTGTGTCTTTTGTGTCTCGATTACATTGTTGAACAACACCACGTGCTTGGAAGTTTGAATAGTTTACTTGTCGGGTTTTTGCATGTTTATGGCTCTTGTGTGAGGGGTTGAATTTTTGTGCTTCGTCCAAACCCTCCTATATATATATAATCAACATTTTCTCGTGAAAAGATTGCAACGCTCTAAAAGCTCTTTTGATTTTGCTCCCAAATTCGGTGCAAACTAGTGAGTATCCTTGTGTGATTTATCGGCTTGCTTGCATTCTTTATGGAAATTGCATTGAGGAGGTTTGATTTTGCTCGTACATGATTTAATTCGAAAATGACCTCGAGGCACATATATCACCCTTGTTCCGACCATATCCATATATTTAAGCTACTTTAAAAATCCCAAATGAGCCCCCTTGAGCCTTTATCCCGTTTCTTGTTAGCCGAGCTCGATTTTAGCTCTTGTATCTTCGCGTTGGTGAGGTGAGAGAGTGTGTTGTTAGTTGACGAGAAATGTGAGGGAAATCGATTGTGGGTTTTGGGTTTTGAGTTGCTTATACAAAAAAAAGAAGAAAAAAAAAATTAAAAATTCCAACAAAAATCACAAAAAGTGATAAAGCGGGCGTTCAAGTATAAAGCCTACTTCAAAAAGGCTAAGTTTAGTAAAAAGAAGCAAATTTAAAAAGCTTCTAAGTGTTGAGAAATAAAAGTCGGGAAAGTGAGTGTACGAAAGGGTTTCGAATGAAAGATTGGTGAATTTGGAAAGGTGAAGCGATTATAAGCTTCGGGATTTATAAGTTAGGATTTTTGTGTGTTATTGATCACGTTTGATCGTGTGTTAGCCACTATATCCAAATGTTCCATACCTTACCAAAGAGCCAACATTACAACCCATAATAAAGACCTCTTTCGATTCTTCTTTGGTCATGTACTACGAGCAATTTTGAGCGTCCGATTTGTGAAATCTTGACGAGGTGCATGCATTGTCCGACTTGAGCGTATACACGTCCCTTATCAAACAATTGAGCGTATTGAGCGAACACCCTCAAAATTCCATTTGAGAGGAAGTCATCGATTTGGCTTGCATTTGAGAAAGAGTAATACGAGCAATGCTTGACGATAGCGAGTCTATGTTGATACTTCCATCATATTAAATAAGGATAAGCACAAGGATTTTTCTTTTTACATAATGTTCATTGCATGTACACTCTCGATTCTTTTCGTTGTTCGAGGACGAACAAACCGATAAGTGTGGGGTAGTTGTTTTGCATGTAATTGTTGTGTTTTTCTTTGTATTTTTAGATAGATTTTTATATCGATTTTAGTAGTTTTGATTCGTTTTTCGTTAGATTTTTAGGTCGTTTTTCTTATTTTATTGTTTTTCGTGTTTCTTGCCAAACTTTATATTTAATTTGGTTTAATTGGCTCAATTACCTTGAGGTTTGGTGAAATTCTTGGGTTTTTATGTTCAAAATCTCTATTTATAGGTTAAGGCATTGAGGACCAAAATTCAGGCCAAGAGAGGCTCAAAAATGCCCAAACGTTCTGGAATGCTGGCCTAGTCTCGCGCCCGTTCGCGCCACCCGGCGCTCCGCTGCGCGCCAGCTCGCGCCAGCCGCCCGGCGCTCTCGGCAGCGCCCGCTCGCGCCTGCCCGCAGTCTCTCGGCAGCCCCCAGCGCCCCAGCGCGCCCCTGCTGCCCCTGCGCGAGCGCCTGCTCACCATCGCGCCCGCTCGCGCCTGCCCGCGCCCGCGCGCGCCATCCCGCCGGTACTCGCCCATCGTCGCCTACCAGCGCCCAGGCCTGCCGACCACTCGCGCCCAGCAGCGCCCAGGCTCGGCCATGGCTGAGCCACATCGAGGCATGGTCGAGCCATATCGAGCCAAAATGTGCCAAAAAGCTAGCCAAGGGTCTAGGAAGGTGCCTCCGGGTCAAACTTGGTCAAACTCGGGAATTTCAAGCCTTTTTGGCTAATTTGGCCCATTTAAACCCAATTAAATTAGTATAAATAGACTACAACTCTTATTTTTGTAAAACACCTCTCATTTTCTCCCAACCGAAGCATGGGTTTGGGATTAAAAAAATCCTCTCTCTAGTTTTTAAGATCTAATTTCTCTCTCTTAGGTTTTTAGATTCAATCTCAAGTTTTGATGTAATTTCTTTTCTAGATTTAGATTTACTTTCATGTTTGGCCTTGAGTTTTTAAGCCTAAGAAGAATCCAAATACTCCTTTGGATTGTTTATTCTGATGCAATTACATTCAAGCTTTGTTTCATTTCTTAATTCAAGTAATTTCCTTTCAATTTAATGTTTTATGCTTTAATTCCATGCTTATTCTTCATTTCCATGCTTTGTTCTTCATATTATGCTTTTTCTCTTAGCTACTTGATTTCATGATGAAACATGTGAATTGACTATGGATTCTAGTTGAGTGACACACCTAGGCTATAGATCGGGTCCTTGATCATCATGATTTTGAGTTTTTCCTATGCTTTATTTTGATTTTTATTTTTATGCTTTGTTTCATGTTTAATCTTAGATCTACTCTTTGTTGCTTGTCATTTTCCTTAAAGTTTTGAACTTTCTTGTTAATTTACATTGCTCTTTACATCTATGCTTTCAATTTTAGTTAATTTGCTTTATTTAGGATTTTATGCATAGTTGTACCTTGTGCATGCATGTACTTGGTGAAATATTGCATTTTCTTGCTTATTTTCATTATTACTTTGTATTTACATATTGAGGCATACGACGAGGCATCCTACCCACTTGCACTTTCATTTTCTAGTTTAGTTTAGATATTTTATTTGCTTTATTTTCATTTTTCCTTTATTTTTCAAGTTTGAAACACATTGAATACTTCAATTGAATCGATCTCCAATAATACCAAGCCATGAACCCGTTGATATATTTCAACACCACGAAAACTCTTACTAACACTTACTTTGTGAGCATTAGTTCTAGTTTTGGCATGTAGTTTGTCATGTCTGAGAACAAGAATATATTGTGCATTTAATTGGTTAGAGAAACTAAGTTTTCAAAGAATTATCGTGCAATATTGATTTATACTTATTTATGCTCCCATATGGTTAGAGATTTAGTTTCTTATTCATAAAAGAAATTATGGCTAAGTCTATATTTCTACGCACTCGTGCATTTTGTCAAACCATGGCTCCGTGCTAGATTGACACCCTTGATATTTTTGACAAAGTGATAGTCTTGATTTAGTTAACCAACGGATCTCTTTTATTGGACTGATGCCATATATTAATTTGATATAATTAATCTCTTAGTATATTTGATTAAGGATGTCTTGATGTATTTCACGTCACCTAATTTGAACATTCTCAGAGTTGAAAAAGGCAAATCAATGTACAACAAATCGTTTGGAATCTCGAATATTGGTGTTGCTTAATGTGACTAGCAGGTGCAAAGCAAAAATAAAGTCTTTTACTCCATTCGATCAATACCTTGCTCAAGTTGAGTAGGGGGAACTATGACATGTGGTGGTAGGATTGTTCATTTTATGATATTTCTTTCCTTTCGATGAAATAATTATATGAGTGAAACTTAAATTATAATGCATGCCTTACCTTCTCTATGCACACATATAGCTTATAATATTACATGGTATATTCTTCTACCTTCATCGATAAAATTAGAGGATTTTATTCTCTTATGTTTCTTAGGGTTACCTGATGAGTTGTTGCAACAAGACCTCCTTGTTATATTTTCAAGATTTGAGAAAATCTAAAGAAAATATGGTGTTTTTTACTATTTAGAACAATTCTGAATATAATTTATGTTATTTGAATGCCAGCAAGTGTTAAATGTTCCTCACATTATTGTCACTTCTCAAGGTGGCAAAATACAATGTTTGCTTATTATTTAACACCTGGATACCCTCGATGTATTTGGTGCGCGGATGCCCGTGGATTATGCGATGATCAGATACTCTTGATTGACCCAACAAGCGGACGCTCTTAATTTAGTTAACCAATGGACGTTGTTAAGCTATTCGATGAGGGGATGCTATTAAATTTACTTGATGAGTGGACGCTCTTGATTTAATCGACGAGCGAACACTTTTAATTTATTTGATGATCTAATTTTTTTTAGTTTATTTAATGAGCGGGCGCTCTTATTATTTGCTCAATGAGCGAATGCTCTCAATTTATCAATAAGCGTATGCTCCTAATTCATTCGATGGACAGACGTTCAAAATTAATTTAACGAGCGAACACTCTTAATTTATCCAACAAGTTGATGATCTTAATTTATCCAATGAACAAACATTCTTAGTTTATTCAACGAGCAAATTATCTTAATTTGTTCAACAAGCAGATGCTCATAACTTGCACTCTTTATTCATCCGATGAGCAGATGCTCTTAATTTATTTGAATATGAGTTAGAACATTAGAATAGGCAAGAAGATGCTCTCAATTTATTCAAAGAACAAATGATATTGAGTTTCTCTACAAACGCACTTTCTTAATTTATTTGACAAGTACATGCTCATACTCTTAATTAATTCTACAAGTTTAATTTATTTTATGAGCAGATGCTTCTGATTAGTTTTACGAGTGGATGCTCTTCAACGAGCGAACATTCTTGAATCGTTGCCTCATATGGTAAGTTAGAAAATCTTTAAAGATCGAGAGAGAGAGATAAGAAAAAGGAGCTCAGCTCCAGCGAAATAAAACTAAGAAGTTCGGCTGCAGCTGGGCTATGATTCAAAATAATGAACTTGGAATCACATTATTTTTGGAATTGACAAAACATTTATCCTTTTTTAATTGGACTGTGAAATGCATTTGGTTGATTTTATGTGGCGATGCCTTTGATTTATTTTATTTGCTGATCCCTTTATTTATTTGATGTATAGACACTAGTAGACAAACTAAATTAGAGTCGTTTCATAAGTGACGCATCAAAGAGGAACCGCTGCAAAATGTGCAAAGTGGCGCTTATTAGCAATGAACCACCTTAAATAAATTAAGAATCTAGTCTGGGTGGCGCTTATTGATTACCAACTGACAACAATAATAGTAAAAATGTCGGTTGTATTTAAAAGCGACTCTAATAAAAAAATGGGCGGCGGTTTGATAAGGAAGCGCCACTAATACACTGTGACTGAGCGTCGCTTCTTTATATAAGCGTCACCAATAAGTGATGGCCTTTTGGTGTCGGTTTTTAAATAAAACCTGGTAGCGGATTGCTAAGGAAGCACCAATGATACATTACGACCGGGTGTTGCTTATTTATATAAGCGCCACCAATAAATGTTAGCGGTTTTGGTGTCAGTTCTTAAGAGAAAGCGCCACCCAAATTTAACTATTAGAGGTGATTGAACATAACAAACGCCACTTATACTTCCAATAAAAACAAAAATTACAGCGCCCCCAAATTAGAAACCTCGAAATTTATTTGGCGTTGAAAAGAAATTAGGGATTTGTAAAAGAATGAAAGATGGAGATGGTTCGCCTCGCTGGTCGGTCGGTGGCAGAGCGGATTCTCCCAAGGGAAGGGATGCAAATTAGTTGAGCGGCTCGCGAGCGCTCGAGCCAAAGCTCGACTCGAACTCGGTCAAGCTCGATCTCGAGCCGAGCTTGAGCTGCTCGATCATCTACTCGAGTCGAGCTCGAGCACCCTTTATAAAAAGCTCAAAATCTCATCGAGCCGCTCGATTAAATGAATTTACTAAATACCCCTTAATATAAATACCCCCAAGTCCCCCTATTCCCCAACTCGTACATAATATTACCCAACCCAAGTCAAAATCTTAATTTTCATTTTCACTCTCCCGTCGTAGCCAAAAGATCCCTCAATCCCATCTTCAAACCCTTATTTTTTCCCCAACTTCAACTCAATTTCAATCACAATTCATTTTGTCGGGCAGTTTCAAATATCAACTTCGTTAAATTTACTTTCGTCCAGCCAGCGGACTCTTCGCCATAAACCACCCAGTAGCTCAGAGTCTAGCCGCACGACACTGCGCTTTCTTTTCAATTTTCATACTGATCCACGGTTTTGTTAGGGGTAAATCCAAATCTGGTTATTTGATTTTATTTTCATTAGAATATGTTGTTGCTTTAAGTGTGAATTTCGAATTTTGTTAAGATTCTAATGGATTGGTGGGTGGATGTGAATCTCTCTCTCTCTCTCTCTCTCTCTCTCTCTCTCTATATATATATATATATATATATATATATATATATATATATGTGTGTGTGTGTGTGTGTGTGTGTGTGTTGAAATTTGATTTATGTGTGTTTAGTGTGCTTAGACATTCTCTAACTTTGACATTTCCATGTTTCCCATTTAAACTCACAAAAGCAATCTATATTTTTATAAACCCAATTTGAACTGCAGCATTTAAAAACTATATTTTCCAACATTGAAGTTCTTAAAGCTTTTGTCCTATTTATGATCTTTGTATATGCGAGAAGATTTCCATACATTTGAGGGCAGTAAATCAAGTTGTCAATATGCCATGACTAGAAACTACAAATTTAAGATATTTTTTAGAAATGCAAATTTAAGATCGAGCATTTGCTATTAAATTGCGTTGTAGCAATACTAAATTATCCGAAGATTGGTGATGGTAATTCTTTTTTCACGAAATTGACTGATCTATGCTACTTAAAATGCTAGAATTGATGATCATTCACATTCAGTTCATTACTTGAAACTGAGAAATCAGACGAGGCTTTTGTTTTCAATCACATAAATAGTATGATAAACTTAAAATTCTAAGGATGATAGCGCCTCTTATTACTGCTTCTTGTTTTTTTAGCCTTTTCACGTAAGAGTATATGTGGGGATTAGGTTAAGAGATTTTTATTAATTATTATTATATATAAATATTGGTTTGAAATTGATGTTGCTTCTTGATGCAGCACAAGCCCAAGACTAGAAACTACAATTTCTTTTTTTGCTTTTATAGTACAAATTTGTTGGCTCTTATTTATAAGAATGGGGCAGTGGATTTTTGAACATTTTATCTGAGAGTTAATGTGAAGAAAGAGATTTCAAGCTGTATCTTTGGATGTCTAATGCAATTATATAGTTAGGATGATTTATTTTATTTTCTGAAAGTATATTTCCATTGAAAATATAGGATTTAGCCAAATATCAAGACGGAGTGTAAATACAGTTCTCACAATCTTAGATTAAGATTACATCCTAATAAAGCTTTTGAAATATTTGCAAATCTATGCAAGTAAAATATTTTATGTTGTTGAAGATTAGAATTAGAGCACCTGCTCTATACAAGGTTGAAATAGTTTTTTTTTTTTTTTTTTTTTGCTTCTATTTCTTTTACAAAATCCTATTTGAAAATCTTCTTTGGGTATACGTATAGTGACAAACTTTGTGATGTTAAATGGTTATCTAAATTAATGTGTGTTCAGAGATGCTTTGAGATTAAGAAAAAAGATTAAGATTACATCCATATATGTATATTCTATTTGTATGTTTTCATATTACTTTATTTATTCTACACTAACTTTCACAATTAACTTTTGGGCCGAGGAGTAAAGGCGCTCGGCATGTACATGAGAGAAGCAAGGAGGTCAACCTCTTTCAAATATACAACATGAATTCTGGCAATGCAATGCAGTTGGACTCTCGTGTTGATCCGAATGAATCATCCTTTCCGAGTAGGTAAATCTTTGCTTGCTAGGCAAAAGGATAGCAAATTACAAATATAATAATAATAATAATAAATATAGTTACGTGTTGAGTTATGTTTCAGGAGTCTTAACTACTTGTTTTCTTTTAGTTTTTTACATAATTATTATGTAGTTATTTCCCTGTAGTATTTTGACAGCTGAAAATTTCTCAATTTGTGTATTTTTTTCTCCTTTGTGCATGGTTGTAGGAATTGAAGAATAATATGACTATGTCTTCCCCAGAAGTATCTTCATGAAGCATTAACAATGAGATTCAAATTGACCATGAAGTAGAGGAGGTGCATTCTCTGAGAGACGAAGAACTTGGAAGTGAAGATGAGCAAGTAAAATGTGGTACAGGTGAAGTGGCTCCTTCAGATGATGGTTTAGATGCATTTAGAAAACCAAAGAGAACCAAAACGTCTGGGGCATGGCAGGATTTCAAACCTGTGGAAGTCGGACCAGAAAAAACTAAGATGACAAAGTGCGATCACTGCCACACTCAACTCATGATAACCAAAACTAGCACAACTACAAGTATGATGAGGCATATGAAAAGATGTCCTAAGAGATTACGAGAGTTAAAAGAGATAGATCCGCACCAAAAAAAGGAAGACTCTTCCATCTACTGATTCTAGCACCCACCATTCATATATTCATAATGGGAAATTTGATTTGGTTGTGATGAGAGATTCTGCGGCTGAATGGGTGCTTATGCATGAGCATCCCTTTCAATAGTGGAGGAAGAGGGCTTCAACTTGATGCAAAAAAGAGGGATGCTCGAATGACAAAAAATCAGTTGAACTAGTAATAAGAATGACTGTAAAGCAGTATATGAGAGAGAGAGAATGCCAAATTAAAGAATTTGTTGAATAAAGTCAAGAAAATCAGTCTGACGACGGATCTTTGGAAGGCCAAAAATTAGAAGATTGAGTATATGGTAATAACTGGTCATTGGGTTGATAATCTCTGGAGATTGCAGTAACGGGTCCTCAACTTCGTACATATTCCTTCTCCACGTTGGGGTATTCAAATTCCAGATTCTATATTCAAATGTCTGAAGGAGTGGGGTATTGAGAGCAAAGTGTATACAATCTCAGTAGATAAAGCTTCAAATAATGACACCGCACTAAGAGCTTTGAAATATACTTTCTCAAGGAACAAGTGCCTGTTATTAGCAAAATGATTATTATTTCACGTACGGTGTTGCGCACGTATACTCAATCTATTGGTTCAAGATGGTCTTAGTAAAATTAAGGATATGATTGATGTGATCAGGGATAATGTGGATTTTATAAACAAAACAGACGAAAGATGCTTTCTTTTAGGTGAAATTGTACAACAATTGCAATTACCTGGGAAAGTGCTACTTTATGACTGCAAAACAAGGTGGAATTCTACTTATGAGATTTTAGATTGTGCTCTCAAATATCAAGATGTTTTTCCGAACTTCCACGAACTATGAATTATGTCAAGCCACAAATGAATGGGAAAAAGTACAAAAGGTGTGCAACATTTTGCAGTTTTTTTGATGGCTACTCATGTGATATCTGGTAGTGATTATCCTATAGCTGATTTACATCTAAATGAAGTGTGTAGGATAAAAGTACTACTAGATAGTAAAGCTAATGGTGAATATTACTTTGTTCGATCAATGATTCAAAAAATGAAGGTGAAATTTGATAAATATTGGGGTGAATGCAACTTATTGATGTCCATAGCTGCTATCTTGAATCTCAGGTACAAAATGAAGGTCATAAACTATTGCTTCCCATTGGTTTATCCTCAATATAAGCAAGGTTTCGACCACTACAAAAAAATCCGGCAATCCTGACGGCCAAATCCGTCAGGATTCCGTGAGTATATCAAATACTGACGGCCTCCTGACGGATTATGGCCGCCAGTATATTTGCGGTCAGGATTACAACATCCTGACGGAAATTGTAACCCACCAGGAATACCGGCGGTTTCGTTGACGGCTTGTGCCGCCAGGAAATGCCCGCCGGTATTCCTGTCGGGTGTTAACCCGTCAGCATTACTGGCGGGTTTACCAGCCAGTATTTACTGGCGGGTCTTTCCGCCAGTATTTACTGGCGGAATTGACCGCCAGGATTTACCAGTAATTAATCTTAATTAAATTAATATTAATAATAAATAAATTTTAAATAAAATTTAATTAATTAATAATCAAATTAAAAATAATAGACAAATAAAATTTTAGAGATAATTCAAAATAAATAATCCACTAATAAAAAAATGAAAACAAATCATTTCAATAACAAAAAATCGTTTAATCAATCGAATGTATAAAAATATAACTATCCATCTAAATCTCCACCATCTGGACTACGGGGAGGCCGACGACTCATGGCCCGAGCAACAGCTTCTTCAATCTGCTGTTGGAGCCTCAACTGGGAACGCTCCTGCTCCTCACGGATCCGCTGAATCTCCAGCGCCTGCTCGTCGCGGATCCGCTGAATCTCCAGCGCCTGCTCGTCGCGGATCCGCTGAAGCTGCTCCTGCTGGGACTGCACCTGAGTCTGGAGCCTATGAACATCGGCGGTGGAGGTGGAAGAAGTGCTGCAGCCCTTCTGAGTCTTCCCAAAGCATCCAAGGCCATAGCGTCGACCCTTCCTATTCCCGACGACCTGTAGGTAGACCTCGTTCGGGTCTACCTGAGGGCTGCTATCATCAGACGACGCAGCACGCCTCTCCTCCAAAGCCCTCTCATAATCCTCCTGATATCAAAATTTTCAACTATTATTACCAAACAACTTTTATCAGATTCTATAATAACTTTTATCAGATTTTATAATAAATCGGTTATATATATAACATATAAAAACTTACAGCTATCCTCTGGGCTTTGGGATCCGTAAATGTGCCGTCGGGATTTCGATGATACCTCAGCAGAAGCTCGTAGTTACTGGGCTGCGAACCCGTCTGTGCAGCCTGTATGTAAAGTTACATTTACAATATTTAATATAATGAATTAATTAAAACATATAATTATAAATGTTCAATAATATAATTTAATTACTTAAAATATTATCATTGACTTACAATCTCGGCCGCCTGTCGATTAGCCGGCATGGACCCGCCTCGATGCTTCACTATACCAGTCGAAGGGCCGCCGGGCTCGCTCATCCTGTTCCGCCTGGCCTTCTCAGACTTCTCCACCTCCTCAGGCCGCTGAAACTCCAACAGCCACCTGTTCCAAGTCGTCTCCCCTACAATAGCAGGTATCGTCCCACTCGTCCGATACGCCTTCCTCCACTCGTATATACGACTCTTATAAGACTCCCGCATCGAGATATAGAATGCCGCCCTGATGGCATTCTCGTCGTACATACGAGTGTCCCACCACACCAATCCCTACAAAAGAAATACAATTAGAACAAATAATTAAGCAATTCACTTAACATAAATAAATAAAAAATACTTCAAAATTACCCTAAAACGAGGCCACCACGTCTGACGATGGCTCTCCGGGATGTGCTCGTATTTCCACCCATCTGGGTGGATACGAGCCTCGTGTATAGTCCTGAGATAGGTCGGCAAGTCCTTCGACGGACTCCGTAACCTAAAAATTAATAAGTTTATTTCAATATATGTGAAATAATTAAATTATATATTGAACACATAACAAGATTGATTAAAATGTTACTTACCTATTACCGATCACGACTACCTCGATCCCGGAAAGTCCTGACCTCTGTACCAGGCGTGCTCGTCCCCGCCTCATCAGACGGGGTAGGTGGAACAGTATCATCTACGTCCATGTCGGTGGCATCATCCTCATGGTCGTCCCGAAGACGATGAGCCGAGAGAAACACGACGATGATGGGGACCTCTACCAGGCATCTATCATACAACATAGTTTTATTAATAATATTTTCTTTACATAGGTATATAATTATATATATATATATATATATATATATATATAATATATGTTGTGTGTGTGTGTGTGTGTGTGTGTGTGTCGTTATAATTTGTTCAGATTATCGTTAACACCCATAAAATTTTCAAACCTCATCCCTAACTTTCAGACTCATCTTCGTAGCTTCCGTCGTCTTCTTCAGTTAAATGTAGTCCATCGCTTTCTGACTCTTCTGAATCATCATTGACCGACTCGTCGTGTTCGTGATTGAGAGGGTCGTTTAATTGGAAGTCAACATCCTCTAATTGTATTGCAGGAAATGTTTCGACAACATCTTCTTGGAAAGACTGTTGTTCAGGCACGCGAGGCTCGATATAATCCACTGTCGATCGAGCTTTGATTTGACAAGTTGCCCACCAATCTAGTTTGTCTCGCTTCAAACTCGGATACGAACTGTAGTGCACTTGAGTCGCTTGGGATGCGAGTACAAATGGCTCGTATCGATTGAGTAATTCGAATTGTGATTGGTAAGGC
>BMAC01000717.1:87838-104068 GCA_014905375.1 Phtheirospermum japonicum
TCCACCCTCAATATAAGCTCGTTGACGTCAATCATAAACGTAAATTCAATCGATACGAGCCATGCCGCCTCGACCGTCAGGATCCTGACGGGCCATACCCGTCAGCGATGCAAAATTTTATATACTGACGGGTATGGCCGTCAGTATAATTAAGCGGGAATAAACTCCCCGCTTTTTTCCCTGGCGGGTTACCGGCGGCCTACAATGCTGACGGCCAAAGCCGTCAGCGTATCCGCCAGCAAATTCGGCCGCCAGGAAGGCCGCCAGAAATGCTGGCGGCTTTTTGGCCGCCAGTAAATCCGCCAGGACTGCCGGATTTTTTTGTAGTGGACGTGCTTTGTATAAACTATATGATGAATATGTAGAGATACACACATCAACTTCAAGTGGCTCAGGGAGTTCTCAGTTACTCAACAAAGACACAACAACCAAGAGCACTAGTGGTTCATCTTAATCAATCTCGCATCTTACAGGAATGAGTGAGTTTCTCTCTCATATTTCGACCATCGAGTCTGTTCAACCATAAAATAACGAATTGGATGCCTACTTTGAAGATGGTCTTCTCACTGCCACAGAGGATTCAAATGTGGATATTGTTAAACTAAATGCTCTCAAATGGTGGAGGGACACTACAAAGTACAAGATTTTACCAAAGATGGCTGCCGATATTTTAGCCATTCCTATCAGCACTGTTGCTTCTAAAGCTACATTTAGTGTTGGAACTAGAGTGATCCTATTGTGCTTCATTGGTTCCTGAAACTGTTAAAATGTTGATGTGTGCTGGTGACTACTGTCGCATGCTACACAGAGTCAAGAAAGGGACCAGGGTAATTATGTCAAAGATTATAATATTTGTTATTTACAATGTTCCTAATAATTTGCATAGTGATAATATTTTCTGTTTTTGCGTTTAATATTGTAGAAAGTGAAGTTAACCCAGGAGATCGTGTTACCTATTTCATGAGGCTCAGATATAATAAAGTTCATAGGGTTTTTTTTAACCAAAGTACGTATTATTATTCTGTTATTATTATTATTATTATTATTATTATTATTATTATTATTATTATTATTATTATTATTTTTGAAATAATATGCCAAGCATGTTTTGAAAGAATATGCGGATTGTTGTGATAACATTATTATGTTATCCAAAAACATGATTTTTTGAAATATTATGTTGAGCATTTTTTTTGAGCTTGAGAAAACTAATTATTTACCAAAAAACTTGATTATTTGAAATAATGAGTATCCTTCATGCGGATTGGGTTAATTACAAAAAATAACCCGAGAACTGGGTTAATTACAAAAAAATCCCAGATATATATGAAAAAAAGAGATTGAGGTCAAATTGTATCTTAAATTTGATGGAATAATTGTAATAGTTTACAAATATAATAGGGTGTTTGAGATACTTTTGCTTGTAGAGAGGATCAAACCTGAAGGTTTTCCCCCCTTTAAAAAAGCTCTATTTTATTTTGTAATTAACTTAAACCTCGGGTGATATTTATAATTATCCTTTAAATTTTTGTAGATTTGTATCTTGTCACAGAGTGATTGTAGGAGTGACGCTTTGACATTATATTCCTTCTATTCACAGTAAGTGTTGTTTTTATAGGAGTGACACTTTGACATTTTCAAGACTAAGGAGTAAGGGATTTCCTAGATTATGCGTATGTGTTCAAGACTAAGTAGTAAATGTATTGTTTTCTAACTAAGACTAAGGTGTAATTGGTATCTTAACATGTCCGTATGCTTGATTTTTTTTTATATTATTAAACGCCACTTATTATTGTAAACTGGAATTATATTCAAAGTGACTTTAAGAAGTTGGATTGATTGTGTATTGTGATTTTCATGCTGAAGGAGGCCTAATTAATGTAATAGTATGATGACTGGTCCATCTTAATTTGGGTTGATGAAATAATTTTCATGCCTGAACTTTCTGTGAACAATCCTACACATAGATACCAATGTTTTGAACCAGAGTCATCATGAATTTTATGAGATTGTGGCCATTTTAATTATATTCTTTTGAGGCATCACGTGATTAATTAGTCGAATATAGTTGCGATTTCACACCGTATAAGATTTATGCGTCATGTACATTATATTCTTCGCTATCATTGTATAGTTTCCATTATATGTGTGCTTTTAGAGCAGGATGTTGCTCATGGAAAGATGAGAAATGTAGTGTTGAAATCTTTTTAATTGTTTTTGTGCAGGCAAGGTTGCGATTTAAGTTTGTATCTGAAGGTTCTTATATGCATCTTCAATGATGTATTCTACGACTATTAAATGTGTACCGAGCTGGCAGACCATCATCTCTCGCTTAAATCCATGTAGAATGTTGGAAATTTGTGTACATCTTTATGAATAATCGTGTTTTTGTTGGACATGTACTATTATTCGTTTAGACATGTAATATTGTATGATGGTGTTAAACTACTTGTGCTGCAACATTCAATATATTTTGTGCTATTAATTAGACTAAATTTTGATTGTGATTTGTGAAAATTGTATTGAAAATATTTAATAGTAAAAAAATTCGAGTTTGTTGGAGAAAAAAAAATTAATTAAGTTATAAATATATTCCGAAAGTCATTTAGTTGAAGAGACATGTCATATTGTTTAAGAGACATGTGTCATACTTCAAGAGTCATGTCATTTAGTTTAAGAGACATGTCTTATACTTTAAGAGTCATGTCTTATAATTGAAGAGTCATGTTTTTTCATGTATTATAAATAGGAATGCATGATGTAATGTTTGTAATATCAAAATTATAACAAGCAAATAAGAAATATAATTCAAGTCCTATTCTTCACTTTTCAAAATATATTTTCTTCAAATTGGCATCAGAGCCAAGTTAAAAAAAAAGTGAGAAGTTAAAAAAAAAAAGAGAGAAGAAAAAAATGTCTAACCAACTTGTTTCTCTTATCCCTCGCTTCAATGGTGAAAAATTCGATTATTGGAGTAATCTTATGAGATTATGTCTAGAATCTCAAGATTTATGGAGCGTCATCGAAGAAGGTGTAAGAGCACCTGGTGATGTTTCAACACTAATTGCTTCTCAAAGAGATGTCTTGAAGAGCACAAAACAAAAGGATCGAAAAGCACTTTTCCGAATTTATCAAGCACTTGAAATTCCTGTTTATGAAAGAATTTCGAAAGTTGCAAGTGCTCAAGATGCATGGACGGTGTTGGAGACAACCTATTCTGGACAAGATCAAGTTAAGAAAGTTCGTCTACAATCTCTATGAGCAGAATTCGAGAAGTTAGAGATGCGTGACAATGAGAAGATCTCGGAATATTTCACCCGAGTGACTTCTGTGTCTAATCAAATGGCTTCAAATGGTGAAGTCCTAGAAGCTCAAAGAGTGGTTGAAGAAATCTTACGAAGTATGCCAAGTAAATTTGACCACATTGTTGTGGCTATTGAGGAGTCACAAGATATAACCTCAATGTCCATAGAAGGCTTACAAGGAAGATTGGAGGCTCACGAGGTTAGAATTATTCAACGAAATCCTCAAATTAATTCTACGCAAGATCAAGCCTTAAAATCCCAATTCTCTTTTACGGGAGGCCGTGGATTTTATCGTGGTCAAGGAAGAGGTCGTAATCAAAGAAGTGGTGGTAGACATTCGTACGACCAACAAATACAAGAAAAACGAAACGATGAGTCTCAAAATATGGAGAGACAATCTTTCCAAAATAATCAAAGAGGCGGAGGCCGAGGTACCTACAAAGGTAGAAAATCTTATATTGAGTGTGATCACTGCCATAAACCTGGTCACAAAATATATAATTGTTGGGAGAAATATCCAGAGAAAAAATGCGAGACAGGGTTTTACATCAAAATGAAGTTGAAACTTCTGAAACTTTATTGATTGCTTCTGATGGAAATGTCGAGAATATTTGGTACTTGGATAGTGGTGCAAGTCGACATATGACTGGAAACAAAGATTTGTTTTCAACACTTGAAGAGGCGAATCATGGCCAAGTGACTATTGGAGATGCCAAGTCATACAAAATCCAAGGTGTTGGAGAAATATCTTTCAAGACGAAGAACGAAAAAATTGAAAAAATGTCAGAAGTGTTCTATGTCACTGGATTGCATAGTAATTTATTAAGCGTCGGGAATTTATTGAGAAAAGGATTTGATATTCATTTTGCTGGAGATATGTGTATCATGAAATATAAAAATCATCATGTTGCAAATATCAAGTTGGGATCGAACAATTTGTTTCCTATCAAACTTGATGTCGTGAATGTCACCTGTTATCTCACTTTTGAAGATCAAGTCTCGAAGTTGTGGCATGAAAGATTCGGGCACCTAAATTATCGAAGTTTAAAGGAGTTTTCAAAGAGCTGCATGTTTCAAGGTTTGCCGAAAATCCATGTGATCAATGGTGTGAAGAATGTCAGTTGGGAAAACAACACCGTGAATCTTTCCCATCTAAATCAAATTGGCAATCGCAATCAGCTTTGGAGTTAGTGCACACCGATCTTTCTGGTCCTATGCAAGTTCCATCGCTTGGAGGAGCCACATGGTGTCGCCGAGCGCAAGAATCGAACAATCATGGAAATAGTTCGATGCATGTTGAAGAAAAAAATGTACCATTTGAATTTTGGGCCAAAGCCGTGTCTTGTGCTATTTATTTGATAAATAGGTCACCAACGAAGAAATTGGAGAATTTAACTCCAAACGAGATTTGGTATGGCAAGAAACCGAATGTTAGTCACTTAAGAACATTTGGTTGTCTTGCATACTCACATGTTCCAAATGCATTGAGATCGAAGCTTGATGATAAATCCGAAAAATGCATTTTTATCCGCTATAGCCAGAAAACTAAAGCATTCAAACTCTACAATCCAATGTCAAAGAAAGTCGTGATCAGCAGAGATATGCGCTTTGATGAAAAGGCGTATTATGATTTTTCAGATTTTTCTGGGATATCAAATCAGACAATTCTTGAGGTTGAAGGCGATGAAGTTCAACCTTTGCAATGTGAAAATGATGAAGTTGTTGAGCCTTATCAAAATTCTCCGGAGTCAATACCAAGAAAAACGAGAAGTTTGATAGATATTTACAATGAAACTAGAGAGGTGAATGCTGGTGATTATGTGTATTTTGCATTCTTTGCGGGAGAAGATCCAATCTCATATGAAGAAGCCTCACAAAAGGAAAAGTGGATTGAGGCTATGAATGAAGAAATCAAATCTATTGAGAAAAATGATACGTGAGAGCTCATGTTTTTGCCTTCAAACAAAACACCAATTGGCGTGAAATGGGTGTTCAAAACGAAAACCAACCTAGATGGCTCAATAAACAAATACAAAGCAAGATTGGTAGCAAAAGGCTACAAACAAAAATAAGGTGAAGACTTCAATGAGGTATTTGCTCCCGTCTCTCGACTTGATACTGTTCGATTGATTATCTCTCTTGCTGCTCAAAATGGATGGACGTTATTTCAAATTGACGTCAAATCAGCTTTCTTGAATGGTTTTCTTCAAGAAGAAATATACATTGAACAACCGCCGGGATTCGTAAAACAAGGAGAAGAAGATAAAGTCTACAAACTCAAGAAGGCATTGTATGGGTTGAAACAATTGCCTCGTGCATGGTATGGACGTATTAATGAGTACCTCTTGAAATTTGGATTTGAAAGATGTCTATACGAGCACACACTTTACATAAAAATAAATTCTAATGGTGGTTTTATGATGGTGAGTTTGTATGTTGATGATCTTATTCTTTACTGGAAATGATTTGGAAATGGTTATTGATTTCAAGAAATCGATGATGGATGAATTCGAGATGTCTGATTTGGGAAAATTACATCATTTCTTGGGAATCAATGTTCAACAAACAAATGAAGGAATCTTTATCTCACAAGAGAAATATGCACATGAGGTTTTGAAAAAAATTCAAAATGGAGAATGCGAATCCTGTTGCAACCCCATGCATTACTGGTTTAAAGCTAAGCAAACAAGGTGAAGGAAGGCTTGTTGACACAACAATGTTTCGAAGTCTTGTTGGTAACTTGATGTATCTTACGGCAACGAGGCCTGACATTATGTTCGCTGTAAGTTTGATTAGTAGGTTTATGGAGAAACTGTATTAAAATCATTGGGAGGCAGCAAAAAGAATTCTTCGTTATGTTAAAGGTACTATTGACTACGGTATTTTTTATGATGCTCGTGCACCTGTGAAACTCATCGGTTATACCGATAGTGACCTTGGAGGAAGTATTGATGATTCTAGAAGTACTTCGGGTTATGTGTTTAATTTGGGAAGCAGAGCAATCTCATGGTCATCGAAAAAGCAATCTATCGTGGCACTTTCTACTACTGAAGCGGAATATATTGCAGCATTTTTGGCTGGATGTCAAACTTTGTGGCTAAGAGGAATTTTGGAAAAACTTAAGTTCAAGCAAAATGATCCAACTGTTCTATTTTGTGATAATAGTTCAGCCATTTCTGTTTCACGAGATCCTGTTTTGCATGGAAAAATGAAACATATACGGTTAAGATTTCACTTCTTGAGAGAGCTTGTCAATGAAGGAGAATTAAATCTGAATTATTGCCGAAGTGACGAGCAATTGGCCGATATTTTTACAAAACCACTTGGAGGACCCATTTTCTCAAGAAATGTTGAAGCTTTGGGAGTACGAAGCAAATTTAGTTTACGGGAGGCAATGTTGGTGTAAACCAAACTATAAATATATTCCAAAAGTCATTTAGTTGAAGAGACATGTCATATTGTTTAAGAGACATGTCTCATACTTCAAGAGTCATGTCATTTAGTTTAAGAGACATGTCTTATACTTTAAGAGTCATGTCTTATAATTGAAGAGTCATGTTTTTTCATGTATTATATATAGGAATGCATGATGTAATATTTGTATATCAAAATCATAACAAGTAAATAAGAAATATAATTCAAGTTCTATTCTTCACTTTACAAAATATATTTTCTTCAATTGTCAGGCAAAATATTCCATTTATCATAACTTTGAGCAAAAATAAACAAATATAAACATCTTTTTTATATTACGGTGTTCTATATTTGATTCATAATTATATAACTTATCTTTTTCATTTAAGAAAAAAATATTATATTAATTACAAGGTTTTTTTTCTTTTCTTGTCGAAATATTGAAATGGTAAGTTGATTTATGTATTACTGTCTATAATGTTGGTACAGTGAGAAGTTTTAAGTCATAATTAGTTAGTATTAATATATATAATATTTTGTTTGAATATTTTTTTATTTAAGAATTGAAAATCGAATCAAGATCCTTACTCAACGTTGGAGTTTGATGATATTCGAGATGTGTTTGCAAGATACTTTATTGACGTTCTTTTTAAATTCTTAATTGTAATCATTTGTTGAGTATTGATGACATTGAGTTGTTATGGCTGAGATGATATATTTGTTGTTTGTTTGGATGATTTGTGTTTGACATGTACGATATTTGTTGTTTGTTTGGGAAATTTGTGTTTGCTATAAATATTTTGGTTTAGTTGTGCAAAATTGACTGAAATGGTTCTTTAAATATTATGAGTATTTTGATTTGCAAGTTTTATCATAAATTTTGGGCAATTTTGTGTAGAAACAAGGACGAAAAAAAAAAAAACCAAAACAAAGGTTGTAGTTCTAAGGTTGAACCCATTGCCAAAAGTTTATATTTTAAGTGGTGCTTCATAAGAAACGCCACCCGATTTGATGTTTAAGTGGAGCTTCAAACATGATAAGCCCCACCCATTCTTGTTTTAAGTTGCGCTTCAAACATAATAAGCACCACCCGCTTCAATTTTAAGTGGCGGTTCATAGTTGATAAGCGCCACCCGCTTCGATTTTAAGTGGCGCTTCAAGCGCCACCCGCTTCGATTTTAAATGGCGCTTATAATTAACAAGCGTTGCCCGCTTCAATTTTAAGTGGTGCTTCAAATTAATAAGCGCCACCCGCTTTTGTTTTAAGTGGCACTTTTAACCAAGTTTTACCATTTTTGGTGGCGCTTCAAAGCTGCTAAGCGCCACCCGTCTTTCTTTTAAGTGGCGGTTTGAATCGCCACCCGTATTGGTTTGACTTTAAGTGTCACTCGAATTAGTGGTGGTCCAAAAACCCACCAATGACTATTTTGAAACGTCACTAATAAGCTTTTTTGTACTAATGAGACATGAAATACGAGCAGAAGTAATCAATGGTGCCTTTTCAGGCTGTGTTGCCACATCTATGAGCTAAAAGATCCTGATTGTAACTTTGATCTTGACTTGTTGGGTATTTTGACCAAATTCGGTTGATACTTATCCTTATTCATTCACATTGTAATGTTCTATAGTTAGCAATTAAACCTTCAGTTCATTTGACGGGTCGATACCTTTGGTTGATTTGATGAATGATTTCAAATTTTGGCAAATATTAATTCTCATTTGAGAAAAACTTAGTATCAATCATGATTCGATTAAAATGAAAATGACCACTCATATATTTCATGATATGGTGAACTAAAGAGTGGGGGGACTAACTATTTCGGCATAAATTTGTCCCATTGATTAGATCAAAAAGAGTTTGGTTCATAATATTAGATTCAGGCTAAAAATATAAATATGGGCTCTAGGAGGAATATAATTGACAAAATCCTCAAATGACTATCTAAAAGAGTAGGTGACATCTTTATCCATCTCCACTTATAAATAACTCAGAGGATAAAAGTATGATATAAGTTAATATTATCTCTTTACATTTAACACATTTTATTCTCGATATTTGATATAAGTCGGGACTAATTTGAGTGTTAGAGAGGGTACGTCGGAAAATTAAGTAACATATTTAGGCCACCGTTGGATATGTTATTATTTCAAAAATCTTTTATTTTTATTTTTAAAAATGTCTAAATATTTATGAATTTAACTCAATTTCAATATTTTGTCCTTCAATTATGTTAGTTCATTTTTTTAAACAAATCATTCAATCAACAATTATTATTACACAATATTTGAATTTTTTTTATTATCACCCACTTATATAATTTAACTACTAATTATTTTTAATTATTATTTTATTTTTATATTATATTAACTATCATAACTAAATTCTCATCATATTCATTCCTACACTTAAATAATAATTTTCTTTCTTAAATCTTTCCCCACTGTTTCTTTGATTTCCAAAATTCTTCAAATGAAAACATATTCAATAACTCCCTTAGTCATTCAAGTATTTTGTGTAACAAGTTACGTAAAAGTGAAACAGATTAGCATATTAGTCAGAAATAATATAACGCTCATGTGGGCACAATAAAATCGTGTCACAAAATGATGTACCACAATCTGATTTATCTGTTGGGCCTCAATAAGACCCACACAGAGCAGATGAAGCTAGTGCCATAGTATAATTTATGTTAAAGGGCCTTTTGAAATAATATTTGTTGAGATTTTAAATTCTTATATTAGAATGTGTGGGTATTTGGAATGTGAATTAGTAATGATAAAATCACGTGAGATGTGAATAATATTATATTATGATATTGTATATAATAACATTTAATTATAGAAAATTGTAAGAAGTATTAAAATAAACAAATATTGAATATTAAAATAATCCAATATTTCGAAATGATACGACGAAAGAAGCCATAAAGGAATAATTTTGCTTGCAAAAGTATAAAAAAGTCAAGATTTTCTTTTTTAATTTCACTAACATTATTTTAACAAATTAGTGGCAGATAGCTTTCTTTAACAAAGTTAAAGCCCAATTCAATTCACACTATATTAATTATTCACAAAATTTGAATTTCCTGGGTGCACTCCCCAAAATACCCCTACTCTACTCAGGTATCCCGCTCAACCTCGCCTTGAACTTCCCTCTCCTCCGGCGGCCAACATCCCCGCCAGCCGCCGCCTCCCTCGTGGACGGCCTGGCGACATTCTCGCCGGAAAAAACCAGCGTATGATCCCTGAGAGCCGAGCTGGCCCTCACGGCCAATGCCGCCATCTCCTCCGGCCGCATCCGGCGCCCCATGCGGACCAACGGCAGCGCAAAGTAGAGATGACCCGGGTGCAGCACCTCGTCATCGCCGAGGGCCGATACGACGCCGTAGAAGTCCATTTCGTCGGCATTGCATATGAAAGAAGCCGGAATATTCTTCTGTAAGACGTAAGAAACCTTAACGGGGTACGAATATTCCAGCAATTTCCCATCGTCTAATATTAGTTTAGCTGTGGCTACAGAAGTGGAGTCGCAAGAACTGCATATACCCATATTTTCTTAATTACATATATGCTGTTGAACAATTAATTGCTTTTATTTATATTTATAGTGAGATAGAGAGTGTGATCAGCAGAAGGCAGCCATGAAGCATCCTTCGGAATTGTGGATGACAGGTTGGATGAGATAGTAGTACTGTGCCCACCATTTTTAAATTAATAATAATAATAATAATAATAATAATAATAATAATAATAATAATAATAATAATAAATTTTGCATTGTCATTGTCACAATTATTTTATTATTATTATTATTATTATTATTGGGGGATGAATTAGTCGAGGGAGTGCGGGGCCCAAACACAAATCTATTATTTCAATTACAAAGCTATGTATTAATATGACTTGCATAGTTTTAATTATATTTCATAGGTGAAGAAGACACTTTGTTATGTAAATGACTTCTTTTTTTTTTTAAGAGCCTTTATTTATAATGACTTTTTATATATTCCACGTGTTTATATTCTTTTCATGTGAATTATATGAATTTGCAATTTGTTACTAAATTTGGAACTTTTTGCGGTAAATTGCATGCTAATGGGACGGAACCGGTGGGTTGGGGGTTGGCTGATGCCCTTGCTTTCTACCGGTACTATTAGTTAATTAAGAATATTTTATATGTATAAATGCAAAATAATTATATTTTATCTTCCTTATATATATATATATATATATATATATATATATATATATATATATATGATAAGTTTTCCGTAAAGATAATTTATTAATTTTCAATTGAATCTTTTACAATCAAATTATTATTATGGTTTAAAGTTTATTTATTTCTCATTGCTTCAACCATATTTATTTTATATTAAATGAAACTTTCTTTTACAAGAATTTAAAACTAAGAGTATAATAAGTAAGATATAAAATTACGGTAAAAATTTTTTTTTATATTATTTTATTTAAATAAATATTCTTTCTATTATTTTCAAGTTAATATTTAATATATCCGAAAAAAATTCTCGGGAGCTACCACCCTCGAATTCTCGTACATTTTTTTCTTTACTTAAACCTCCCTACTTCGTCCCCTCCCTAGAAATCCCTAAAAATTCTGCGTCCCTCCCATTTGAAGTTATTTCATATGTGTAAAATAGAAGTAAAACGGTAAATAAAAACTGTCATACGATGAATGGTTGGAATTGAGCTCAAAATAGTAATAAAATTGTCAACCTAAGCACACTTTTTCTCTCAATCCCTAAAAATTCTGCGTCCCTCCCATTTGAAGTTATTTCATATGTGTAAAATAGAAGTAAAACGGTAAATAAAAACTGTCATACGATGAATGGTTGGAATTGAGCTCAAAATAGTAATAAAATTGTCAACCTAAGCACACTTTTTCTCTCTCTAAGTTGCGGGTACCCCTTTTTTTTTTTCGTCTTTATAGGTGATTTTTCAAATGTGCTATTACTCTAATGATTTCTGAGAGAAGCAGGTTTAATTTAAGGAAATCTTTTAAGTTACTTTTACGGTATCACTAGTTTTTCTTATACCCGTTCACGGGGCAGAAAATTTAAATATAAAAATATAAATTATATTAATATTAATTTTATTATTATTTACTATATGGAAATATAAATAAATAAATATATAGAAATTAAAAGAAATAATTAAAAAATCCACACCACATAAATTATAGATCGAATCCACAATATATATATATATATATATATATATATATATATATATATATATATATATATATATATAAACGTTAAGATTATACGTTATTGAATAATTCTTTGTACATTACATTATTGGTCGTTTTCGATTCTAAATCGTCATCACCACAAATTATTATTTTCAAACCATTTCGATGGTTGACACGCGACACAGCAACATATAACTGACCATGACTGAACACGGGATATTTCAGATAAAGATCGACGTTCGAAAGTGATTGACCCTAACTCTTGTTTATCGTCATCGCATATTAAATCATGAGCGGAAATTGCCTTCTTTGAAACTTGAAAGGTATCCTAACATTAGAAGGTATTAGACTCATACGGGGAAGCAATCTTTTCACCTGCCTTTGCACCAGTTAGAAGTTTGCATTCAAGGACGTACGTGGAAAGTCTTGTAATAACCAATATCGTCCTGTTACATAATCTCATTGAGTGGTCTATGTTTCTCAATAACATAATAGGAGTCCCCATCTTTAGATGCTATCCGTGATTTGACACCCCAAAATACTTTATACCATTCCATAATTCAAGCGTGTGCAAATTACTTAAGAAGTCATTCTTACCGTCGAATCTATATATATATTTTTTAATAATCTCTTAACCTCAATTTATAATTACGCACAATTCATTCAAAAAAAAGAATGAATAAGGTAAATTAAACTAATCTACGTGAATGGAAATTAAAATAAAATTTTCAAATTTATACATTACCAGATGCATGATTTTAATTAAACACAATAAGTTTAATAACATTACCAGATAATACATTTAAATACATTTAAATTACATAATAATATAATAAGATATTCTTCTAATATCTTATTTCAATTACAAATTAATAAAATATATGCATACATACACATATGTATAAAACTAATGAGCTTTGCACTTCAAATTATGATTACAAACAAATTGAATTTACTCTACGATTAATAAAATATTATATATTAAATTAATCTACATTAATATGTGAACAAAGTACTTAAAAATTAATAAACATACATACATACATTTATTTTTCTTTTATGAGAATAGTACTTGTGCCATTAAATAAAGAAAACACATGCATTCCAAAAATTATTTAAAGAAATAACTAAATTTAAAAAGTCAACAAAAAATACGGAGAAATGTTAAATAGAATGCTTTATCAAATATATAAATATATATGTAATTTATATAATATTTACTTAGTAATTTAAATTTATATAATTACAACTAAATCATATTGATAATTCATTGAATATTAACACATTTGATAAAAAAAAAATCTGAAAATCTTGTAATATAATTTTACAACTAAACATTTCGAAATATATTTATTATTCATAAAATAATAAAATTAAATTAATCTACATTAATAGAGATTGATATTTTAAAAAAATGTATGCACTACCATGTATAAGATTTAAATTAAATACAAATAAATAATAAACTCATTTGATAAAATACCTTACATTATATTAGATAATCAAATCTATACACAAAAACAAAATAATCTACACGTATTGAAATTGAAATTAAAAATTGAAATACATACAATAACGCATAATCGATTTAATTTAAGCACAATCGATAAATATTAAAAACATCTTAATATAATTATAAATTTAAAATAAATAAAATAATTTAGAAATATTTGATAATAGAATTAATCAAGTTCAACCAATTTAAAACCCATTCAATTGATTAAATACAACCCAAATCATAATTTATTTGGAGTCTACTTAACAATTGAGAGACTCAATTATTTTGAGCAGTGTTCTAAAAATCGCTAGGCGGCCGCTAGGCGCCAGACCAGCGCCTAGCGCCTAGGCAGGACCTAGAATTTGAGAATAAATACCCTGATTTACAACATTACATCCAACATTTAATAGTTCAACATACTACCTGCTACACAATAAAGTATATGACAATCCAAAAGTAAAAGTAATGATCACAAGTTCAAAACTATTGTTCAATTCAAAGTTCAAAACAACATAAATCCATAGCACACATTACAAAATTAAAATAACAAAATAAAGGCAAGAGTTCTCAGTCTATCCTGTCCTAATTCTTGCCCCGTAACAATTAAATTGGCTTTAAAAAAAATTGAAACCAAAACGTCCTTTTGAAAAAAAAAAATTGGACTAATCGCGTGGCGCCTAGGCACCGACTTGGGCGTCGAGGGCGCCTAGGCGGCGCCGAATTTCTCTGGCAATTTTTCTGCCCGATTTTTGAAAATCGTGGGCGGTTCGAGGGCGCCAAGCGCCTAGGCCGATTTTTAGAACAACGGTTTTGAGGCCAATTTAAAGTCTGATAAGCCCAACCGTAGATTCGGATCCAAGCCCATAACATGACCAGATAACCCTAAGTATAAAAGTTGTTAAACCTAAAATTTTTGAAATATCTTGAATTTACATCAATACATTATCAGATACATGATTTTAATTAAACACAATAGATTTAATAACATTATCAGACAATACATTTAAATTAACCTAATATTAGAATAAGATTTTATTCTAATATATTATTTAAATTCAAAATTAATAAAGTATATATACACATACACTGTCTCTTTATATACTTTAAAAAACGAATAAAATTATTATTCTAATATCTTATTTCAATTCAAAACTATATAAAAAATCAAATAAAATAAAATATCCAAAATTACTATTATATATCTTATTTCAATTCAAAATTAACTATAGTATATACATACAAAAAATAAATACTTTTAATTTCAAGTAAGAAAAAAGAATATAATGTTATTAAATTAATAATTAAAATAAATAACTAAATCTGAAGAAGCAAAACAAAATAAAAGAAAATACGTAGACATATAAACTAAGACATTCGATTCTCGAACAACTTGACATTGATCTTCTTTATAACACTAATAATTCGCCATCTCTATTTTACATAATTAGAGACAATTTAAGTCAATTCAGTACATTAATCGAATATTAGTAGACAACTCGAACCTATATATCTATATATAATGATAAAATTTAGTAGACTACCCAAACCTATATATTTATATATAATAATATAATTATTGAGAACCAATAATTACTTCCGAATCATGAACAATGATTTTCATGAAAGTCTTTTGCTTCTTGTCATCAAATCCTGATCGAGCAAAAAGTCAAACAACAGTAAGCTTAAGTGTTTTTTTATTCGTTGGGTCGATGTCTTTTGCTGAGTCTAAATAAAGGAAGCATTGTTCCAAAAAATCTTGCTGCCCAAGTTTTGAAAATAGAGAAAAAGCACATACACATTCGGGTGGGGAATTGAAATTGATTCGTAAAAAATAAGAACTTATATTTATAGGGAGAATAGTAGAAACAATAGAGATTCAAGTTTTGAAATCCCGATAACCCAAACAGACATGATTTCGTATCCCCTCATTATAGATATTGTATCCGGTTTTATATTTTTGTCCATTTTTTATTTGTCGATTATGGAACGAAAAAAATAGATATACTTCATGAATTAAATGTCTTTAACTAGGCAAACAAATCGTATAAAATCTATTTTTTTAAAATATGATCCCGACTCGAAATATCAGAATTATTCAATATTGAATAAAAATTTGATGTAATGTATTTTCTTTGTTTAGAATTCTACTTTTCGTACATTTCTTATTGGTTGATTTTAGAGTGGAAAAATCAATCTGCAACATTTTCCATAAATTAAATATATTTAATAAAACAAACAAATCGTATGAAATCCGATTTTTTTTTAAATATGATTCGAACTTGAAATCTCATAATTATTCAATATTGAATAAAAATTTGATATATTGTATTTTCTTTCTTTTGAATTCTATTTCTCGTATATTTTTTATTGGTTGATTTTATTTTTTAAAAATTGATATGCTGCATTCTACCCCCAAAAAAGCAGCGTATTTTTTTAATTGGTGCAATTATAAATGCTGCACCAATAGATTATAATGCTGCAATTATATTTTGTGGTTTTGATATACTACATAGATTATTTTTTAAGAATTTTATTTTATAAATTTATTATATTAAAACATCAATGACTATAAATTTAATTGGGGGAAAATGAAGAGAAAATACGCTAACGTGAAAGCAGCGTAATCATTTCTTTAAGGGAAAAAAACTTTTTGCCTCCCACACTATTTTGATTTTTACAGTTTACCATACGAACTTTTTTTTTTTCCAACAAACCACCATCTGAACTATGCGCGAATTGCATTTTACCCTCTACACCACTTTTTTTTTGTGGTTTTGTGATCAAAAACGAATGACGTG
>BMAC01000717.1:150533-162397 GCA_014905375.1 Phtheirospermum japonicum
ATGTTGTTATCAATGTTAAAACAAACACTGACTACCAACATCGACCAGAGTAAAATAAAAATTATGCAGCGGAAAATAAAACTTAAGAACACGATATAACAAATTCAGTTCACAAGTAAAAGTACTTGTGAACTTGGGTGTACAAAACTCGAAAACTATATTACTTTCTTATTTTTCGATCAATACAAAAATATTAAGTAATATATGAAAACTAAAGTATCAAAACACATGATACTAAATACTTGTCGCCTAGGTTTGAACAAGCTCTTCTCCGTTGGTCACGCAACTTCGAATAACTTGTCGATCTCGATCAATGGCTCCAAGTAGTCTTCGTGTTCTTTGTCTTGCTCGTGCGTCTTGCGTTGAGTCGATCTGTTCTTCTCAAAATCCCGTGCGTAAAAGTCGTGTATCCAAGTTTAGTAATCTCTTGTCTTAAATAGAGAATCCTAAAATCCTAAACTTGGTAAATAAACATACTAAAATCTAGACACAATCTAGAAAAATAAAGTCCTATAAATAAACTAGGAAACACAATCTAGAGTTCCAAATTTACTTTTGTGCCTAAAAAGGCAAATAACAAAATAGGAATTATTGACAAGAATAAATTCCACAACATATTCAATAAACAATTGTTCACTTTGAATACTCTCTTTAACAACTAGAAACTTGATGTTTGTATGCCTTTGAATTCATCGAGCTCCTGTTGTTATTTGAATACAAGACTGCCGATTTATTTTTACAAAAACAACTTAAGTGGTTCTTCAATACCAATCACCATGCGTAGCCCCGTGACAAAGTTTCGGAGTCATAATTCGTGGTTAGATGCCTCATAACATGCTATAATTTTTGTTGCCATGGTGGAGGAGGCTATAATAGACTGTTTAGCACTCCTCCGGGATATAGCACCCCCAGCCAGCATGAACACATAGCTTGACGTAGTTTTCATACTATCTTGGCATCCAACATGACCGGAGTCAGAATTATCCAATGATCTCAATTCGATTTGACTAAATATGTGAGCATGTAATCTTTTGTTCTTTGTACGCATCTCAAGACATTTGGCTGCATTACAAATGGTCTAGTCGTGGCTTGCTCAAATATCTACCCAGCATCCTAACAATGAACGCAATATCCGGACGCGTACATACCTAAGCATATATATCAGACTCCCCTACTACCGAAGCCTAAGGAATCTTCTGCAATTTCGTTTCATCCAATTTATTCATAGGGTAATGTTTGAGATTAAAATTTATCTCCCTTAGTCACAGGGTTATATCCTGATTTACAATTTTTGCATGTCATACCTTTAAAAAAAATTCAATATAACTCTTTTGTTATAATCTCAATGTACCTCGAGAACGATCTTGGTTTATTTTTTATCCCTAACATAAAAGAGGCGTAACCAAGACCTTTTGACACAAAATTCTTATCTAAAAGTCTTTTGGTGTAAATACTCAATTGTACCAACACAAGTTTTTTTCTATCGCGCTTTGTCCTATCTCAAGACTCGATGTCAGGCGTTGATATTGTAGAGGTGGCTCCTAGGGGTTCAAAAGCTGTAACCGTGGGCTTTTCCTACCTAGAGGTGACTCCTAGGGATTTAAGAGCCTTCTCCCTCATGGGCTTTCTCGCGCACCACAATCTTGTCCCGCATAGCACTTAGTTCCTAGTTTTGCGGATGGCAAACAGCTCTGACAACATTTGTAACACCCAAGGATCGTCCCCAAACTTGACAATTAGCCCCATTGTGCTAATACGAGTCTTTTCCAACGTCCTTTGTCCTCACTCACGGGCAACAATGTGAGACTTCCCATATTTCACTCATCCAACCTTTACTAAAGTACAAACACGTTTAACTTTGAAGTTTCGATTAGAGAAAATTTCAGGAAAAAGATGCACCTTGATGGTACAAATATCAATTAAATCTATTGAACTTTCTAATTAATCTTATAATTTGGAGTGTTACAAATCTTATTTAATAATAATTTATATTTTTTTCAAACACTTATTAGTTTACATAATTATATATTCAAAGCTTATCAATACTGTTATTATTTTATAAAATATACACAACAAAGAAATAATTTCCAAGCACATGGTTATAAAATTATTAAATATATAGTTTTTTTTGTGTGGCTAAGTTGGTAATATAATAAATTTAATTTGTTAAAAAATTGATTTTAGTATTAAGTTTCTATTGGTCCTTTGTATGTTTTTAAATATTTATTAAATTCATAGATTGGCAGCGACTGCTTTCAAAAAAGAAAAGGGAGTAAAATAAAACAAAATTGGCCCATGCAGGTATATAAAATATACACAACAAAGAAATAATTTCCAAACACATGGTTATAAAATTATTAAATATATAGTTTTTTTGTGTGGCTAAGTTGGTAATATAATAAATTTAATTTGTTAAAAAATTGATTTTAGTATTAAGTTTCTATTGGTCCTTTGTATGTTTTTTAAATATTTATTAAATTCATAGATTAGCGACTGCTTCAAAAAAGAAAAGGGAGTAAAATAAAACAAAATTGGCCCATGCAGGTTTCGAACCTGCAACCTTCGCGTTATTAGCACGACGCTCTAACCAACTGAGCTAATGGGCCTGTTGACTAAATGTTCAGTTTTTCTGTGTTTATTTATATACGCCTAGAGATTGTATTATCTAAAAATCTATATGTCTGGGTTGATAGAACGAAAAAATAGTTTTATATATATATATTATAAAGTTATTAAACAGATACAAGTTACATAATAAATTACTTAGTTTTTTAATTAAAAACCAAATGATTTGGCACATTATATTACAAATAATAAGTATAAAAATATAATATTTTTTTATTTTAAAAATCTTTTTACAATGTGACCACCATCGATATCGTTTGTTTGCTCCAGCCTCCAAGTGTGATATCGTTTGTATGCTTCATTTACCTTTTAATTTAGTTATTATGCTTGTTTTGTACTTTAGTTTGTCACCCTTTGAATGACAAATGCCTTTTTTCAAATTTGCTGATTCTACTAAATCGATCATTTTATTGTATATCTATGATATGTTTATGTATTTACATCTACATAAATTTTATAATTTTATATGTCCTTACAATTATGATATTTGTTATCATTCTAAACGAAATTGTTTGACTTCTAAAACAGGAGTTATGAATCAAGAAGCTTCACATTTTCGTCGCTTTTAACGAAAAAAAAAATCAAGAAGCTTCACATGAAGAATAGGTAGGGCAAGGGTTTATTCTTTCCTTTTCAATTCACTTATCAAAATTGCTATCTATTTTTCATAGTTCATTACTTCTTTTCAGATATATAAGTTGTCTTCCTATAGTTATTATTCTCTTGATCTTGTTCTATTTGTTTCATTTTTGAATTATTTGTTTTATCCTGTTCTCATTTTTGCATCAAAAGAGAATTAAGTTACTTTTACATATGAATTAAATATTAATTTTTATTTCACTTATCCATTGATTAATTCACTTTTTTTTTGTTTGTTTTTCTAAAAACTAAAATATTGTGATCATTTGATATAGACACTATAACAATAAACAATATTCTTAATCTACGTAAAATAAGGCAGATAAAATGAAACGGGGGATTATAGTACTTTTCCATTATTTGACTATTGAAACTCTATTCAATGTACATTTTGTAATTAACACCCTTTATTAAATAAGGCTATTAAAGAAAATGGTTTGCAAATTTGTAATTTCTACTCTTTTATCACAATTATATAGTTAGTTTTTCATTAAAAAAAATATGGAAAATAACAATTAAAAATCTTGATTTACCTTAGTTTAATTTTTTTTAATATTAGTTACAATATGCATATTAAGTAGTTATAAAAACCACTACATGTGAGAACTATTTATTTATATGAAAGACATAATATTATTTCTTAATTCATATAAGTTGATACGGCACTAAAAATCCGTACGTGATATATGGGGGTATTTATGATAAGCGACCTCATCTCTGGGAAGTGAGCAAGTTGATTGGTTTCTTTGGAGAGGTAGGTGAGTTGGTTGTAGAGTAGCGACCTGGAGTATGAGAATGAATTTTCATATAGGATCGCGATTTCTTATGTTTTGTGTTGGGTGCTAGAGTTCGGTTATGAACTTTGTAAATATCAAGCCCATTGGCTTATATGGAAGGTACATGGGATCCTGGTGGACTATATGGAAAAAAATAACAGGGTCAGACCTATTATGGTAAGAGATTTATTATTAATAAGAACTTAGCATACAAGAGGAATCCTAATTTTAAGTCGGTTATGCTGTCATGTTATTTATGGAATTGTGGTGGGAGAAGGAAACCCTGGCTTGGGGGAGGACTTCTCTTGCCTCTACAAAAGGGGTGCATACCTCTCATTATTTTTATCTTGTTTTTATCATACTTGGGCTCTCACAACTACCTCTTATTTTATCTAACTTAAGAATCGGAGGACCTTCACGGGTCTGATCACCGACCCGTCTGAATTTGCTGTTGTGCAGGATTGGCTAGGTCGCCAGGAGAATATCTGGAGGTTTGGTAGGTCGCTGTGACGTATTTGGAAGCTATTTTAGGTCGCTGACTTCGTATTTAAGGTCAGTATCCCATATTCTTGGTAACCAATTCTTTTGGTTTTATCATAAGTGGTCAAACCGAGATACTTCAAGCGTCAGAAAAAAAAAAAAAGAAATCTTAACATAGTTTAAGAAAATGTTAGTCAATATAATAAAAGTATTGTCTTTTTCATCTGTGCCCTTATGGTTAATTAACTGTTTGTTCATTCTCTAATCGATTTTCGTAAAAGTTGATCTACATAAGTAAAATATTATGATTTTAATATAATTAACAAAACAATTATAGAAACTAAAAGGTAAATATAGTAACAAGCATATCATTTTAAAATACCTAAAATAACAATTAATTCTATCTTTTTTGAATATAGTGAGTATATAAATGGGTCGAAAGGAGTATCACGTTACTTGACCGAATTTTGATTTAAGAATAATTAATAGTTTGAAATGCAATACAAGACATTGTCTAGCAAACGAGTTTTGGACTGCCTAAGAGCATGCTGAATTATAGGGATGACAATGGATCGGGACGAACTAGTTAATAGAGGACCCGAACCCGCCCTATCCATCCCACAGGTTATGGAGTCGTCCCATCAAGGACTGCGGATCGGGTTGAGTCGTCCCATCATAATTAAACTTTAATTTTATAATATTAAATTTAAAGTTATTTTAATATATAATAATAAAATATATTACTATAAAAATTAAATATATTTAAAATTACAAACAATAATAAACAGAAAAAATAAAATTATTGTACATTTATAAGCTTAATCATAAGATCAATATATATATATATATATATATATATATATATATATATATATATATATATATATATATATATATATATATATATGTTAAATATAATACTAAATGTAGGAAGTTTTGAATAATCATATGAAATATATATTTAAAAAATATATAAAATATATTTAAAACTAAAAATATTTTTCAGGGCTGGTCGGGTCGGACCTGCGGCGGAATGGTACCTAGATCCACCCGCCAAACTAGGGTTAAACCGAACCGAGTTGATATTTAGAGAGTTTGATCTTGCTCTTTTATTATCGAGTTCGACCTCAACCTTTTTTTTTTAACAAATATATCGATGGCTCGCGAGTTTTTTCGAGTTTTATAGAACCTAAACGAACTCAAAAGATATTGATTATTAATTAAATTATTCTTTACTTTATTACAAAAATAAAATAAAATATTTTTTAAAGTATATAATACACCTACTAAAATACATAAACAAATAAGTTTATAAAGATATTTTTTTACATTTTTCATATAAAAGTATAAAAATTAAAATTAAAATCAAACTATTAGTTTAATTTATACGAGTTTAATACGAATTCACTGTAACACTCACTAACGAGCCCACTCACGAGCTAACGAGTCGAATACCATGAACCTTGAGTTTGCTCTTTTATTAAATGAGTTTGAGCGAACTTTTATCGAGTCGAGTAACGAATAGCTCGCAAACTGTATAGTTCATTTACACCCCTATGCTCCACCACGGGTCACGGGACGAGGCGCTCTAAATGGTACGGGGCGGAATGAGGCAAAATTGTCATCCCTTCAGAAGGCCTCCCCTGGGAAGCTCGTGCGAGCATTTTAAATCTATGCCCGAATTTTAATATGGATAACTGAATCACTTTCATTCTAAGAGCATGAAGAGGCATAGACCTTCAAAGGAGAGATGGAGCTACATACTCCCCACTGTGGGGCACATGATCCCATACACAATCTTCTCAAAAAAATTTATAAAAAAAATATTAATTAGTGTTATATACATATGATTAGATTTAAATGAGAATCTTATTCTTATTTGTGAATCTAAGGTCAATTATGAGATTTAGAACTAATTAAATGGATGGGTCAGTTTTTTTTAATGTTTTCTTATTTGATTAAAAGTATTAGGATTATATAATAAAAGCATTGTTAGTGTATATAATTGAAATATTAATAAAGTATTGTAATTGTATAATAAAAACACTACGGGTATATAATAAAAGTAATAGTTCGCATGTTCGCGAATAAGAGAGAGTTCTCATTGGAACCCTCCCGTAAATGATTTAAACGTGAATTAATAAGTTTATTTAAGAAGTTTTTAGTTACTGTCATTTGTTTTTTAATTTTCTTTATAATAAATTTCAATATGTATAGATTTTAGCTTATTTTTGTTTGATCATCTTTGTAAAAATATCTAGATCTGTCCCTGGCTCCATGGGGAAGCTCGTGCGAGTATGAAGAACTCACATGCTTAAAGTGAGTCCACCACTGGCCCATCGGCGTGACCTATTTCTTCTTCTTCTTCTTCTTCTTCTTTTATTTTTTTTTGTTTGACTTTTTCTTTTGATTTTGGTAGGGTTGTTAGAGGTCTAACGACCCAATTAATCTCATAATTCTTTTAATAAAAATATAAAAATTAAATAAAAAAAATAAAAAAAATTGATGCTCCAAATTATTTTTCGTTGAAAGTGTATGGCCCAATATTAGAATACATTACGATTCAAAAGGAGAATAAAATATATTAAAAATATATAAAATACAAAATTATAATTAATTATAAATTTTGATTTGACACAGTACAATACCAAACATGTTGAAATATCACATCATTTGAATTCTTCAATGTATGTAACTAAAAAACATTAACTATTTAACCTAAAAGTTAAAATATAAAATTATTTTATAATAATAATTAATAAATAGAGATTAGACACGGGTTGTGAATGCGGGATTTATTGAATTTCTATAAGTCTATGAATAAATTATTAACAAATTAATATAAATATTAAAATATAAATTATTTAGTAATATTATTAATTAATTAATTATGATTAGACATCATTACAAGGCACACATCTTATGATTTTTTAATTAATGCTCAAATTATCACAAATATTATTTATACTTATATTTTGGTAAATCTCGTGTAACACACACGAACAAGTTAAACTAGTTTACATAATTAACTAGAAATATGAATTTGAAAAAATCTAATTTTATTTTTATAATTATTAAAAAAATACTATGGCTAGTTTTTCAAATTATCCTTAAATTCCATCATTGTCTCTGACACTATCAAAGAAGGATTGTGTAAAAATAAAATTGAACACATGTTAACCCTAAAACATAACAAAAACGGGTTTTGCTTTACCATGGAAAACTCGAATCCGGAACTCGCGATTTGGTTATCAAGCAAGAATTCCTTAAGCTTAGAACTTCTCTATAAGACGGGCCTTTAAATTATTAGGCCCTAGGCGACATTGAGATAAATGATTATTTTTAAATTATAAAACTATTATATATATGTGTGTGTCTAAATAATATATATTTGTTATCATCAAAATACATTACAATCATTTCTAAATATTGCACGTCTTGAACATTTAGAAGCAAAAACGCTAATCAAATGTACACATTAGTTTTTTCACTAAAAAGAAAAATCGAAATAGTCGATGGATATACCGACGGGCAGCAACCCGCCGGTAAACGTCAGGCATTTCCAACGACTTTCCCGACGGCACTAATTGCTAACGGACTGCAGACGGACGTAGCCCCTCGATATATTTGTCCGTCGGCAAGTTCTCAAGGTCGGCGGCAATAAAGCCCGCACAATATGACGAAAGACTATGTCCGTCGGCAAGTTTTTAAAAAATTAAAAATAAAATCTGATTTTATTTGCCAACGGAAAATAGGCCATCGATAACCCAATTTTTATTTACCGATTGATTCTTTCTGTCGGAAAAGCTAAATTTTTCTACCGTCGTTAAACTTAATAGAAACAGAGACTGGGGACAAATTCATTCAGCAACAACCAACAACAACAACAAAAAAAACGCGAGAAGGAGGCTGAGAAGAGAGCACCGCCACACGCCGGAGCACCGTCACCGTCACATATTAAGGTATGTTAATTCAAATTTAATGCTATTTTTTTTAATTTAGGGTTTTAATTTAATTTGATTTGATTTTAATTTAGGAATTAGGTTTTGAAAAATTTAATTAGGAGTTCAGTTTAGGAATGTAGACTTGATTTTTACAATTGCGAATGATTTTAAGTTTAGGATCCATTTATGCAATTAAATTTTATTTTATGATTTAATTTAAAATTATTTATAAATTAGATTCGATTATAAGAATTTGTATAAAGTTAAGACTATTTAGGTCGTTGGTATTCATTTAGGGTTCATTTATGCATTTGGGGTTTAATTCATAATTATTTATAAATTGGATTCGAATAAACATTTGTATAAAATTGGAGCTAATTAGGTTGTTAGTATTCATTTAGGGTTCATTTATTCATTTAGGGTTTAATTTATAATTATTTATAGATTATGTTCGATTGTAATTAGGTTCAATTGTGCAATTATTCAAATATCTTTTAAAGTGTACTCCATCTGTTTCTATTTATATGTCGTTTGGGACTTAAGCAACTTATTAAGAAATGTATAAAAAAGACTGATTTGTCCATATTAATACTCCCCCCTCATCTCATATTTTTCCGTCTCACCTCATGATGGCGCAGACACAGTTTTCTTAATATATATATANGGAATGGAATTCGTTTCGATAACTTTTGAGTAAGCGGTCGCAAATTCAGAAATGGAACGGAAAGTTGAAGTTTGGCGTTGGTAAAAAGAATGGGAGATGGCGCCAATAAAGCTTCTTATTTTTTTTTCTTTTTCTTTCTATTTTTGCTGTAATTAATATTAACTTTTAATGCAATATTGAGAGAATGAGATTTCAATTTGTTATACTTTTTTTAGCTGTCTGCCAATTAATTTAGTTCGCTCGTCTTTCTTTACTTCGGGATAAAACGTAAAAGCTAATTATTTTTGTTGTGCTTTGATTTTATTTTGAAAAGAAAAGGATATAAACACATAATTCACCATTATAAACAATGTTTTATAATCTACGCATGCTTAAGCCAAATAGTTCAAATTTCGCAATGCATAATTCAAAATTTGTGAGCGGTCAAGATGGGTTTAAACCTGGGAATTAGGATTTCATGTTTCACAATACTAAATCTTAGTACGCCTCTACAATGACACTGTAGACCAAACTTTTGGCTAACCCCAAGAAGACAGTCGCTGATCCCGAATAATTTTAGGCCCTGTGCTAAATTATAAATAATGTTTTTAGTATTTTTTTTAATGATAAGATAGCAAATTATAGAAACAATTAATTAATAAATAATAACAAATACGTTTTTTTTTTCATAAAATGATACGATAAGATAAATAATTTAAAAAGTACATGATATAAGTTGACTAGCAAAAGACACGACGACAACCCCTTGAGAAATTCAAGTGCTTCCATTTCCAAAAAAATTTTTCGCGGCATCAAAGAGTCACTGGCGCCGATCCACCACAAACTTACTAAATAAAATAATAATAATAATAATAATAATAATAATAATAATAATAATAAAAGTAATGGGGAAATCTAAAACAAAATAAATGTCGAGTTATTTAAATATGCTCCTTCTAGAATTTTTTTCTGCAAGATTATCAATTATATCTCCATAATCAAGACTTTTCGTAATATCCTTTTTGATGCATAAAATTTCTAATCCATTCAATCTATCCTTTTTGATAATTTAAACAAATAAACTGATAGAAAAGAAGCAAAATTTAAATATTGTAGCAAAACTCATAAAATGAGTGGTTAGGAATGAAAGAAGAAGAAGAAAATCTGCAAGTAAACTCAAATGAAACAATCTGATTACTTAGAAATAATTATTATCACTTACTATTATTTTCTTTAAAGATTTATATGTATACTTTGTATTATAATTAATTGTTAAAGATTTGAGGTTGGTAATCCTTCGATCCGCCCTCATGTAATTTGAATACAAATATCGCCATTTTTAATATTAAAATTGAGCAATAAAATTAATATAATAACCTAATCTGAAATTCTAAAATATATAATGATATGAAGATGATTAAATCGAAACTCTCCTCGATCGATCGACAATTGAAAATTATTTCGTGGGGTACTGCTGCTAGAAGCCCAAAATTGAAGTACAAATAAGTGAAAAGGTGATGATTTGTAGTTGATTCAAACAAAATGAAGATAATTAGAAGAATTAGGAGATAATAATTAAAGAAATAAAGAGGGCTTTTAATAAATAATCAACTAATTTAATTATAAATAATTTGAATGTTGTCTAACTCATTGGAACTTGGAAAGTGAGTCATGGGAAGAAGTTAAAGTCGACAGAATTGAAGAAGAGGAGATGAAAGGTTGCGTCTGGCCGTTCAAATTTCCTTATGCAATGTAATATATATATATATATATATATATATATATATATATATATATATATAAAAAGCTAAATTTTTCTACCGTCGTTAAACTTAATAGAAACAGAGACTGGGGAACAAATTCATTCAGCAACAACCAACAACAACAACAAAAAACGCGAGAAGGAGGCTGAGAAGAGAGCACCGCCACACGCGAGCACCGTCACCGTCACATATTAAGGTATGTTAATTCAAATTTAATGCTATTTTTTTTAATTAGGTTTTAATTTAATTGATTTGATTTTAATTTAGGAATTAGGTTTTGAAAATTTAATTAGGAGTTCAGTTTAGGAATGTAGACTTGATTTTTACAATTGCGAATGATTTTAAGTTTAGGATCCATTTATGCAATTAAATTTTATTTTATGATTTAATTTAAAATTATTTATAAATTAGATTCGATTATAAGAATTTGTATAAAGTTAAGACTATTTAGGTCGTTGGTATTCATTTAGGGTTCATTTATGCATTTGGGGTTTAATTCATAATATTTATAAATTGGATTCGAATAAACATTTGTATAAATTGGAGCTAATTAGTTGTTAGTATTCATTTAGGGTTCATTTATTCATTTAGGGTTTAATTTATAATTATTTATAGATTATGTTCGATTGTAATTAGGTTCAATTGTGCAATTATTCAAATATCTTTTAAAGTGTACTCCATCTGTTTCTATTTATATGTCGTTTGGGACTTAAGCAACTTATTAAGAAATGTATAAAAGACTGATTTGTCCATATTAATACTCCCCCTCATCTCATATTTTCCGTCTCACCTCATGATGGCGCAGACACAGTTTTCTTAATATATATATATATATATATATATATATTATATATATATATATATACAAACCTTTCATCTTGCTCTTTAAATTGAAGTACAAATAACAACCTTCCCAATTTTCAAATTTGGAACCAACGAAATTGAAGTTAAAATTTCATCCAATATTCAAAGTTTTCAACAGAGGCAAAAAAAA
>BMAC01000717.1:172154-230793 GCA_014905375.1 Phtheirospermum japonicum
TGATTAGGTTCAAATGAGAACCATGACCTTATATGTGAACTTAGGGTCAATTATAGGCATTAGATCTAATTAAATGGATGTATCAGATTTTTTGTGTATTTCCTTATTTGATTAAAAGTATTAGGATTGTATAATAAAAGTACTAGTTCGCAGGTTCACATATAATGAAAACCTTTCATCTTGCTCTTTAAATTGAAGTACAAATAACAACCTTCCCAATTTTCAAATTTGGAACCAACGAAATTGAAGTTAAAATTTCATCCAATATTCAAAGTTTTCAACAGAGGCAAAAAAAAAATTCATTCAAATTCAAAGTTTTCAAGGAGGCAAAAAAAAAATGTTTGAGATAACTATAAAAAACAAACTAACGATACATATTTTTAAGCACCAACATATCCATGGCTTCAAAATACTTGAATATAACTCCGATAAATATCGAAGTCCAAACATGAGAGATCGAGTTTAACATGAAAACAAGTCGTAGCCTTCATCTTGTGAATAAGAATTGTTTATATTAGTTTTTTTCATAAAATTATTTTTATAAAAAGACTTGTGAAATCAAAGAAAAAAAAGGGAAAACACTGTCTTCTCCAAAAAAAATGACGGTAGATGTGACATGGGGAAATGGAAGCGATTGATGAGATAAAGCTTATTCATAATGATGGGAGAGGAAGAGTTTTATGGGATAAGGGTATCTGCGGAAGAAAAACAAAATTTTTAACTAAAACGTCAATTAATCGAAATAATTCCTAAACACTAAAACGACATATAAATAGAACCAGAGAGAGTATGTGATAGTGGTTTTTAAATGTCATGATGATCGAGTGTGTTTAATGTATGTTATGATTTTTTGTTATATACATTATGATTGATTGATGTTGTGATTAGTTGGGTAGACGTCGCTGATGACGTGGTGTACGGCGCCAACCGCGAGGTTTCGTCCCTCCGATAACGATATTCAAAATTGTTTTAAAAAATGATGGTGATTTTAAAAAGTTTTAAATTGTTGGGGATTGTGGTTTTGAAATGACATAGTGATCCGTGTATGGATGTTTTGATTAAAATATGTTATGGTTTGTTGATATTTTATACATGTGATTGATTGGTTGATATTGTTGTTTTTAAATTTTGTATGATTAATATAGTAAGAACAATATGTATTTTCGATTCTTTTAATTCGATTTAGTATCAAATAGAGAGTTTTGGTACTAAATTTTGAATTGTCTCATTTCTTCGCCTGCAAGTTCTCGACAAATAATTACCTTGAAATGAGTGAAATATTCAATATACATTTGAAAATTTGTACTCATTTTTTGAAAAATCACGATAAAACATATTTTGCATTAAGAATTAAATAGAAATTAAAAAACGATTTGTTATCATTTCTCCGTCGGCAAATTCTCGACAAATAAGTTGATTTGTTGAAAAAATGCACAATCGTATTTAATTAGAAATGTAAATTTCAATTTTATTGAATTTAGGCATAATTTAGGTTGTTGAATTTATACATATTAGAAAAGTTGTATATTGTCCATGCACGGAAGACCGATAAACTATTTGCATTTGGTAAATATTGTTGTGAGCAATGAGATTGCGGTCGTTTACTAAATTCTCAAACCCGAATACTAAATTCTCAAACCCGAATTTGTACTCTAGACTCCAATTTTTAAATTATCAAAGACTGGGGTTGTAATTTAAATCTCACTCATCAAACTCCAATTTTTTCAATCTCAACTCATCAAACTCCAATTTTTTTCAATCTCAACTTTATTAGTTTAAATAAATTACTCAATTGCCAAGACAACGTCCAATTTCACGTGACTCCAATTTTTTAAACGTTTTACGACAGTAAATCAGCTTCGTCTTTGTCCTCATAAATCCCAAAATGATATTAAACAGTCCGGTTGTGTCCCTCTTCCAACTTTAAATCCTTTTTTTTTGTTTAATTGGATGTACATTGTTATCAGAAACAACCGCTTCAATTTTTTTTTGTTACAGTTATTTGATTTTATCAATTTCTAATTATATTTGTATTCTTTACTTAATTTTACCAAAACATTCACAGTTAATCAAATATAATCCAATCACAAAAGCTATCATCGGATACCAATTTCATTTTATTTTTTTAGATTTTGAAACTTTATTTGAAAATGTATAATTATTTTCGAATTTTACTTTATTTTAACTAATTGAATATCAATATATTTCAATAAAAATAATTAAAAAATTATGTATACATATTTGTTTTTCAAATAATAAATAATCTAATCATCAATATAATTAGAAAATTATCCATAAATATTTATTCTCGGTTTCTCAAATAATTCAAACAAATCACTTACTATAATTAATATTATTAAGTGCTCTAATAAATAGTATTTTCAAATCATACATAAACATCCGTATAAGAATTATTTTTTACTAAAACATACTCCTGGTTCGATTTATATGTTATTTTAGTGTTTAGAACTTGTTTCAATTAATTGGCGTTTTATTTAAAAATCTTTTGTTTTTTTTCTGCAGATATTAAGAAAGAAAAAATACTTCAACAAAATTACAAGAAAAATCAGAAAAAATCAAATCTTTTCTTCCGCAGATATTAAGAAAAAAAAATACTTAACAAAATTACAAGAAAAATCAGAATGAGTGGACAAATTAGGTTTTTTTATACATTTCTTAACAAGTTACATGTATATTGGCTTTGAAGTTAGAACTTGAAATTGGTGTTTTTACTTGGTGATAATTAAAGTCAAATCGTCCAATATATTTAAGACGTAAATAATCAAGTTAGAACTTGCAATGGTTAATTCTAAATATCTTACAATTAAAGAGACATTCAGTAAATAACCCATAAAAACAAATCTTGAAGTAATAATCTAGGCCTCGTGAATCTATCATCCAGAAACTTTACCAAGATTAATTGGGTTTTGAAAAGGATGGCGAAATAAAAAATTATTTACAGTAGAAAATACTACATAAATCATTATTCATAGGTTTTCAAAAAAAAAAATATTGCAACAGCAAATCGGAGATTGTGATTAAAATAACAAAAACAAAAATAAATAAACAAAAGGAAAATGAAAATCTTAATGAAAAATTGGCATTCAGAATGAGTAGGAGGTTGTGTTAATCAATCACAAAAATTCAGAACAAACTATCCTCATAATGCCCCAAACATTATTAAAATTTAAATAACAAAAAACACTTACTAATTCAGTCTTTAGTAAAAGTATATAAAATAAACAAAATAGATAAAAAAGAAAAACAAAAACAGAAGTGATTTCAAGTTCCTCTCAGACAAATGCCTCGATTTGTCGTCACGATTTAAAACGAATGGATTTCGATCGGACTCGTCATCGTAATTTATACATCACCGAGAAACATATAGTATCACCCAATTTTTCAATTGTTCTCATTCAACAAAAAATTAAAAAGAAAAAAAAACTTTAGAAGGATTTTATAAAATGAAAGACGAAGTCGGATTGATGATGGAAAGCGAATTGAGGAGGAGATATAATAAAGAGGTATTTATAATAGTTTCAGGCAGCAAATTCTTTTATTAGGGTTTCAGATTAGGGTTAGCGCCTCCACGCCGGAATTGCTCAAAGTGACTTGAATATCTTTGTATTTAATTGGGCTGGACTCTAATCCACAGACCAGAAGTCTAGGGCCCAACTGCATCGAAACATATTCACTTATTTGAACAAAAAAAAAAAATTAGAGGGGACTTCTAAGTTAGGGTACCATTTTTCCCTTTATCAAAATAATAGATCAAAAATTGATTATAAATATTGGTAAATTAATGGATGTAAATACATAGGAGGTGGGGGACACGGTGCCTTTACGGCACCGTAGTCATTTCCTAAAATAGAAATACTTCAAACGCAACTATTACCAAATACCAGTTCTATCGTCTATCGATGATTTTAGATTTAATTTGCATTTCGATATTTGAATTAAAGAATATGAATTTGTCACTAGCTCAAAACTGAAGCTACGAATTTGAAATTTTGTTGAATTGTAAAGGTTACCCGATGTCAAATGACTCCACGCATTATGAAATTGAACTCGACCATAATGATTCTAAAAATCGCTCTACAATTGTTATTATAAACTTGAAATACCAACTTCATATATGAATAAGAATCAGAGTGTACGGACTTTTATGATGTTCACAAAAAATAGAAACACATCATAGAAATTCCAATCCATATCATAGAGCTGCAAATGAGCCGAGCTACTCGCAGTTTACTTGAATTCGGCTCGTTCAGGCCTAGCTCGGCTCGCTCATTTAAACAAAGACGAATTTGGACTCATGTTAAAGCTAACAGATGACTCGTGAACCAGCTTGTCAAGAGGCTTGTGAACAATATTATATATGTGAATTGACAAAAATGTGAATTCTAAATTGGCCGACTCTTGAGATCATGCTCATTTAGGCTTGTTGAAATTCAACGAACTTCAGTTCATGTCAAGCTCCAAGTGAAAGGGGCATCTTACGATAGACGATTGTTGGTGGATGATCCGATTTGCCGTATAAGAATAACTGCAAAAGGTGGTGGAGGAGGTACGCTCATATCCCCTTCAAAACTCAAACAGGCCGACCCGATTAAATGCGAGGAGCTTGTCGATCTTCGGGGAATTGACGATGCAGAGAGAACTAGGTCAATCCTATCCAAACCTGCTCAGGGACTAGAGCAATAGTTGCACATTGATCAAGGCTAGCTTATGGGAAGATGCGCCTTCTAATTGGTCTACTCTTTAGATAAGGCTCATTTAGGCTTCTTGAAACCCAATGACCTTGAGTTCAAGCTCATAATATGCTTAACGAGCCGAGGTCGAACTTATACTTTTTAGGTTCGCTAAAAGCTCAGCCTAGCTCAAGCCATTTAATTTGTTGTCCAAACCAAGCCCAGACATTCAAAAGAACTCGACTCATTGTCAGCCCTACGTCTAGCACTGTCAAAACGGGCTTTGGCCCGTCAGTCCGCGCAAACGGGCGAGCTTGGGCTACCCTTCTCGCAGCCCGTTTGATTGCAGGTTTTTTTGGCCCGCTCCATGAAGACCGCGGGCTGGCCCATTTTTTTTATTTTAATTTTTTATATTTATTATAATTATAATTTATATTGGTTAAACTTGAAGGCATATTTGTAATCTTTTATTTTCTATGAGCCCTTTAGAATACTTTAAATATTATAATAATATTTTTAAAATTTTAATTTTATTTTTTATAATTTTTAACATAAAAATAAAATTTTATAAAATAAAAAAAACAGGCCAACCCACGGGCGGGCTGCAGACTTTAGTTTTCTAGGCCCACAAAAAAATGGGCTGGCCCATGCCCACCCCATTTTGGGGCAGCCCGTGGCAGGCTGGCCCGTTTGACGGTACTACCTACGTCTCACCAAATAGAGAACAAGTCTACCTCAATAATACCCTATTTTAACGACTCACGCATAAAAGTAGGATATGTAAGCAATCACTCAGACAACTCACGCTTAAAAGTAGGATATGTAAACATTCACTCAGATGGTCCGATGTGCCATATTACGTACTCATAACAAGAGTGTCTCACGATAGTGCCCTTCGCAAATATAGGTGCAGCAAAACTAGATTACTACAAATAGCCATACAATAACAGAAAAAACCAAAGCACGGTAGATTGTGTGGTGAATTCCAAAACCAAATTTCATACAAAACCGCCCTTCAAGAGGTATCCCCATCACCATTATTTGACGATGGATCAATTAAAGGTTTCTTCGCCGGGCCAGGCTGCACGGCCGAACTCATAACGACTCGCTTGACTCCTCTTCCGACCACACCTAAATGCGTCACTCCAGAAGCACCAATTGCATCACCAGTGGAAACAGCTGCAGAACTTGTACTTACAGCAGCACCAGCGGTACCCGCCTGTGAGGAGCTGGTTGCTACTGAAACACCACTTTTCTCAGTAGCCTTGGCCTTTGCAGCCATTATCTCCAGGATATCAGAGATGATAGATTTCGGGTTTGACACAAGCTGTTGCAGATCCTCAAGCTGCAACCCAAAGAATAGCAATTAATATGAATGCCACACATACTTTTTAGGGATAATAATTACGTAAAAGAAAAAAATTGTCTTTCAAAATTACAAATGCCCCCTATTGGGGTATTTTTGTAATTAATCTTTGAGTAATATTTTACCTTCTTTTCTAGTTCACCACACAAACCGGTCAGTGTTTCGATCTCTGCTTCTTTGTCCTTCACAGAGTGAACTGATATGGATGTACTAGAAGATGGTTGAACAATTTGTCCTGACTCAGAAGCAGTTTGGGTTTCTGCAGGTCCTGACAAGTTCTTGACTTCGTCCGAAAGCCGTTGCACTCTAGACTTGCAAATTGAAATAGCCTTTTGGCAATATGGAATAGCTTCTTGTGGTTTGGAACCAATTTCCAGACACAGGCAGATCCTAAAATTCCTGATTTACCCCTGTTAAGGAAGTTACTCCGAATGTTTTTTTTTTCTGCAACAAATATCTTGAACCCAAAAACAGTTATGCTCCCATAATTTTAAAATTTTATATATCATTTAATCTAGTAAGGGATACAGCTCAGCAATAAGTCGACTGTCAGGCTCAACCAGACGCTCCAAAATGGAGATGGCTTTCGAGTAGTCGCTCATTGATGTTTCAACGTCCTCTGGACAAAGCAAGCAAAGAAACCCCACATAATCATTTTATGCAGATAAAATGGCAACAACAATTAATTAAAAGAAATTACAAACCTCTTTCTAGAGCTACTTCAGCTAAAGCCGACAATATGTCCACCTTTTCCATTGTGTCGTCTGGGAGCTTCTCAACAATCGCCCGAGCAACATCTAGCATCTTCCATGCCAAGTCAAGGTCAGATTCATCCTCATCACCATCATCAGGTTCATCATCATCATCACTTTCATCCTCACCTTCACCTTCTTCACCTTTGTCATCCACAGCTAATACCCAAGCATCAACCATAACTAGAGTATTATTCACAGAAGCATAAACATAATGTTTTGACTACACAGTATTTTAGAAATTATGACTTATATCATCATTGACAAAATTATTAAAAAAAAAAAAACAAAAAAACTTACTGTTATCTGGAGCATCATTTGAACAATCTGCATTTCCACCTTGTTCTGCATTATTTGAAATCGAGGCAGCAGAAGATTCACAATTTGCCGCAATTTTTACAGAACCATCTTTATTGGAGTCTTCTTGAGATGCACCCTCTTTTTTGGGCATAGAACCAAATGGATCAGCCTCCTCTTGAGCTTTGTAGAGAAGGGCACATCCATATTTGTAGTAAGCATTGGCACACTCAGGAGCGAGTTCACCAAAGTGTGCAACCCTACAATAGAAGCACCACTTTTAAACCACAAAGACATTTCAGGAAGTGGAAAATATCGAAAAGAAAGTGTAATGCCTAAATAATTCTTATCCTCTGAAACTGGAAATAGGTAAATGAGATGCTACACTTGTCACCTTCCATTAATTTTTCGAGGGCATGAATTAGAAACGGAGTATGTGCAAACATTAGCAAGAAATAGCTCAATGTAGGAAGCAAACCCCAAATTCTACTCTCACATGGTTTTTACATCTTTCTAAAATAATATGTGAGAAGAGATGGAGCAAATAGATACTGCACAGTAAAAGAGCTTGTAAAAGAAAGGACTTAAGAAATGCAAGTGATGACCCATTAGTGAAATGAACACTTAGTGAATTATAAGGTAAAAAGGTCAAACAAATAGAACATAAAAACAAGAGAATAATGCAGAGATAATCAACATATAAACATATAATTCTTCTTACATAACTCTCTTCATCATATCAATTTGTTATTATATTGGACAGTATAAACTTAAATGTTTCTTCACCCTTATTATATGAACCCAAAAAATGAATACAGAGATGGAAAAATAAGAGTACAAGTGCATAACAAAACACACTCCATAGTTCAGAGATGTAGATCGGAACTTTTTCATTCCATGTCTAATTAATGTATACAACTACAATCTATAAAACAATGTATCCAAGAATAGAAGACCTGGCAGTTCAAACTTAATTACTCATTTTAAATAAGACAACAAACGCCCATCAAGTCAACCAATCAGCCAATACACACACACACACACACACACACACACACACACACACACAATGATGGTCATACTAAGAATAAATATATAGCCAATGTAAATTGCAAATAAACGGATATTACTAAGATAGATAGTTGAATAAACCTTGACTGGCTCATAAACCCTGTTCGATAAGCAGCGCACAGTAAGCACGAATTGAGATAAAAAAAAAAATCCCCTCTGTGAAATGTAAATAAAATAAAATAAAATAATAAAAACTAAAAAAACCACCTGATCTCTAGGGCACGGCTGTAGCAATCAGTGGCCTCGGCGAAATCACCCTCCTTGGCGGCTTTAGAGCCACGAGCCATCAACTCGTCCGCGTATACCAGCGACTTCTCGCGCTCGCCACCGTCTGTCACGGCGGAGCTTTCAGCGCTGTTGCCGTTGTTGTTGCAGATTGATTCCGTCGCCGCGCAGCCGACGCTCGTCTCAATCGCCACCTCGACAGAGTTAGGGTTTTGGTCGGCGAGGGAGCCTTGCACCTCGGACTTAGAGTCATCTTCAGCCATTTTCGAGTTAAACGGAAGAAATGATGGAAAACCCTCGCCCCCTTTCTTTTTTCCCTTTTGCTCACTGTTTGCTTCTGGCGCAAAAACAATGAATGAAAACTTGAAATTAGGAGCGCCTAGACAAAACGACGGCGTATTGTAGACAGTGATGAAGTTGAGCACTTGAGCAGAGATTCAGGCTTGGGCTTTATATTGGGCTTGTTAAAGTGGTTGCCCTAAAATGATCCTGTCCAGAGGCAGACACAGCGCAGCCCAGTTGAGGTGCCCATCCTGTTAACCGACCGCTAACCAATTGTTTGTAACCTGTCGACAGTTTTGTTAATCATTGACCATGGTTCACGGTTATAATCCATACCAAGAAGCGGTTTCGGGTGGTTACTTTCGCTTTTGAATAACTTAAAACTGAAATTGCGATTAAACAACCGAACTTTTTTTTTTTTTTTTTGTGTGGGTATCAACGTGCAGGAACGACAAATATGCGATTTCAGTGTCTTCAAAAAAAAATTAATAATAAGAAGAAAATAGTCAAGATCTAATTAATTAACGATGATATAAAACTAACTGGCGGTTACAAAATGAAAAATCGTAATCCATCATCTATTCGATTACAATTAATTCAGAGCCGATTTTTTTAATCGGCGATTAAACAAATCGCCAGTTTATACCTATAGATCGAATTGTGGAAATTATTTTTGGTCCCAATGATGTGGTTTTTTATACATTGCCATCCGAATTATTTTTGTTCCACTTCGCTTCTTGATGTACAAGAACTTTCAACATTGCCCTCTAAAATTATTTCCGACTAAATATTCCTTCTAGATCATTACAAAAAAACTCACATATACCGACAACCATTTTTGTCGGTAAGCCGTCAGTAACGGCGTTACCGACGAAAATAGTCCGTCGGTAAAAAAACTACCAACGGATATTTTTTTCCCATAAGTAAAACAACGACAAATTACCGACGGACTCCAATTTCGCCGGTATTTCCCGACGGATCTTAATAAATTAAAAAAAAAGATTAAAATTACCGACGGATTGTAGTCTGTCGGTAATTTAAATTAAAAAACAAAAAAATATGTAATAGGTGTGCCAGCTCAACCCACACCCACAAGCCCAACACCCATTAATCACAAATAAATCATCTCATATGTCGTTGAGGGATTCGAACACGGGACCTTTCACACTTCAAGCATACCCATTACCGGCTAGGCTAACGCGATTCCTAAGAAGTATTTGACATTATAAATATATAAATACTTATGTTATATATATATATATATATATATATATATAAAATAAATAATATAATTATAATATGTCCACATATATAATATATTTATATATAATAATTATATTATACATATATATTATATATTATACATATATATTATATATTATAAATATTATTATATTATAAATATATATAAATATATTATATACATATATGTTATAGGAAATGACTATGGTGTCTTCACCGCACCATGCCCCCAACCGCTCCTACATTTACAATTGTTGATTTCTTAATATGAAAAATCTAAACTTAATCTTGTGATTCTCATTAGTTGAAGAATGGTGCCGTGAAGGCACCATAGAAGTTTCCTATGTTATAAATATTATATATATATATATATATATATATATATATAATAGTATAAAATAATATATATATATATGTGTGTGTATTAAATGTATTATATTATTTATTATAATTATAATTATTATATTATAGTGTATATATATATTATATATATTATAATTATATTTATGTGTGTGTGTGTATATATATATATATATATATATATATATATATATATATATATATATATATATATATATATTGAATAATAATTAAATATTAAACAATATATATTAATAAAAAATCATAAATCATAAATAATATATAAAATAAAAATAATATAATACAATATAGAAAATTAATAAAAAATTATAAATAATGAATAAAATAAATAATAATAATAAATCATAAATAATAAATAAATTAAATAAAAATTAAAAAGTTTAATTTACCGATTGAATAATTTTCGACGATAATTAAAAAATAATAATAAAAGTGGGGTTACCGACGGAAATGTCCGTCGGTAATAAATAACTTAAAATAAAAACTATAAAAATAAATAAATTAAATAGATAATAAAAACTTAAGGTTACCCGCTACCATTTCTGTCGGTAAATAAAAATTAATAACAAATTACCGACAAAATTAATTTTCCGTCAGACATTTTCAAAATTCGTCGGTGTTTACGGATTTTTTTGTAGTGGATTCCATCTAGCATAATGCAGCCCATAACTCTGGGTATATCTTAAGTATCGCAATTTCTAATCAACCCAGCCCAGTGAGCACTGTTCGGATTGCTCGTGAACCTACTTAATTTGTTCACTGAATAAGCTAGATCGGGCCTTGTACAATTAGTCAAGTACATTAAACTCCCAATGATCCTAGCATAATCCAACTGTGTCACTGGATCACCTTTGTTTTTCACTAAACGAAGGTTATCATCAAATGGGGTTTTTGCAGTTTCACTATCCAACGCATTAAACTTCTTAAGAACGTTCTCTACATAGTGAGACCGAGACAAAATTATGCCATTCGCATTTTTTATGATCTTGATCCCAAGAATCACGTCAGCTAACCCCATATCCTTCATGTCAAAGTTGTCATTCAACATGTTTTTGGTGTTCGTGATCACATCACTAGAATTACTCAGAATCAACATGTCATCAACATACAGACAGACAATGACAAAGGAACTAAATGTGTTTTTCACATAAACACACTTATCACATTCATTTATGCGAAAGCCATTGGAAAACATCACAGTATCAAACTTGATATGCCACTACCTTGGTGCTTGTTTCAACCCATACAATGATTTAACAAGTCTACGCACCTTTTTCTCTTGACCCGGAACTACAAACCCTTCAGGTTGTTCCATATAAATCTCTTCGTCTAGCTCACCATTCAGAAATGCTGTTTTCACATCCATTTGGTGAATATCAAGATTGTGAAGTGCAGCAATCGTCAAAATCACTCTAATCGAGGTGATTCTCGTTACAGGTGAGTAGGTATCGAACAAGTCATATCCTTCTTTTTGTTTAAAGCCTTTGGCCACTAGCCTAGATTTGTACTTATCGATGGAGCCATCAGCTCTATACTTCTTCCTAAGAACCCACTTGCAACCAAGAGGTTTAGTTCCTTGAGGAAGATTCGACAATTCCCAAGTATGATTCTGCATGATGGAATCAATCTCTGAATTTATAGCTTCCTTCCACATAGGAGCGTCCGGACTAGACAATGCTTCTTGAATAGAGCGAGGTTCGTTATCTAACATATAGATCATGAACTCCGGTCCAAACGTCTTTGCAACCTTAGTCCTCTTGCTTCGCCTAAGTTCACCACCATCACTATCTTGTGATTCACTTCGAACTTCAGGCGGTTCATCTTCACGAGTCCTTTTAGAGGAAATCTCGTTCCTTTCCTTGCAAGGATATATGTGTTCAAAGAACACTACATTTCTAGACTCTATAGTAGTTTCCTCAACTACATCAGGTATCTCAGACCTATGCACTAGAAATCTATATGCAGAGCTATTCCTTGCATTATCCAATGAAGATGCAATCGACCGTCTTCGGTCCTATTTTCACTTGCTTAGGTTCAGGCACCCTTACCTTAGCTAAGCACCCCCACACTTTAAGATGATAGTAGATCGGAGCCTTACCTTTCCATAATTCATATGGAGTCTTATCTCTTCCCGTGTGGGGTAACCGATTCAATATGTAATTGGAAGAGAGAATCGCCTCCCTCCACATGTTAGGAGGTAGCCCTGAACTAATAAGAAGGACATTCATCATCTCCTTCAAAGTTTGATTCTTGCGTTCAGCAACGCCATTTGATTGAGGTGTATAGGGAGCAGTCGTTTGATGAATTATACCGTATTCAGCACATAACTCTTGGAATGGAGAAACATACTCTCCACCTTGATCACTCCGAATTGCCTTAATTAGAGAGTTCAATTGATTTTCAACTTCATTCTTGAAGACTTTAAACGCATCAATTGCTTCATCCTTGCCACTTAATAAATAAACATGGCAAAACATTGTGCAGTCATCAATAAAAGCAATAAAATACTTTTTACCACCTCTAGTTTGCACAAGTTTCATATCACAAATATCAGTGTGAATTAACTCTAGAGGAGTCGTCGAACTTCTTTCAACCGAATTAAAAGAAGCTTTTGCCATTCTTGCTTCAACACAAATTTCACACTTGTGCTTTGAGTCAAACTTTACGTTGTTTAGTAAATTCGCCTTTACCAATTTCTTGATTGATTTAATGTTGACGTGTCTAAGTCTAACATGCCATAAATCACATGACTCAACAACATACGAAGAAGCAATGACTTTGTTATTAATAACTGGGCGTTTAGCCATTACATTCAACTTAAAAAGTCCCTTCTCGAGGTGACCTTTAGCTAGAAACTTCCCACTCTTAGTGAGAACAACTTGACCAGACTCAAATACTAGCCTAAACCCATGCTGTACAAGCAGGGACCCAGAAACAAGATTCTTCCTAATATCAGGAACATGCAGCACATCCTTCAAAGTCAATTCTAGATTAGACGTCATCTTCAGCAGCACCTTACCAACTCCAGCAACTTCAGTAGTCGATGAGTTACCCATATGGAGACTCCTTTTAGAAACAGGGGTATAGTCAGAAAATACCTCTTGATCAGAGCAAACGTGACAAGTAGCTCCAGTATCTATGAACCACTCTCTTGGATTATCAACCAAGTTAGCCTCCATCACAACCGCGCAAAGATCTAGCTTGGACATCTCTCCAGTGATGACGTTTGCTGCATTCCGACTGTCCTTGCTTGGTTTTCGACAATCTTTCTTCATGTGTCCAAGCTTACCACAGTTATGGTAGTTGCCTTTGAACCTCTTGGCCTTCTTCTGATTCACTTTGCCTTGGCCTTGGTGCTTGCGCATTTTCCCAGAATCAGCTTCCGCCAAGTGAGCTTTTGCCTCCATCATCGAGGTCTTGTCGTACTTCGTCGTGGATTGTCTATTTCCTTTCTCGACACGCAGCTTGACAAATAGCTTCTCCAAAGTCATTTGCTTTGACTTGTGCTTGAGATAGTACTTGAAATCTCTCCAACTCGGTGGTAGCTTCTCAACAATACCCATCACTTGGAAGTTTTCACACACGTGCATACCTTCAGCATGTATGCTTTGCAAAATCATTTACAACTTTTAGAGTTGACTCATCACAGTTTTCGAATCAACCATGACAAACTCCAAGAACCGTCCGACAATAAACTTCTTAGTGCCGACGTCATCCACCTTGTACTTATTTTCCAAGGACGTCCATAGTTCTTTAGCGGTACTCTTGACCGAACTATAAACCCCATACAGCGCATTGTCCAATCCATTCAGGATATAATGCCTGCATAGATAGTCCCCTTGTGTCCACGCATCAAGGGAGACTCTACGATCGAAACTCGTATCGTCAACACTCACAACAGGTGCATCCTCGATCAGAAATTGAGACAAATTCAAGGTAGTTAAATAAAAACCCATCTTTTGTTGCCAAGTTTTAAAATTATGACCATTGAACTTCTCAGGACGTTCGGCATGTGCAGCAATAGTGGCGAGAATTGCATCAACGAAAGGAATCGAGCCAGAACCAGATCCAAAGGTGAATGGAGCAGACTGCGAGGGACCGCCGGAGAACAGACCGGATGATCCAGTGCCGAAGGAGGGTATCGAGGAGTTCGTATTCGTAGGTGTAGTCGAGTTCGTCATGGAGGGCGCAGTCGAGGAGGTTGAAGCAGACAACGTCAAGTTGTTCGTTGCAGACGTGGTATCCGTCAGTTCAAATTACAAATAACAATCTTAAGCTATTGGAATTACAGCAGTAAACTTGGGATAATAGCGGGGAATAATTCAAACTAATAGAAAACAGCAAATAACAAGAGCAAATAAATAAAAGCAAATGAAAGATGTCGAGGCGAGCGAACTCTTTTCTTAAGATTCTTATTGCCCCGGACTACGTGCTCAAGGTTGAATGGCAATGAATCTCCCAAGATACAACGACGAACGGAGCTGGGCGGAGCAGTCGACCCAGGTAACCGGGCGAACGAGAACTGGGCAGACAACTGAGCAAAACCCTAATTGCAAGACTATATGATGCGTGAGGCAAGTATGAAAATCGTGAGATGATTATGATTTTCGGATGCTGAAATAAACTGCAGGATGGGGGTATTTATAGTTGTAAGAGGACCAATAATTAAGGAAGGATAAACACAGGAATTAGGATTCCTATACAATTCAAATTCCTATTCTTTCTCTCCAAGAAAGACTGGAATGTTCTGGAACTGGTCTAAAACGTAAGCCCAGGCTCAACTAGACTATACGAACCACGAACCACGTGCGCGAAAAAATGTGAGAATGGACGCGGCCCGCGAGACACAGTCCACGGGCCCGAGCCGAGCCGTGCCGGGCGGGCGGGTGGTGGCGCGCGTGTGGGGAGTTTCCCACCCCACTCAACTTGTAACCAATACCCATTTCACTTCATTTAATAAAGCCATCCACAAATGAGTCTCCTTCCTATGTGGGACTTTCTATATACCAAATGGAAATCCCACCCCCTCTTCAACTTCCAAATTTACTTCTTAAATGTCCAACTTTGAACATTGATTACTCACTCATCCCATCATGGATTTGTGAAAGTAAATATACCACGTTCATCTACTCACAACGTAAATTAAGAATATGAAGCTCATTTTCGAAAACAACGAACTTTCCATACTTAAAATATTGGACCAAAGTTATCAAAAATAACCTCCCAAATGCCCAAATCCCCAACAATTCGTGTGTTACGCAGGTATATCAAATAGAAATATATAAAAATTTAATAAAATCGGAGAGTAAACTATTAATATAATTAAAAATGATTGTTTATTATGCGGGCTATTTCTTTGATATTTAGGAAAAGAAATTTAATCAGAATAAGTCTTTTAAATATGTAATTTTATTAACTCATCTCCCTAACCTTGTACTTTGTATCCTGCACAATAAATGGAAAGAAGTTATCGAAATTCTAAAATATAATGTAGTCTATAGGCATGTTTATGCAAGAGTTCTTTTAATTAAATCTTAACACACTCTAAAATTTGATTGCAGAAAATAATGTATCAAATAGTAAAACATCACGAAGTAGAGATTAATAAAACTATTAGCACTCCTTGTTCTGGTATTTTATTTCATTTCTTTGTTTTCCTAGTAATTTTCTTTAGCCACAAGATAAGTTTTTACTATACACATGATGAAAGAACTGAATTATTAGATTTTCATGAAAAAGAAAGATTAAATCAAACGAATTTTAAAGATAATCAACGAAGTCGAATTGTTGCAAAATACTTCAAGGTTAGTCGATATATAGGTGAAATAAACCAATATCATAGAATGCATTGTGCATGTGAGAATAATAATTCCTAATGGCAGAATTCTTCCGACATCACATTTCTCTAACTTGACCTTTAAATTATTTTTTGTGGTTGATTGCTAGTATTTAAATGCATTATCATCGTCGTCGTTGCAAAGTTAGATTTCTCCATATTATCACTCACGGATGAAACTGAGTCGATATATTTGCAAGCATTTTGAAAATTATCAAGAGTAGAATCTCTATTAAGATGATAATGAGTATATGCAATAAATAGAATAAATCATTTGCTGGAAAATTAGTTTTGTTGTGACTTATTTTGATTGCTAATTATTTAATTCATGTAAAATTAAATGGAATAGTATTATTCTACGTATTGGGTAGATAATCATAGTATATTATTTTCTCAAAATTGATTTTCAGTTAGTGAAAATTAAATTATGTAAGTTAGCTATTTGAAAGGATAAGTGTATAAAATCTCATTAAAAATGTAAGGAATATTTATACACTTTATAAGTAAATATAAAATTATAATGAGTATCATGAGATTAAACTCATACACAAGTTGGTTGTGTTTGCAACAGTGGGCTTGGGCATAGGCCTTGGTCTTGGCTTTGTATCTTGGCAACTGACTTAAAACTTCGGGTCTCTTTGGGTATTTGGGTATTTACTGGGTTATATGAGATTGGTTCTGAACAAGTCCAGTTTTGTTTTTGGATTATTCAAAGGAAAATGGGCTCGACCCATTAAGATGCCCAAATCTTTTTATTTGATTAAATAATATGGGCTCGACCCATTATTTCCAGCCTAACAAGGTTGTGACATTTCAACTTCATCAGCAGCATTTGAGGAGTCTCAAAGTTGTGATGATTGAGGTAATGGCTGTAGTGAGGAGTTAAAACCACTCATTGCAGCTGCTCTACCTTTTCAATTTTTCAAACCCTACATGGCGATGTCTATAAATAGACTTAGAAGTTATAGGCAGAAATACATTGAATCAACTTCACTCTGCATTGTTCTGCACTTAAAGCCTCAAGTGTTTTGTTTAAAATTTTGTGCACAGTCTTAACACTTTTCAAGTTTGTTGGAAATTTAAAGTTTGGTGCGGTACAACTTCAAATACGTTAAGTCATTGTATTTTTTGGGATACTATGCCAGTCACGTCAGCACTACACGAAACATATTTGTCTTGCGTAAATAGATCTTTCTCGCCTCGACTTATTGATCAACCTAGTTCGGTTCAATAATGTATTATTATTTAGTTTCAATTTATTTTTCAGTTTTATTTTTATAAGAATTGCAATACAGTTCAATAGCATTTCCCTTTTCATATTATTATTTTGTAACATCATTAATATTAGAAAAACAATAGGATAGAATGTCATAATATTATTATGAAATAATAATATTCAAAGATTGAAATATTACATTCTCGGAGTCAGAATTAACCCATTTCTTATGCTTAAAACAACTTTTGCATTCAAACTTCATTTTAAACCCCTCATCCAATTGATACACTAAAAACTACAAATTCATCATCAAAATTTCAACTACTCTTATTCAAATTCAAATAGATTCACTCATTCAAAATTGCCAATAAAACAGTATGTAAATAAATAGACAAAAAAAAATATAAAAATAAAAATCTTGATTCATTAGCATCGAATTTCGAAAAATCGACTTGCAATTTCACCCCTTTCTAGTTTTTATTCTTGTCAGCAATACATCTACATCACACATATTCTTAAAGCATCCACACAAATAACTCCAAGATTCGACATTGTTTTAACATGCAAATAATTTTTACAGAAAACAGTCAATGTTCTTTATTCAAGGAATGAAAGAGAAAACTATATACATCATATCCACAAATTATCATACATAGTATACTAAATTGGAGTCTTAAATCTCAACATTTTATACCGATAGACCTAAAAACTCATCCTAAATTCATTTGAAGTCAATGCTTGATTCATCAAGAATGGAATATAATTTGTAAATATTGATTGGAGCCTTTAATAAACAAACAAAACACATGCTCATATTTGGCTCGTTTAATTTAACGATCCTTCGATTTGTTCGATTAGATAGATTTCGAATTGTTCAAACAATATTTTCTCATTAATATTCTTATTTGTCAAGAAATAATATATAGTAAATATAAATAAATAACTATATATATGTATGTGTTTGTGTATGTATGTAAGTTCACGAACGCTCGATAATGTTCGTGAACATACTCGTTTTCGTTTGATTATTAAATGAGCCTAATTTTCTGTTCGATTTCGACTCGATTATTAGACAAACGAGTCTTAAACGAGTTCGAACAAACTTTGTTCGCAAGTGTTCAGTTCGTTAACAGCACTAAACGCGTGGCGTCTCGTGTGAAGGCAGAGATGGTGATGGAAAAAGGTGTTTTCCACTGGTGTATGGTGTTTTACCTTCTTAAGGTGGACCATTGGGGATCAATGTCCACTACAAAAAAAAAAAAGTATTTTATCGAGGGAAACACCTGGAGAAATATTATCCTCAAAGATTTTGAGGGCATTATCGAAGGTAGAAACTTTCGGTAATGCTTCCTTCGGGAATTTTTAAAAAATATGGCGCCAATATTTACTGTCATTATTACAAAAAGTAATACCAAAAATTTTTCGAGTGGTAATTTACCAAATGCATTTACCCCTCGAAAAATGGAGGGGAGTAAATTCCCCTCGGGACATTGCGAGGGGAAGTAGATTCCCCTCGAAAATTTTTATTTTATTTTTATTTTTCTTAATTTAAAATAATCGAGGGACGTATATTCCCCTCAGAATTCCCGTCGGGATTTTTCGAGGGGAATCTACTCCCCTCGGTTTTTTTAATTTAAAAAAAACCAAAACATAGAAAAAATATAAATGCATAAAAATAAACAATATATTATCATTTTAGGCATATGGGTGATTCTCACCCGGGTTTCACTAGAAAATATCACCGAGCATGTACGTATTCACACATGTATTGTAATTCAACCAACAGTAACCATGATACGATCGAACAACTGGTTCAGTTGGAAACGCAAAGCAACAAAGCGTCGTGATTTTTGTGAAAGTGCCACGAGGGGTGTTTAGTTGTTTTATGACCACGACAATTAGTAATTGATATGTAAATACGCATTTTCTATTTTCTTAAATTTAAAAAAAACGTAAAAAATATAATAGTGTAAAATTAAACCATATCCTATCTTTATAGGCACGTGTGGTGATTTTGAATCGGGTTTCACTAGAAAAATATCCCGAAGCATGTATATATTTACGACTGTCGTGTAATTCAAACAAAAGTAACCACGATACGGTTGATTTCTTTCAGTTGGAAACGCAAAGCAACGAAACATCGTAATTTTTGTGAAGGTGTCACGAGGTGTGTTACGTTATTTTAGAACCACGAGAATTAGTAATTGATTGGTAAATACACCTTTTTTTATTTTTTTTTAATTTAAAAAAATCGAGGGGAGCATATTCCCCTCGAAAACCCCCGAGAGGAATCTACTCCCCTCGTTTTTTTTAATTTTAAAAAAATAGAAATTCATAAAAATAAATCATATCACTACAAAAAAAAAAAATCGGCATTGCCGACGGGTAACGGCCGTTGGCGAAACCTTTGTCGGTAATTTCACTTGCCGACTAATTTCTTTGCCCGTCGGCAAGTACCGACGGCTTTCCAACGGACTCTGCCGCCGGTAAGCTGCCGTCGAAATTTTTATTTTTTTGGATTTGTCGACGGATATTATACCCGCCGGGAATAAATTAAATAAATCAAAAAAATATAAAGTTACAGCATCTACGCCCGTCGACAAATAAAATATCAATTAATTTTACCGACGACCTCCATGTCCTTTACTATTATTTTATTAATTAGAATAATGAACCTGTTTATTATTATTATTATTATTATTATTATTATTATTGTTATTATTATTATTATTATTATTATTATTATTGTTCGACCACCTATTTACAAATATTAAAAAAAAAAGGCAAATATTAAATAAATTAAATAAATATAAATACGAATCACAATCAAATGAATTCTACAATATTAATCCAATATCTCGAGATCGAATAAACTAATCAGCATGAGTGGGAAGAGGGAGGAGGAGGAGGCCGTGCTCCCAGCTTTAATACGCTCGTCAACTTGTTGCTGGAGTCGCTGCTCGAAGTCCATCTGGGCCTGCACCTGTGCCTCGCGCATCCTCTTCAACTCATCCTGAGACTGCGCTTGTGCATCGCGTAACCTCTGCAACTCCTCTTGATGCCTTGTCTTCCCCTTCACATTCATCATCGTGTTGAACACATTATCGAACACATTCTTCTCAATGTGTATAACATCTAAATTATAACAAATTAAATTTGTGCTCCAATAAGGAAGATCCCATAAAATATTTCTTTTCTTCCAACCGCTCGTCTTTGAGCATTAACACGTTCTGCTTCTAGCTCAGTGACCTTAAGAAGCCCAAGTCTATCTATCTCAGTTAATATCTCTACTCCTGAATGAATGTTTGGCGGGGGAGCATCAACCTTCCTATTTTTTTGAAAGTTTTTTTTTTCATCTTTTCGAAAATGATGATCACATTCTAGAAAACTCCGATGGTTATCAAACCAAGATTGTTTTCCACTACACTTCAGAGTAAATGTATCAGATCGCTCTATGCAATATGGACAAGCAGTTTGATAGGTCGTACTCCAACCCGACAACATGGAGTATGCGGGAAAATCACTAATTATCCACATAAGGGCTGCCCCCAACTTGAAATTCTGCTTCTTGGACACATCATACGAGTCAGTACCATCCATCCACAGCTGTTTCAACTCTGCAATTAGAGGTTGTAGAAAAATATCCAACTTGTCCTTAGGGTTTTTGGGGTCTGGAATAAGAACACTTAGAAACATATAATGTTCTTTCATACACATCCAAGTGGCAAGTTATATGGTGTGACTATTACTGACCACGATGAATATTGCGCCGAAGCTACCAAAAGGTTGAAATCCCTCTGTGCAGAGACCTAATCTGACGTTTTGAGCTTCGGCGGTGAACTCTGGATGAGTTTGATCAAAATATTTCCAAACCTCTAAATCTGACGGGTGACGCATGAAACCATCATCGACTACGTTTTTCAGCATGCCACCGCATATCTTTCGTTGTAGCTAAAGATGCGTACAATCTTTATAAACGGGGAGTCAAGGGAAAGTAGTACATCTTCTTATACAACTAACTCGGACATACGTAGTTTTGCGCTTCCCTGATTCGGGGGTTTGATCCGGGGTTCGTTATAGAACTTGAAACTATCGAGTTCACAATAATCCTTCCATTAGATCATACAGTTATTCTTGTAGCAATCTGTCTTCTCCACCGGTAAGTCCATACCCCTCAATAGCTTCATACTTTCGTAGAAGTTATCTGCAACTTTATTGTTTTCAGGCGTAATCTCTGTGACTAGATAAATGAATTGATCATAACACTTCTGAGAAATGCCATTTTCTGACTTTAAATTCATAAGGCGAGCAACAAATGAGAGTTGGGTGTGTTTCTCGCAACCTGGATACAAAGACTATTTTGCAGCTTCCAATATATTGAAAAACTTCTGCGCCCCCAATTAGGCTATTCTTCTTCATCATCATTCATCTCTAAATCAGGTCCGGAAACATCTTGCACCATATTTATGTACACATTTGGTGAGTCTTCAAGAATGACGAAAGATGATCACCCGACTTCAAAATTAGAATGTGATGACACGAGATCTACTGTTTCTCCGTGATGAGTCCAAATATGAGAATCGGGAACGAACCCTTTGGTACATAGGTAATATTTGATGTCATCGATATTGCGGTAACTACGATTCCTACACTTAATTTTTTTGCAGGGACATTTCAACTTAGCACCGTCCCTCTCTGAAGAATCATGCGTGCGTGCAAATTCGATGAAACTCCCCACCCCTTTCACGAATGTATCCGAAAGAAATACGTCATCCCCCCACCGTTTGTGCATCCAACTACGATCAGTTTTATCCATCCTATAATTTAGGGTGTTAATTATTTGTGATACTAGTTAGAATGATCAATCGTTCTAGAGTGAGAGGAAAAGAATGTTGGTGGCAAAATTCCAGCCGCATTATTAGGAAGAAGAGTAATTTGAATGATTGCTAATGCTTCTATACCATTCAAGAATGTTAGTAGTATATATTATCTAAAAAAATGCATTTTTGTTGGTTTCAAAATTTCGACAACATCTCCACTTAGTTCTCTAAATACACATATATTTCAGTGCAATCGAGAAAATAAAAGAAATATGCATAAACCGAAATTTTAAAGTCAACATAACACATACACATAAGATATAACCACACTACACCCACATTCCCAAACTATTGAAAAATGAGATAATTTGAAACTTAGTATCAAACTCTCTATTTGATACTAAATCCCAAACGTGTCTAAGTTACGTATTCTGGAAGGGAACAATTCAAACTTTAGTATAAAACTCTCTATTTGATACTAAATAGAATTAAACGAGTCAAAAACACCTATAGTTCTTACTATATTAATCACACAAAATTAAAAACAATAATATCACCCAAACACAACAATATCCACCAAACGCAAATAGTCCGTCGGCCTTCCCATGCATGTATAATATACATTATTTTATAACTCGTCCAATCACCACGGCCTTCCCATGCATGTACAATATACATTTTTTTAAAACCAGCCTGATCACCACGACCTTTCCATACATGTACAATATATATTTTTTATTAGACCTGGCTGATCACCACGGCCTTCCCATGCATGTACAATCACTACTACAAAACTGGCTTTTCACGTCGGTTATTTTCACCATCTCACGTCGGTTTTGCAACCGACGTCTTAGCCACCGACGTGGAAAGTCACGTCGTTTTCTGAAAACCGACATGGAATGTCCCTTGTTTACGTCGGTTTCTTAAAAACTGACGTGACAGTATCACGTCGGTTTTCCAGAAACTGACGTGACTTTCCACGTCGGTGGTTTAGACGTCGGTTTCAAAACCGACGTTGATTAGACAAAAAAACCGACGTGAAACTTCTTTACATCGGTTTAAATATGTCAAAACCGATGTTGTTTAACATCAATTTTTTTGGTTTTTGTAGTTCCTATTTATTTAGAAATAAATTCTAAATGCTTAAAATAAATTACATGAATCTCAATTTCGCATCGAACAACCATTATCGTCAATATGTTCTAAAAGTCAAATACATCAAACAACCAACATCATCAATATGTTCTAAAATCGAATGCAACGCGACACAATCTATAGAGTCTAATCCATAGTTCGAATTTCCCATACCAAATCAAAGTGAACTCATAAATGCACATATTCTAGAACCATGAGTATATAATTAAAACCTTACACAAGATTCATTTATTTTGAATTTCAAGAAAATATCTCGGCCATTGAGCTTGAACTTCTTCGATACTCTCTTGAGGAAATGAGTCGCTATCACCAAATATCTGCAATTAATTACATAATATTTTTAACATATCAAAAAATAATTAAACCAAGTTTATTTGCTAATAAGTAGAAAGAAAGGGAAATCATCATCTCGATTTTAACCCAACAAAGCATATAGTCGTGACCGAACGTTCGCACACGACTAGGTCCGTTGTATTCGACTTGCATACATATAGTACCCCATTTTCTTATATTGTAAATCAAAATCTAGTCCAACCTAAATAACTTTAATAATACACAAGTTAACCTGAAATAATTGATTTTTTTTAATATTAGGTTGATATAATTTTAAAGTTGAAAGTTCACATACACATGACACAATACAGACTAACAACATTATCCATGTAAATAGAGAAGTTCAGGTATTTTTAAATATACAAGTTATTTCAAGAATAACTCCAATGAGAGCAAAAAAAAAAAAAAAAGGCCGGGTTCAATTTGATACCGGCCTCAACCCAACCAACAAACAAGACGAAACCCTAATCGCAGACCTTAACATAGCTGAAGTATCAATCAATTAAAGGGATAAACAAAAAGTTTAATTCTAGACAACCTAAACGAAAAATGGGTTTAATTTGATCCTGAAATCGCTATGTAATTAGCTTGATATAAATGAACAGAATCAAAGCATTGCTTGACAGAAATGTATACCTGAAGGCCAGCTTCTTTCACTTTCAATTCAGCGTATTACAGTTGTTGTTCGGACAGAGTGATGCTGGTGTACTTGCATCCAGTCTGTTTCACAACTTCAATTGCTAGACTTCCCCAGCCGCATCCGATTTCTAGGACGTGATGCTCCTTCCTAACTCTTGACAGTATTTGAATAAAATTTAACTTCCAAAAAAAAAATTAAAAATAGTAATAAAATCATAATCATGTGCCACACCAATTAAGAAAACAAAACAAAACAAACCAGCACCTTGTCAATCAACATATTAATTTTCCTCAACTGTGCAGTCTTCAAGTCTTCATCTCTTCATCAGGAGTCTTCAAAGAGTGTGAAATAAGTTCAGAATGATTACAAAAATTACAGAATTACCCCTAAGGTTTAGTCCGATTACAAAAATTACTAATACACACGCCTATAGAAATATTTGGCTGATGATAATACGGATGTGAATAGCAAAGGTGTCCACCATCCCCTAAATTACACAGAAAATATATTCTCAAATACTGTTTCAGAATAAAAATCAGTGACATTAATATTTAAAATCCAAGAAGTCTACCTTTTCTTGTTTGGCTATAAATAACTGCAGGTTTTTATTTTAATTTTTTTGGAAGAACACCAATTATTACATGATCATGACCATAAAAATATTCTTTAATTGCATTATTAGTATCAATTTTAATTTGCTTACCATGAAAAGGTTGACAAGACCTTTTTTCTCATTTACGAACGTAAAGTCACCGTTAATGTAGGCATCAGCAAAGCCTAAATCACTTTCTTTGGCGATCTAACAAATGTATGCCGGTGGATGATGAATAAACGACTCAACCCGTTTCGTAGCAAAAGTATATATTATCTCCTTTATTTACTGAATTATTTTTTTCTTAAATTGTACTTAGGAAAATAAGAAAAATATGTATATATACCTTCCAATAAAATTGGGGAGTACGTAATTCTCAGTGAGACTTTTGAAGAGTTTGTTTTACAACTGCCTTCAAAGGTGAAAATCGTGCCTCAGCCAGGTTATGATGTTCCGGCACACAGGCAGCAAAATGAGGGCCATGTTCAGCTTGAGCGTCTCGGCGGCGCCCTTAGCCATGCTCACGCAATGGCCCATCACACCAAACACGTCTTTCTTATTTTTGTACTCCACATACTTGTACGCAAAGAGCGCAGCCATAACTCTAACCCACAAAGCCATCACCCAAACCCTCTGCCAGTTGTCAACAAGTAGTGAAATTCTCTGTACAATCTCCTCACAACGAGACTGTCTTGCGTTGGCTTCAGCTTCTCGCTCAGTAGTTTGCTTAGCTGTCGACTTTCGCCACCGGCTTGGCGCGGGCCTTGTAGGAAAAGGGTCCCCAAGTTTTCTATCTGTGTTGCATGCATGCATGGTCGTGTTAGTGTTTGTTAAATAGGACTGAATTAGTAATTTAATTTGATGGTGTAAGTTTTGGGTTTTTGCAGTTCAGGTCATGTAAATCTCAACTCACTGCAATTTAATTTGGTCATGTAATTTAAGGACGTCAAAAGTTAAGAGACTAAAATTGCAATTTGAACTCAAATTAAAAAAAGTAAAATAGTAAAAAATAAATAAATAAATAAATAAATAGTGAGTTTATATGATATTTCTTAAAAACTCGAGTCCACCCGCCCAGTTTGTCCTACTGGGCCCATTGTTTACAATGAAATGAAACAAACTGAGACATGATTTTTAACAATAAAAATATTGGGAAAGGGGGACTTGATTGGTTTACCAAAATGTATCCAAGTTTGCTGGGGTCTAACTCTTCCATGATTAATCGAGCGTATTCATCAGCCTTCTTCTGGATATTGGACAGATTATTTGCAGAAGCACTTAAGCTAATAATCTTCCAATAAGTTAATCAATTAAATAAATAAATACACCCCCAATTTAAGCTAGAAATTGAAAATAAGTGTTCAAAATGAATTGATATTAAAACACCATGTATATATATTTAAGTCTTGCTCAGTTGATGGATGGGTGACCTTCTATTTTATAAGAAAATAGATAGATTTTAAGCCCATACAATGAACAAAAACCCAAAGTAAATAAGTATAGGTTCCTTCATATATAATTCAAAAACCTCTCTGACTTCATCTTCAGTAATTCTGCCATTTTCATCTTTATCAACCCTGCATTTCCAAAATTGGAAATTAAGCTATGCAGCTATATATATATATAATTTATCACTCATAAAACACTTATTACATGTCAAAAAAAGTCTGGAGCCTAGAATCAAAGTTTTGGTCAGCAATTTGGTCCCAAAAATTATTTAACTCTGCTTTAGTAATAGATTCTCCGGCCATATTCCTCCGACAAGCAAGCGAGTCAAAAAGCTCTCCCGCAAACTCCTCACACTCCTTATTCATACCTGCACATACATATACAAAACAATTACTTAAGCTTTCATTTTTCATTATATATTTCCTCTCTCTCTCTCTCTCTCTCTCTCTCTCTCTCTTACCAATGCATTCACCAAAGAGTGAACGATATAACAATCCGTCAGTGGCGGCTGTAAGCTCGTCGAACCAGCTCTCCACCTCAGCCCAGGAAGCACCGCCTTCTGTCTTGCTGATAAACTTGAGCCCCACGAGCGCGTTTGCGGCGGCAGATTTAGTATACTTGTTCGTACCTTAAAAGTTTAACTCGGTTCTACGCTAGCAATATAACAATTACCTACCATCTTACCACAAATCTTCCAATGCGACACGTGTTTATATACCAGTGGACGATACAAAAAACATTAGCACAAATCATACCAATTATTCATGCTATGTTACTATAAGCACCAATTTCCCTTTAAAGTTAATCAACGAACATTATATTCCACTTAAGTTAATCAACGAACATATACATGTATTGATCAAACTTAAGTTAATGTAAATTAATGGAACATTATATTTTAGTTATAATGTTTCTAGTCCACTTGACGACCTCTCAACCACAGCAGCATCATTCAAGCGTATGCATAAATAAGTCTTTTTTTTACTTATTATTCATTCCAATTTGAAGTATTTAGAACAATATTACAATAATCAAGGAACAATGGTAATGTAGAAAACTTATGAGAATTATCTAAAGTTAAGAATTACAAATTATAAATTAAAAAAAAAGGAAAATAGGAATTCACAAAACATAAAAAATAAATCAATTGAAATTAAGTCAAGCTATAAAAAACAAGACAGGAAACACACACACACACACACACAGACACTGAAAAAATATGATTAGGCAGCACAAAAAGATAGAGCATTACCATCGTCATCTTCAGGATCCACGACTGACAATGTCGCAAGCACATACTTATCATCATCCCCTAAATAGAGTTCAGCGAATAAAACTAGCTCTTCATTGCAATCATCACCTTCTTTAACTTCAGGTTTGGGCCGCCTAGCCACAAAGTTCATATGCTTCCAAATTGTTTCCTTCTCATTGAAGTCCATAGAAAGACCAGTGCATGAAAAAACATGGCACCTGTGAGCCCTCATAAACTCCAACTTTGTTCCCTAATTTCAAATAATAATAATAAATTATGAATGGCTAATGACTAGAAAAAAGAAAAAAAAAATTATGAATGACTAATGACAAGAAATTGACAAGGAGAGAACAAAAACATGTTTCGTATTGTAGTCCGTTAAAGCGAATTCTGCCAAGTCAGACGTTTCCTGCTTCTGTCGTCTGGTCAATCTCCCATGATAAACTGTACGCTTGCTTACCCTGCATGCAATAATAGATTCAGAGTGGGTGTTTGGCCAAACTTACAAAATTTTATAAGATGTTTCGAGAGGTGATAAGTTGTTAGATCTTATTTTAAAAACAAGTTTTTCAAGTGAATGGATAAAAAGAGATATTTCAACTTATAAGTTGTCTGTACATCTTATAATGTACTAAAAATAAGGTGGTTGGCGGTACTTATTTTAGGAGCTTAAAAGCTCTTAAGAACCTTATTTTTTAATCCTATAAGCTCTTTTATAAAAAAATTAACCCAACAGTAGTATCATTAAACCAAAGAAAAATAGAAGCTAGAGAGCACATGATCGGGATAACAACATATATTTTAAGGGCATTTATACCTTCATTTGTGAAGAAAAATATTACAGACCTAGTTTGGATACTGCTCGTGTGCTTCACAGGACAAACATCATCGAAACCAGCGCGAAATTGATGAAATGGTATACGATTTTGACATGGCCACGGACAATGACCATGCACTACAGCAAACAAATAATTATGCAGTAATTAATCAGTAAGGACGCATATTGTATTTTTTGTCCACCCAATGATAACATAATAAACAGAACCACCAACACATCACTTAATAGTTGTGGTGCCTCTTTCTTTAAGTGTGTGTAATAAACAATGGACACACAAATATACATACATACATACATACATACATACATACATACATACATACATATATACATATATACATACATACATGCATACATACATACATACATACATACATATATACATACATACATACATACATACATACATACATACATACATACATACATACATACATACAAACATACATACATACATACATACAAAGACTAAGCAGTACATATAAAGGTAGATGGCAAGACAGAGAGCATTACAATTATCTATAGGAGGCAGGAGTAACAATCTAGTGAGGACAGGCCTATAAAAGTCCATGTATTGTTCAGCGAACAAAAGAAGCGGTTTATCACTGGTATCAGCATGTTGGCGCTTAGCCTCCAAGTTGATATGAATCCACTTGCTGCGCTCTTCCTCAAATTCCACAGTATAACCACGGTAGAAAAGCAGCAGTATAACCACAATAATTCCTCAATTTGAGGAATTATTTATTAATTCCTCTTGTAATATCAATTAGGCTCTATCTTACGTGATCATATCCATGAAAAGCAGCAGTAGAGCTAACTCAGATTCCATCTATTTTAGAGCACATACAAATGAATCAATAACAAGTAAAGCTTGCTTCTGTTATTTTTTTTTATTTCTCATTAATTTTTATTTGTCCAAGTCCAGACCATGTAAACATTACTGCCATTAAATTGTAGATTAAATCGAAAATTAGTTTTTGTAGCTCCACATTCTCAGACCCATTTACTATTTAGAGTTCAGCACCTAATATAATTGTTCGATTACAATAAGATACAATAAAATCAAGAACTCACAGCTTTGTGAATAATCAAATCGGCTTCAAGAGCATCACTCCCTTTTGAGTACCATCTGACGTCCCGGCTTTAGCATTCGTCTTGTATCAATATGAATATTTTCTTTTTGAGTCTTTTTGTCGAGCAACTTTCGAGCAGCAGCCTGTTTTCCATTTCTTCCTTTCAGACATTTTTCAGCCTGTATATATACAAGAATTAATTTCTTGCCCCAAAATAATGTATCGTCCAATCAACTTTTCACTTCTCAAAATTCCTTCAAGTTTATATCATACCATTATAATAAAACTGCAATAAACTGAAGAGCTAGGCTAAAATATCAATCAAATCCAGACATTAATTGAAAATCCCTCAATTCATTAATCAGTGGGACAATGTCAAATAATAATGAAATAATCCAACACCTAATCATCAGATACAAGCATTTCAACAAGAAACTCAGMCTAGAACAACGAAAACAACAAAAATTAAAGACTCACCAGTCAKYAAATGGTGGAGAAGAAGCGGGACCCTCCGATTTCGCCTATATCAGCTGTTGGTTACATTTGCCCTTATTAGGGTTTTACAGTTATAAGGATATATCAAGTCGAGAGTTGAGGGGCTGATGTTGGATGTTATGGTGGCGGATGACGGAGAGATTGACGGGGCTGAGAAGGATTGAGAACGGGACGGAGAGGCGAGGGTTGAAAAAGCGACTACGGGGAGAGAGAAAATGAATAAGGGTTCTGTTCTGCCTAAAACATAAGTTAAAATATTAACTTAAGTGCGTGTCTAAAAGTGCAGGGTGTTTGGCCGGTTTTATTATTTATTTTATTTATTATATTTACATTTTCTTAATATAATTTATTACGTCGGTTATTATAAAATCGACGTAAATGTATCACATATCACGTCGGTTTCGTAAATAACCGACGTGAAAAATATTTCAAGACGATTTTCCAAAAACCGACGTTAATAAGCCGACGTGAAAAGCCTGTTTTCTAGTAGTGAATATAAAATAAAATATATGGCATGCATCACAATATATATAAATTCGATAATGTAATACGATAACCTATACTAAGCCTAAATTAAGTAAAATCAAAACCTACATTTCTAGTTAGATACAATTGTACCCTGATTTCATAAATATTAACTAATTTACCCTTAAACTATGACTAAATTCAAAATTGAACCTTAACTATCCAATTAGATATGATCAAATCCTAATTGTTTAAAAAAATAAAATTAAAAACAAATTTTAATATTATGTTTTTAATTAATTTGAAACAGGAAATTATTATTTTTATTTAACTATTTTTTTAAAAAAAACTAAAAAATAAACAAAAATTTTTAAAAAAATTAGAAAATATAATTTCTGTTTTTACATAATTTAAAATTATTTTAAACAATTAAAACAAATTTCCAAAATCAAATAAACAATAAGCACAAATTTTAAATGAAAAAATAGAAAATAAAAAAAATCCAACTCTGAATTCAATTAAATCAAAATCTAAAATCATTCACAATTGCATAAATCAAGCTTAAGTTGAACCCCCAATTAAATTTCTCAAAACCTAATTCCTAAATTCAAACCCTAAATTAAAGTCTAATTCAACCCCTCAATCGTAACTTAAAACCATAAATCATAAATTGAATTACACCCTAATTATTAAATTGAATTACAAATCAAATTAAATCAAAACTCTAAATAAAAAAACATTAAGTTTGAACTTGAAAGGCTAACATACCTTAATATATGACGGTAGTGGTGCTCTGGCGGTGCTCCGGGTGGTGCTCTGGCGTGTGGCGGTGGCAGCCACTTCTCCAAAATAGCCGATTCGCTGCCGCCTTCTCCAGCCACCACCGCGAACCAAGGTAACCCAGCCTCCCCTTTTTTGTTGTTATAATTAATATAATTTTAGGGTTTATTTAAGTTTAATTTTAGGGTTTAATTTAAATAAGGGATTAACTAGGGTCATTTTAAGGTTTAATTCTGAATAAGGGATTAACTAGGGTTTGTTTTAGGATTTAATCTCTAATTAGGATAGAAATTGTGGTTTATTATATACTTTGAGTTTAATTTGGGATTTTGTGTTTAAATATGCAACTAGGACTTAATATAAGGTTTAATTTATAATTATTTATAAATTGAATTTGATTATGAAAATTTGAATTGAATCAGGGCTAATTAGGTCGTTAGTATTAGTATTACAGTTCAATTATGCAATTAGGGTCTATTTTAAGGTTTAGTTTATAATTATTTATAAATTGAATTCGATTATAAATATTTGAATTGAGTTAGGGCAAATTAGGTCGTAAGTAATCATTTATGGTTCAATTATGTATTTAGAGTTTAATTTATAATTATTTATAAACTGAATTTGATTATAAATATTTGAATTGAATTAGGGTTGTTTATGTCTTTAGTATTCATTTAGGGTTCAATTATGCAATTAGGGTTTATTTTAGGGTTTAATTTATAATTATTTATAAATTAGATTCAATTATAAATATTTGAATTTAGGGCTGATTAAGTCGTTAGTATTCATTTAGGTTCCAACTGTGCAATTAGGATTTATTTTATAATTATTTATAAATTGGATTCGATTGTAAACATTGGAATTGAATTGGGGTTTAATTGTAATTAGAGTTCAATTATGCAATTATCTTTTAAAGTGTATGTGATGGTGGTTTTTTAAATGTCGTGGTGATCGGTTGTGTTTAAAATATATGTTATGATTTGTTGATATTGTACATGTTGTGATTGATTGGATAGACGTCGGTGATGACGTGGTGTACGGTGCCGGCCGGGAGGGTTCGTCCCTCCAACAACAGTTTTCAAAATTATTTTAAAAGATGATGGTGGTATTGAAAACTTTTAAGTTTTTGGTGATGGTGGTTTTGAAATACTATGGTGATCGGTACATGGATATTGTGTTTAAGATATATGTTATAATTTGTTGATATTGTTTACATATTGTGATTTATTAGTTGATGTATACGGCAGTAATGACGTGTTTTACGGTGCCATTCAGAAGATTTTTGTCCCTCCAACAACGGGGTTTAAAATAATTTTGATCCACAATATAATATTTCTTACTATACTCAAACAATATACCTTAGACTCGTTTGAGATTTAATATCAAATAGAGAGTTTGATACTAAATCCCAAATTGTCCACTTATTTGGACATTTTAAGAGCGTGATTGTAATATGACTTATCTTATGTATATATTTTTTTGATGATTATAAAATTATGGTTCAGTAACTCTCATTTGTTCTCGGGTGTACTTAGAGAATTTCTTTTCTCAACATTTATATTGACAACAGTGTATAGAACAAAGGGGGATGCTCGTAAAATTTTTAGTCAACAAAATTCATATACTAAGACGTCATATTACTGAATCACGTTTTTGAATAGGATAGTTCCCTTACCAATAATTCAAACATTTTCTTGTAAAACGCTCTTATTTTAACTAATTTATTTATGTTTGGATTTATTAAAATAGTTGATATATACTGGTATTTTGTAAAATGCTCATATTATATTTACTTTTATCATATGCCGAGAGGTCATGGACGCGGATCCAGTTTAGGTCGATCAGATATGGAGTCAGCTAATTGTTTAATTAATTTTAATGATGATTACATGGACCTTGGTACTGATCATTTAGCGCCGACTCCAAATACCACCACACCGACACCGTCCGATGCGGGTACATCCCGCTAGCACTTGGGCTCACCAGAGAGGCGATACCTTGTTGTATCGGTGAGAAGAAGTAAGTAAATTAATAATTATAAAATTCTAGTCATCGTTATTATTAAATTATATTTGTAACCATAAACACAATTACAGACTACATAGCAAGGAGGTTAGGCTGACCAATATATTTCGTGAGATCATGGAGAAGAAGTTTCATCCAATCAGGTGGCAGTTTAAGGCAGTCCCTAAGGAGATTCGTGCATTATGGTGGGACATGTTTCATGTAATTATTATCTTGTGTCTAGATTTATTAATATTTATTGTAACTTAAAAATCACGTATCAATTGAATTGTATTATTTTGTAGGAGATTTGTTATTGGGACACGAACCTGTATACTCCACAAGCTATACAGATGACATTTTATGCACGATGGCGGACAAGTATGAGAATCGGCTTAATAAGTATAAGCAGTTAGTGATTAGACTGTCAGCCACCGAGGATCGTTGATGATGGGGTCTGGAGGTAAATGATTTTGTTATGACTTCTTATTAATAAAAACTTTTTTTATTATTACAGAGGATTTAAATTTTTATATATCATGTATTTCAAATAGGGCATGTAATGTTGAGTGTGATAAGCCCAAAAATAGGAGGAGGTCTAAATAGTGCAGCATTAATAAGAGGAGCGATCTTGTTGGTCCGGATACTGGGATATCGAAGTATGGAGGGGGTCTAGATCTACGATCGATTATTTTATGATATCGTAAGTATAACTTCGGATCATAATATATTATTTATTTGTTTATTTTTAATGTTAATTATCTGATAATTTTATTTGGATACAAGAGCGGGAGACGGGTGAGCCGGCCACTGCGTACCAGGTTTTTTGTACGTACGCACAAGAAGGACAACGGCACGTGGGTCGATACGAGATCCAGTAATACTAATATGAGTCTCTTTTTATTCAACTTGTTTTTTGGTTTTAATGTAAAATTTACTAATGAGTTATATTTCAGGAGGAGTACGAGCGACGTCTGGATGAGGCACGTGCTTCTTTACAAGATTCAGATAACGAGGCTGACCTTAACCTTTTTTATCTCGACGTCGTCAGATCGAGTAAGGGCCGACATTACGGCACTGGCTGCTTCGGGAAGTTGGTTGCTTCTATGAAGGATTTTCGATGCAGCGGTTCTTCCTCCTCCCAACAGGATAAGACTCATGTGAGGCAGCTCAAAACACAGCTTCAAATGCAGAAGGAGGAGTTAGAGGCCACGAGACGAGCACAACAAGCGATGGTGCAGCGATATGATGATTGTGAAATACTACGTGAGCAGCAACGGCTGGAGCAGTAGCAATTTTAGAGACAGGTAAACGCGCAGATGGTCGAACTGTTAGTTCGATTACAGCAGTACCCGCCGCAGCCTCCCTCGTCATAGGACTCTTTTGTATCGAATGTTTTTATATACTTTTACTAACACTTTTGTTGGAAAAATTTAATAATTGTATTTTTTTTTTGAAATTTATATAATTAGTTAATTTATTTGTCTGTTTATATTGAAATATATTAGGGGTCAAAATGTAAATTATTTATTTGCTATTAAGTTCTGGTCAAAGTCAAAGTTGTTAAAAATTTGTTAGCAGGTGGTTAGCTGGGTGTTAAGCTGCTTCAGCCCTAAGCAAGCTGGTGTACATAAGCAGACCCGAGCATCTGTGTAAATCAACTCTAATCAAATGAAAAATCTCATCAACATTTATTCTCCAGCTTAAATTCAACATGGTATTTTTTTAAAATTTTTGGGTATTTTAATACAAAAAGGATTAAAAATAAAAATTAAAAGTAATATTGAAAAAAAGAAAAGAAATACCGAGGGCAATCAGATTTAAAGATTCGAGATTTATCGAAGAAATGAACTTTCAGTAATCCCCTCGAAATTTTTTACCGATTATGATTTTTTCAAGGGGAACGTACCATCGATTTTCACTTCGATAAATTAATTACCAAAAATTTCTTGGTAATTATCAAGGGTTCTTCCACTCGGTCAAGAACGGACTACGAGGGTCAGCTCGATAAAATACTATTTTATATTTTTTAGGGACGTCTTCGTTATTTGTGCTATTAATACATGATCTGGTTAGCAAGTGCACATTGTTAGCTTATATATTTGGTTAGTTTTGCGGTTGCATTCCCTAATATTCAAGGCCCAATCATGTAAAGGTTTTATTATAAAATTGTACAATACTATAGCATTGCCTTTAAGCTTCTTGTATTTACATCTATACTTTACTAATGATACCAATTCATTCATTATTAACATCAATCCATGAGTGTTTATCCTACCGTGGTAAGTATGCAAGTTTATATAAAATCTCATCTAAAATTCTCTAATATTATTTATTAGTAAGACGTTATTAGAGGTTGAAGGTGGAGTTGATCTTACCATTTAGGATGTGCTTGTTTATAACACTGGCATGTAGTGTAGGGTCAAGTGTGTTTATATGTTTGCAACAAAGAATGGAAATGACTTATTATGAAACTGCTAGTGAGAGAATTTCATATATTATGGAAAAATGTGGCGATGAGAGGATGAGGGGACACAATTGCGTATGCAGGACTGGAGCTCATTCCAGCAAGCCTTGGAGGTTGGTGAAGCACAACACCAACAACAATTACCTGATTTGCACACTCTTCCTTTTATGCATTTTCTTTGTGAAACCAATCCTTTTAGGACCCTACCCTTCATCTCTCTACTCGCTGCTAAAGGACGTTCTTCTCCTCCGGCGTGTTCTAGGTTGCCTGTCAAGTGCAACAATGTTTCTAAATTCTTAATTATGTAGAATTAAAATACGGAATAAACAAAGAAAATGTGATTTGACTTGGAGGGTCATAAGGAGTGTTTTGCAAACATTAAAATCTAATCTATAATCTTTTAAATGGGAAATGCATATTATTTTCCGTATTCATAGGCATTTTCAATATTTAGAATTTTATTGTGTAGAAGATGTTCGGAATGACATGCAAATCGAGAAACTTTGATTTTCTTTTCTTGCAATGAGAGGTTTTGTGGAAAACATTTCAAATGACAACATATAATTAGATTGGATCTAAAACCCACTGCAACAACTTAGAAAAATAGTTCAAACTAGGAGCTATAAAGATTATAAAGATTATCCAAGCGAGTTGAGTGAATTGTTTTATTTTTTCAACTTTTGAATCTTACAATCCAAATGCCACTTTAAGGTGACTATGAATTATAAGTTTCTTCTAATTTTCCTTTCAAATCAAATAGAATAAATACACACACAAAAATAATAAATAAATTATAGTAATCGAAATGGATACTAATGTAATATGATAACAAGGATAAATGAAAGTAATGGGGGGAAATAATAACGCACATACATTCATGAAAAACAAATAGCATTGCAAATAAAACTCCAGCAAGAGCCAATGAGGGTGTGACTGTTTTGACAGCCATCTTCATCGTCGTACAATGCTAAAACACCACAAGTTTTCAAGATTATATATAGGAAGAAATACTTGGAATTTATTTTCTTTTGACGATTATTGATAACAAAAAAAGATGATTTATACCGAGAAATGAGAAGGTTCAACCACTAAGTGTTGTTATTACTAGTACCAGACCGACTTGTTCAATCGGGAACCGATCATTTTGCATGTTAACAAATCAGTTTAGAATCAGTCTATTATCGGTCAAAATCAATTGAACCGCTCAACTTTATTTATTTATTTTTAAAATATTTTTTATTCTTTAATATAATTTAATCATTTTATTATATAGACAGTACATATTTAAATACTTCAAACATGATTCAACTAATTAATTAATTAATTTAGTGATTTATTATAATTTAAAATTTTCATTCTATTGATTTTTTGGTGTTTATATAATTATTTATTACTTAAAATATTAAATAATATTGGGAAAATATAAATTAATTATCACCGGCAGATTCAACAAAACATTGAAATCGTATCTACACCGATTCGATAACCATTCCTGTCTTCTAATTAACCTTGATTATTACCATTCAGGTGGTACATGAAATATGTCTTAACAAATTTACAATAATTAATGAAAAATCCTAAGAATTGTGATGAGACTTGTTTTGATCTGGATAAGGATGTTATAAATGTCGGATTATCTATTTATTATTATCCTATTCATACATTCCTTGGCGACTGAGGTTACTGATTTATTTCTCTTTTCCATATTTTTAATGGTTGACATTTTCAAGTAATAAAGTTGATAAGGTTGCTCCATGAAGCATGTAGATACATACTTCATCATTGATATTTATTATTTTTGAGGTTTGAATTTTTTAATGGAATGTTACATTGTTTGATACGACGTTATAGCATGTACTTGAGTGGAACTAAGCAATGCACTAAGTAGTTTAATTTATTATTATGTATAAGTGATATATATAATTATATATAATTGATACACATCATTATATATAAAATTATTATCGTATCATTATAAATAATTGAAATTCTGAATTTAAAATTTAAAATTTTAATAAAAAATAAACTTAAAACAAAAAATTAACCCTAAAAATAAAAAGTTAAACCTAAAATAGAAAATTAAATCTCAAAATTGAATATTAAACTCCTAAATTTTTATAACATATCATCACATATAACTGACACATATCATCACATGTAACTAACTGGTAGAATGATAGATTTTTGTCGGAACCCTAAAATGGAAAATTAAATATAAAAAAAAACAGAAAACTAAACCTTAAAATGGAAAATTAAACCCTGAAAATACAAAACAAAACCCTAAAATGTAAAACCAAACCCTAGAAAAGTAAACCCTAAACTCTAAATTTTTATCACATATCATCACGTAAAATTACCATATATCATCACGTATAACTGTTACTCCCTCCGTTTTTTAATAAGTGTCGTTTTAGAGTTTTTTTTCAAAATTAAGGAACATAATATTTGACTAATACATTCTCAATCAATTAATAATATTCTCATTTAATTACTTCCATTCTTTCCTTTAGTTATTCTATTACCATAAATTTGTTTATATTTTCTTAAAATAAGCGGGGATAAAATTTGAATAAAGTGGTAAAAAATTATAAACGACACTTAATATAATAAAATCGAGTCTCTAAAACGACACTTATCTTAAAACGGAGGGAGTATATATCATCACATATAACTGAATTATAACAGATTTTTACATGGTGCACCTAGCAAGGTGCACACAGGTGCATGTAATAAATTGCCTACAACTACCGTGTGACTAATTATATGTGGTGTGTGTGTGTGTGTAAGATTAGATTCATATGAAAACTATGTCTTTATTTGTGAACCTAAGGTCAATTATGAATCTTAGATCTAATTAAATGGATTAATCAGATTATTTGTATATTTTCTTATTTGATTAAAAGTATTAGAATGATATAATAAAAATATTATTGGTGTATATAACTAAAATATTAATAAAGCACTTTGATTGTATAATAAAGTACTGTTGGTATATAATAAAAGTACTAGTTCTCAAATAAGAGAGGGTTCTCATTGGAATCTACCCCTACCCCTACACACACACACACATTTAACATTTGTGTTACATGAAATCTATTAAAAATAAATAAAAAAAATATTTGTGATAATTATAAAAAAATAAAAAAATTTAAAAGATACCATATTTTCAACTCGTACCTTTACATATATCTAATTACTATTCAATAACTATTATTTTTTATTGTTAAATAATTTTACACTTTAATATTTTGATTAAATTCGTTAGTAATAGGAATAAGTAATATCCATTTAAAAAAAAAAAAAAAGACATTTTGACATTCTTATCCCAAAGTATACCTAAAATTCTTTTTTTTATTCCCAAAAATACGTACTTTATACGCTTTGTTTCTATATTGTTTCAAACTTGTTTTTATAAACTAATAACTAGAAAAATAAACCATGTTATTTCTATATTATTGTCAACCTATTTCTAACTCATTTCTATACGTTAATAACTGGGAAAGTGAACCCTGTTGTTTCAATATTATTTCCAACTTGTTTCTATAGTTTAATAACTAGTGAATCCTGTTGTTGTTTCTATCTAATAATTGGAAAAGTGAATTTTGTTATTTGTATATTATTTTCAACTTGTTTCGTGCATGTTTCTAGTTGGTTTCATGATTGTTTCTATATCCTAATAGTTAGAAAAAGTAAACCCCGTCGGGACAAGTGATTTATTTTATGCGTGTTTCTAGTCGATTTCTTGATTGTTTTTATACCCAAGTTGGGAATAGTGAACCCTGTCAGGACAAGTGATATGTTTCGTACGTGTTTTTAGTCAGTTTCTTGGTTGTTTCTATACCTTAGTTGGGAAAAATGGCCCCTATCGTGACAAGTGATATGTTTCATGCGTGTTTCTAGGCGGTTTCCATACTCTTATAGTTGGGAAAACTAAACTCTGTCTTGTGTTTATTCCATTCATGCTAAAATTTGTCCAAACCAAGAATTCACAACAAATACAAAATTTATATTAATAAAATATTATTCAAAATTTAAGAAATAAATAAATGAAAACATAAAAACTAAATAACTAAAATTAGTATGAAATAATTGAAAAAATTAATCTTCTCCAAACCAAATGATGCTCATTAATTCAAAAAAGAAAAAGAAAAAAGAGAACATGCTACGACAAAGATTTCACTTTCAGTACCATCGCATCGCTGTTATATCCCGCCAAAAACATGGTCTTTATCCAACGAGACGAGAATCAACTCTCACCATTAGATTCACGCCTCAGCTCGAATACATCTTGCACATACGCCTGACACTACAAAAAAACAGGATTTTATCGAAGAGAAAAATCCTCGGTAATAAGCAAAAAGTTCTCGGTAATCAATTTATCGAGTACAAAATTGAGGGCAAGTTCCCCTCGAAGGAATCCTCCTCAGTAAAAATCTTCGGGAGGAAATATGCATTCAAAGATTTTACACGGGAACTACCAAAAGTTCATTTTTTGGGTAAATTTTGGGGCATTGAATCTAGTTTCCCTCGAAAAAATCGAGGGTCCAATTACCCTCGAAAACATTGAGGGCATAAATCCCCTCGAAAAAACTGAGAATAAGCCCTCGGTTTTCAGATTAAAAAATAATATTTGAAAAAAGGAAAAAACCCGAGGAGATGCGTCCTCGATTTTTCCGAAGGTAAATCTCTACTCAGGTTTTTCCTTTTTTTAATATTATTTTAAATCCCTCTTTTTTTTTTTTATTAAAATACCCCAAAGATTCAAAAAATAAATCATTAATAAACAAACAAATAAATGAACTAATTATATAAATTTCTGAAAATTTCTAATTACTAAATTAGTTTAACAAAAATGTTAGTAAAAAAGTTTATAAAAAATATTCGATACAAAGAAGTCATATGGCGGGGGAGGCTGCGACGGGTACTGTTGTAATCGAGCTAACAGCTTTAATAGGAATTTTATTCCTACGTCTGTTTTAATTAATTGAATTAATTATTTCATTTATCTTTCTAGACTTATTAGTATTTTAGGAATCTTTTATTTATGTATATATATTTATCTTGTAAGTTAAGGTAAAAATCATTTAGTAGTACAAAAGTGTATTTTCATAATTATCTTATTCATTAAAATATCAAGATATTGATTAATTCTCTTTTGATATTTTAGGACTTTTCTAAAAAGATGAAGATACATTTCTGTATAAATATCTAAGGACTTGGACTTCATATTGATGCTTTTAGAGAAAACAAAAATAATCACCGTGAAGGAAGAAAAGTTGCGGTCGTTCATTCTGCTCATATTTTTCAAGTTTGTGTTTGATCAACTTGAAGATTTTACGGATAACACACTGTGCTGAAAAAACGATCTACTCGTTCAGGAATTTTTTATATATTACTAGATGTTACATTATTTTAATATCTTATGTAAAACAACTACACAGTTTTCTAGTAATGTCTTTTCCGTCCCGAGGTCACGACCTATGAATTAAAAACTCATAGGCAAATTTAAATTTTGTGTTCTTATTATTTCTGATGTTTGTGTTACTGAATGTTAGTACTGGTGTTCCAACATCTCGACTAACATTCAGTCTCTGATTATTTTTATTTTTACTTTGGTATTATTTGTGGCCTTCAAAACATTCAAGCTTGACCATCTGAGTGTTCACTTGGGCTTGAAATTGCTACTACTCATGTAGTAGCTCGAACTCATTAAATTGTTACTGCTCATGTAGTAGCTCAGACTCATTATATCGCTGCTCCATCGCTTGCTAAGTTCGTCTTTTGGCCTCTAACTCCTCCCTCTGCGTTTGGAGCTACACCTCAAGTCACCTCATGTGAGTCCTATTCTACTAGGAGGAGGAAAAATCGTTGCCTCGAAAACCCTTCAGTATATTGAAATAAGGAATGTGTAACTTGACCCCGAGTGGCGGAACCGACCAAGGTAGATGAAGTCGTGAAATTTAGTTGTATTTGAGATCTCTGAACGCCCATTTTATAGGGATGTTTCAAGTTTATATGTAACCTCATCATCTTGTATCTGGTATTAATACCACCGAAAGTGTGGTGCTTCGTACAATAATTACATTTGGAATGAGTGTCACCATTGATCTTCTTTTTAGAAATGAAGAGTGAAAACTGAGGGGGTTATGGCTCAGGAGTCGGTTTTCTTCGTTATGGTGGCGGCCTACCACCCACTCCAACTTTTTCGTCTTCTACTACATCATCGTCAAGATTGATCTGGTCAGCCCAATCGAGATCATCAAAGAGTAAATCCGCATCAACGCCAAAGTTAATAAAATTATTTTCTCGACTTATTGTGGCATTAGATCATCAGAAATATAATTGGGAGAATCGAAGGTTAGATTGATAGACCTCAACCTAGTAGAGGTGAACCTCCTCTACAACCACTCCTTCACATGGTAGGACGAAAAGAGCTTGTTATATCATTATGAAGAAAAAAGATTATACAAAATGAAAAGATATAAAACTTAGAGACGAGAGTCGAGAATTTATAGTATTTTCACAACTTAAATCGTATTTCATAAATTTAAAATTTGGAAATATAAGAGAATGAGAAGATTAAAGATGAATTGGTGTGAGAAATGGTGTATGTGGAGGGGGACGTATTTATAGGTGTACATGTTTAAAAAAAATGACTGTTGGAACCTTTGATCTTCAATTAAAACCGGATCATCAATGACTCTCTAATCATGGCTATTGATTTTAAATTGCCTTTTTCCACCGATTTAAACGACTATTTCAAACCGCTGATTCACGGTTTTTCTTGTGTTTTTTTTTTGCCGTTGCAATTTATCTTTAATTTGCAGCAATTCACGGTTAAGGTTTCTGCCTAACCTGAAGTGAATCGTAATAATATGGTTCACGGTTTCAGTTTTAACTATGAACCATTGTCAACGGTTAAGCGAATCATTGACCACGAACCAAAATTAAAGGTTAATCGGTTAACCGGAACCGTTTGGGCACCTCCACCTTCACCTCCATCCTGACATTGATTACTATCGAACAATTAGTATTTAGTTCATTTCTCGGCCTTTGATTCAGATGTATACTTTAAATAAAAACAAATTGGTCAGCGTAAAGGACCATTTTTATAATCTCGCTCGGGGCATGTGAAGCACAAGTCGAGCTCTAATGAATTGCCAACTAACTCATCCTTTCAGCAAGATATGTTGCCTTTGCCTTTTTTAGTTGAGTTACGACTTCCGTCATAGTCATTCTATCCGTTGCAAGTTCTTTTGAACATGCCACTCCAATGCTTAGAATAAACATCATGCATTCTTTAATCTTAATATTGTCTATGTCAAGACCTTGCATTGCAGGATCAATAATGTCTACTACGTTGTCTGGTAATGAATTGCTGACGAAGCTGTGAAGATTGGGATGGTTCTCCAATGCATCATTTGTTGGTCTTATGTTGGTGAAAATTTCCAGTAAAAGAATTCCATAACTATATGCATCACCTTGTGTTGAGATCGTGCCCCCCATACCATACTCTGGAGGAAAAAAAAATCAAGAATGTGTTAATTAGACATTTTCCATTTTTGGAAATTACTTTAATATTTTATTATCGCAGAAGCAGAAGTAGTTGAGAATCAGAAGTTGGTAGCAAGCATAAATAAAAACTGGAAATTGGTTAAAATATATCGAGAGGCGTTTGTTGAAGAAATTAGTACCTGGAGGAATATAGCCGATTGTGCCTTTGATCGCCATTGAAGTGCTTTCATGTGCCGGAAGATCTCCCGATAAGTTGGAAACAACTTTGGCCAATCCAAAATCACCAACATGGGCCGTCATATCATCGTCGAGGAGAACATTACTCGGCTTAATATCACCATGAATGGTAGTGAATTCAGTACCAACATGTAGGTACTCGAGTGCAGACGCAATGTCGATGGTGATATTCAATCTCTCAATCAAGGTAAGACTCCCCATTCTTTCCTCGACGCTACTATTTTGATGCAACCATTTTTCCAAACTCCCTTTCGACTCAAACTCATAAATCAATGCCTTGAAGTCTTGCCCTTTAAAATCCGTGCCATCGCAAATGCTCAACAGTTTGACAAGGTTTCTATGCCTTATACCTCTTAGTGCATTACATTCCGCCAAGAGGCTCTTCGAAGCTCCTCTGACATCGAGTTTTAAAACTTTCACCGCGACCGTTGTTTTTCCAATATCGTCTAAAACCCCTTTATAGACAGATCCGTATCTTCCAGCACCGACCAAATTAGCTTCGGAGAATCCACACGTGGCCTTCAGCAAGTCTGCATATGAAAGTCTCATGGGAAATCCCTTAAGTGACCCGGACAGTGGACCTCTGCTTATCCTAGTTCGTTTCTGATGCAGGAACACGTAGAGCAAAATAAAAGCAATTAAAAATGCCACTCCAAGTACACTTGGGATTAGAATGATAATAAGAATCTTCGGAAAATTTTTCTTTCTCGGATTTGATGATGGACATGGGTGGAGTCTCAGCTGATTTATGCCTCCACATAGATCATCATTTCCATCGACCGAAACCACAGTTGCGTTAAGAAACACTCCTGATGATGGGACCTCTCCTTGCAACCTGTTGAAAGAGAGATTCAAGTTTAAGAGATGAAGATCGGCTAGAAACCTTGGAATCGACCCATATAAATGGTTTCTTGACAGGTCTAAGTCTTGTAGACCCCTTAAAGTGCTTAGTCCTCCGGGAATTTCTCCATCGAACGAGTTTCCCTCGAGGTGAAGGCGTTGCAACCTCACACAGCTGCTCAGACTGGCCGGGATAGATCCTGATAAAATATTATTGGACAAATCCAAGTCTTGTAGATTTCTTAGAAGCCCAATTTCTGTTGGAACGGATCCTGTAAACCCATTGTAGGCCAGATTTAAGGAAATTGATATGGATGAGAGGCTTAGTATTTCTGGTGGTATTGTGCCACTAAGGTTGTTGTGAGAAATATCGAAAGTTAACAAGCTTCGACAATTTCCAAGACTATTTGGTAAAACTCCAGATAAATTGTTGGACCCCAAGTACAGATGATTTAACAAAGTTAGTCTTCCTATTGAAGTTGGTATGTTATTTGTGAATCTATTGGCTTCTAGATTAAGTTCGCGCAAGTTAACAAGCTCGCCAATGGAGGAAGGAATCGGACCGGACATGTGGTTATTTCTTAAATTTAAGTAACTGACGTTGAGAATGTACTGGATGCCCGAAGGAATGCTTCCATGTATGTGATTACTAGCAGAAGAAAAGTAGAAGAGATGGCTTGAGAGATTGGCGATCGACTCAGGTAGCGAGCCATTGAGAAGATTCTCGCTGACAGCAAGAACTTGCAACCTAGTACAGTTTGTTAAAGAAGAAATGAAGCTGAAATCACCCCTAAGATAGTTCCTCGATAAGTAAAAGTACTCAAGATTTGGAAGCCTTTCAAAGTTACTCATAACTGGCCCCGTAAAATTGTTCGACGACAAATTTATCGCCTCAAGGGAGGAAGCGTTGGACAAAGAAACCGGGATTTCTCCACCAAACATGTTTTCTCCGAGATCAAGATTCCTAACGTTCGAAAGAGTGGAAGCTACATCGGCCGGAATAGTACCTTGAAGCCGATTGGACCTCAATGTGAGCACAAAAATAGTGGAGATGTTGAAAAGACCAGGAGGAATTGTGCCGGTTAAACTATTTTCGGACAATTGGAGCAATCTGAGGCTTTGGAGTCGAACAAGTGACTCCGGAATATGCCCTTCCAAGCCACAATTGGCCAACGAGAGGCGATTCAAAGATGTAAGGTTTCCGATGGAGGGTGGGATAGTTCCCGACAATCGGTTTCTAGAAAGGCCTAACGCTTGGAGTTTCGACAATGAGCCTAGCTCACTAGGGAATGAGGTTCCCAGATTGTTATCAATCAAGTTAAGGTAATACAGATTTGTGCACTGAGATAGGTTTCTTGGGATCTCACCACTAAAGGAGTTGTTACTCAACTCGACGTACTGGAGGCGCCTCAACCGGCCGATCTCGTCCGGGATGGGGCCACGGAAGCTGTTATTTCTAAGCGTGACGCTTCGGAGGAATGAGAGGTTGCCTAAATGAGGTGAAAGGGACCCCACAAGTCCTTGGGACATGAGATTTATGGAGACAACTCGATCGGCGTGGCGACGGCTACAGGTGACGCCTTTCCAGCTGCAAACGTGGACTGTTTGGTTCCAAGAACTCAAGGCTTGGAGAGGATCGTCATCTATGGCAGCCTTGAATGCTAGCAATGACGCTGCATCGTTGTTCACACACAGTGATGGTGCGATGACGGAAAGACACAAAAATAAAAGGCAAGAAATTATGTTGTTGTAATTACTTGATTTTGAGTATTTAGCCATAGCTTGAAGACTATAGCTCAATGCTTAGTACATTTCATTAACGAATTTACAAGCAAAATATATATATATACACAAATTTACATGCAGAGTTTATGGCATTTAAATCTGAACGCGTTGATTGTGATAGTTCAAGTTGATGAGACAAATAATAATTTAAAATTTTTAATGTGGTGTGAACAGTGACCAAACCAAGAATAAGTGTGAAAGGTGCAATTCAGTTGATGGAATATTTCGACTTCTATTTTGGCAACTTTAATTGATGGAAGAAATCTGTGTGGGTATGGGCATTTACTTGGTATTTGTTGATATTTTAGAGATTGACAAAATAAAAGTTACAATGCTGACTTTTCCAGAGAGAGAAAGAGATTGGGGTCATAATGAGCCCGGTTTCGTTTCCGACTCATTAATGAAAGCTTAACTCAGTCTCATTCGAAAACCCAACCCACACCACATGCCATCATACAACTTCTATAAATCTCAAATGAAAATTGAAAGGTTTTGGTGATATTGTTTGTCATCTCATTCCGGGATTTATTTTATTTTGTACTCAAGATTTAGAGATTGAGCATTAGATACACATTTTATTTTTATAAGTAATTTTAAGCTTTGTAATATAATTTTTTTTTGGTCGATTACAATTCGTATTACATGAGATTTGTTAAATGCAATTACCGACTTAATTTTCGTCTAAAAAGTCATCGATTCATGCGTGTATAACCCACACGGCATTTTGGTGGGTTTTTCGACGGAATTAAATGGATGTTGCAAATAATAAATCTCGTATAATACATGTTATATGTAACCAAAAATATGTTAGATTGTAAAATGTAAAGCATGTATAGTACATGTTACAAATAATTATTTTTTCGAAATAAGATGATAAATTTAGGGTACCCTAATATTTATTTGAAAACATTCTTTATAATTTGTAATTGTCTATTTTATTATTTGATAATAATATATTATGTTATTCATACTCTCAAAATACCACATCAGCATGTCTAGAAATAATCATACAAATTTCTAAAAGTCATAAAAATTAGTTAAAATAATAAATCATTAAATAAGTTCTAACTAATTATTTACAATCTGAAATATTAATAAAAAATATGAGAAAGAGATAATATCAACCCCATAAAAATAATAAATAAGTACTTTAAAATAATCACTATAAAGAAAATGAAAAAGCCGACGTAAATTCCGACGAGAAGCAACCCGTTGGTAAACGTAAAAGGTCGGCATTACAGACGGCTTTTCCGACGATACAAATTGTCAACGGAAATGTGTCGTTGGTGTATATGTGTCGTCGATAGACATGTTGAACCGGTTAATAACCGGCCGGTTTATTAATCGGCGGTTAAATTAACCGGTTCAACACTAACCGTAACCTAATCGGTTGAGAATCAGTTAATGTTACGCTTAAATCGATTAACCGAACCAGCGGTTAACCACTGGTTTTTAATTTATTTTTTTTAAAGGAAAGCAGTCGATCGACTGAAGGACAGTGACTTTTGGTTTTGCGAAGGCAGCCGATCGATTGAACAATGTCGATCAACAGAAAAGCAGTCGAACAACTTTTATTTTTTTGAAAAAAAAATAAGTTTAAAAAAAAGACTTGTTCTAATATTAAAAATTAGAATTTTAACTTTTAATATTAGAATTAACTTGCCTACGTATCCTCGTAAAGGAATCAAAATTCACATAGTTCGATTTTTTATTTTTTGAAAAAAATAAGTTTAAAAAAAGGACTTAATTATAATTCTAATATTATAAATTAAAATTAAATTTTAACTTTTAATATTAGAATTAAATTGTCTACGTATCCTCGAAAAGGAATCAAAGTCCACGTAGTTCTTATACATACCCCACTTACTTACTTACTTACCTATTCGTCGTTGTCATTGTTTCCCGAAGTGGTATCGTACTAGTCGCTCTCTTCACCTTCATCTAATTGTATTTCTTGTTCTCGTTTTTCGGCTTTCACCCAATCGTTCATCAACATTTAATTTTCAAGATTTTTGGGTGTTAAGATAGACCGACGCTCATCTAACATATAACCTCCCGTGCTGAAGGCCTGTTCAACAGAAACTGTTGAAACATGAATGACAAGAACCTTCTTGGCAATCCTAGAGAGTGTAGGAAAAATACTAGCCACTTTCGACCAAAACTGCACAAGATCGTTAGTAATACCATCGGGCTTTTTTACAACCAAAGTCGGTTCAAAAGCCCATAAATAATTGTCTAATTCCATTGATCAACTAGCACTAGCCCTTTGCCATTTTCGCTTAATATCCTCATATATGGGGCTAGAGCTTGTCGAGGGTCGTTGGGTCTTGTATTAGAAGTGGTGGGGGAAGGGGAAGGGGACACATTAACATCACTAGAAGATTCATTGTAATCATTAAAAGGTTGAATTAAAGATTGTTGTGCTTGGTGAGCAACACTAAGAGGGTTAGGAATTTCAATATTTGAAACTTCTAAAAAAGGTCCTTGCATCGTAATAAACTTTAAGTAAATTCTGTAAACCCTCTATCCGATAATCCGTGTCTAAAATTTTTGCAATCAAAAAAAGTCGGGAATGTACATAAAATATTTGACCCATTACTCAACATACTAGCATACATTCACCTAATTCAGAGTTATGGAGTAAAGTAGTACTAACAAGTACAATTTGAATACATTGATCAACAAGTAGTGAAGAGGTAAGATAATAAACACCAGATAAAGTCACGGTGGCATCGTTAAAAGTTTTTAAAAGGGACATCATATTATAACAATCATCCCACATATTCGAAAACAAAACGAAATCGACATCTTGATTATTAAAAAATTCACACAATGCGTCTCTATATTGATAAGAATCATTAAGCAATTTATAAGTAGAGTTCCAACGGTTTGGCACATCGTTTGAAAAAAAAATTGGATGAAAATCATTGGTTCGGAAAAATTTTCGAAATTTTTTTTGAAGCGAATCGTGGGAACGTAGATAATATATAGCACTCTTAATCAGTTGAATTTTAGATTTAAAAAGAATTAAATCATCTTGAACACATAAATTCAAAATATGACAAATGCATCTAACATGAAGAAATCCGCAGCCAATAGCGGGTTGACAAAAAACTTTTAACATATTTAAACTAGTCGTATTAGCGGCGGTATTATCAAATGAAATTGAAAAAAATTTGTTACCTAAATGATACTCGGACAAAACAGTAGTTATTTTGCGCGAAATATTCACCGCCGTATGCTGACTATCAAACTTTTTATATGCAATTAAACATTTTTGCAAAGTCCAAAAATTATCAATCCAATGGCAAGTAATTCCTATATAATTATGATTATGAAAGGAGTCCATCCAAATATCCGAACATATAGAGACACTATGAAGCAAACTATCAAATATTGAAATCAAACTCAATTTATACTCACCGGCCATTTTTTCAATATCGCGAGTCAATTTATTTCGTGAAATCCTAGTGTTAGATAGATTAAATGCGCCCCTAGTACAATCTTCATAATGACTACTATGCGCATGATTAAAAGGAAGACTCAAAACAGAAATAAATTTTGCAAGAAACTTTCTATGACCACTTTCGGTATATTGAAATAAACTAAAAGAACTCGTACCTTGGCCGCCGGTCCCGACGTCGGCGGTAGATGAAGATGAGAAGTTTAATTGTATTTGAGAGCTACCAACGCCGTGTTTGTCGGGATGCTTCTTCTCCATGTGGTATTTGAACGATCCGTAAACTCTATTATTTTTAGAACCGAAGGCGTAATGAGTCGAGAAATAATTGAATTACGCTTGAGATTCGCCGTTGATCGTCTTTCTTGTGAAATGCAATCGGAATATGGGGGAAATAAATTCCCTCAGTTTTGATTGACGCAGTGACATATCATCCGCTCCCTCTTCATCTTCATCCAAATTGACGGCATCTAGCTGTTCGCATTCGTCGGAGTTAGGTAAATCCTCTTCAAAATTGGTTTGATTTTGCGAGTCGAAGTTGATTTAATTATATAGGTTCTCAACTTCCTCCGCCGTCATCTCGTCAAAAACATAATCTCCGGCAATATCCGAATATTGTCGTCGAGATCCTCGACCTCGACGGGAAGAGGTTGGAGTGTTAGTATTGACATTACGAGAAGAGCTTGCCATAGTAATATTATAAAAGAGAATTAAGAATATTATTGATATTATTTTTTGCACAAATTAACAACTTGACTTGAAACTTGAAAATATAAGAGAAGAATAAGAAGAAGAAGAGATAAAAAATTTAAAAAACTAGCCGTTAACCGGTTCGAGTAGACCGGTTAACAGGCGGTTAAACCGGTTAACTGCGATTAACCGGCAACGGCTAGTTTCCAATTCAAATTTTGATCGTTGGTCATCAACGGCTAGTTGATCTCAACCGTTGATTTTCAATGGCTATTTACCGGGCGGTTACGGTTAGCCAGTCAGGTTAACCATAACCTAATCGCCAGCCACCGGTTGACGGTTACGATTATAACCGTGACAACGGTTAATCGTAATCGGTCTCCGGTTCAACACCTCTAGTCGTCGGTGTATATGTCCGTCGGTAAGTCCTCGGAAAGTTGGCGGCGAAATGTCCACCAAAAATGCCGACGGAAAATGTCCGTCGGCAGGTTTTTAAAAAAATAAAAATTAATTCGGATATTAATCGCCGACGAAAATATGTCCGTCAGCAAATTTTTAAAAAATAAAAATTAATTCGGATATTAATTGTCGATGGAATATGTCCGTTGATAACGCCAGTTTTTGTTTACCGACGAATACGTCCATCGGCAAGGCCAGGCTTTTTTACCAACAGAATCATGTTCGTTGGTAAACTTCATATAAACGCTCCCCGGATAGAATTTCATAGGAAAGAGAGGAGAACAAGCCGCGACACTAGCGGACAGGCTCATTTCAGCAACCAACCACAAAAATTAGGGTTCGCTCGCGAGGAGGAGCCTTCGCCACCGCCGGAGCCATCGTCGATTCGTCACTGCCGTCGGAGCACCGTTGGAATGCCACCGAAGCACCGTCAACATCACATATTAAGGTATGTTAGCCTTTTAATTCAAAGTTAATATTTTTTTTAATTTAGGGTTTTAATTTAATTTGATTTGAATTTAGGAATTAGGTTTTGAGAAATTGAATTGGAGGTTCAATTTAGGAATTTATGCATTTGTGAATGATTTTAGGTTTAGGGTCAATTTATGCAATTAAATTTTATTTTAAGGTTTAATTTGTAATTATTTATAAATTGAATTTAATTATAAATATTTGTATAAAATTAGGGCTAATTAGTCCATTAGAGTTCATTTATGCAATTATAGTTTATTTTAGGGTTTAATTTATAATTATTTATAAAATAGATTTGATTATATACATTTGAATTAAATTAAGGCTAAGTAGGGTTTGATGTATATTGTTTTTTATTATATATATTATGATTGGTTAATGTTGTGACTTGTTGGGTAGACATCAGTGATGACGTGAGGTTTCGTCCCTCCAATAACGGTTTTCAAAATTATTTTCAAAAATGATGGTGATTTTAAAAATTTTTAAATTGTTGGGGATGGTGGTTTGAAATGATGTGGTGATCGGTATATGGATTGATTGGTTGATATTGTCGTTTTTAAATTTTTTATGATTAAAGTTTGATTTTTTTTTCCTTTTATAATACGTACCTTAGACCTATTTGGAACTTAGTAAATAAAGAGTTTGCACAAATATAAATTTTTTTGTGTGATTTTATTTTATACAATAAGAACATCACATAAAAGAAAATTATATTTATAAGAAAAATCAAACCAATATCAAACCAAATACAACAATTTAACATACTTAATTAAAATATAATCAATTCTCCAATAATTCATAACAATTCTCCTAAATTCTTTATTTTCACATACCAAAAAAATAAAATTAATAATAACGGTATAACCAAAAATAAAGTTATTAATAATATATAATACTATAACCAAATTAATATTTACCCTATAATTTTATAAGTCTCAGTTTCCCCAATCGTCTTAACACCATCCGATTTCTTGTGATTCAAATCCTCGATCTATAAGCTCATTTTCACAATTATAGTGCCCTATTTTTTTCACTTGATCAGTTACCCGAGTATCGAACGGATAGTTAATCTCATTATTAATTAGAGATTCATAAACATGAAAAATAAATTTATTAACAAATCTAACATTTGGCACACGATTGGAAAATTTAATCATAACAATTTCATGAATTTCTCTCTAGAATCTTTTTAGTGTTGAAAAGTTGGGGTGAAAGTGGAAACATGGGTATATTGGTTTATGATTAGTAGTGGTCGGTGTTCTCAATTTCATAAATTTCTCCCTAGAATCTTTTTGGTGTTGAAAAGTTGGGGTGAAGTTAAAACATGTGTATATTGGTTCTTTTGTTGGATTTGTTATGATTAGTAGTGGTATCTGTTCGGGGTAATTCCATAACAGGGCCTGATTTTACAATATCGTGTCAAATTAAGGCCTAATTTTTAAACTTTCCCAATAAAAGGTTTCAATTTCCAAAATTTCCCAATTTAAGGCTTACATTTTCATTATATGTCCCACTCCAAGACTTCTATTAACCATGGTCATGTAAAGGATGATTAGAATGCTGACTTGGCAACTGAACATAAACCCTCCCTCCTTTTTATTTATATAAACACGCGCCTGTTTCATTTTTCAAATACAAAACTCAGATTAGGGTTTTTTTAAGAGAGAAAGCGGGTCAATTAGATTAGTTTTTCTTTTCTTTTCTCCACCTTCTCCGACCTAAGATGAGTTAGGATTTCTCTGTCAAATGCCTTATAGAATGAAACCCTAGAACATCTCCTTTGAATTTCTTCGCCTCTCATGGTTGCTACATTTTGATTGTGAAAGGTATTTAATTTTTTCTTCGGTTTCTATTGATTTTTCATTTTTAATATATTTTATTTTTCTTGGGATTTCTCGTTGGAGTGTTTCCTTTACTTTTATATAGATGTTTTGTTAAAAATAATATATAATATTTTTGCCCCACAGATGTCATTCCAAAACTCTTACGACGACAATATTGATCCAACTTTTAATATCAATGTCGCTGAAAAAGAGAGACAAAATAGTGGTGATTTCAGTGGCTTTTCGAGTGGGCCGATAAAATCATGCAGCCAGTTGAAAATGATAGAAGATTCCGATTCTTATTCGTCAAATAGTGGGGATGAAGCTGAATCAATGTGTGCTGAAAGTGCTTACGGACAAGTAAGTTTTAGATCAGGCCAACAATTCTCTTCCATTAATGAGTTTTATGAAGCAGTGAAAAGTTATGGTGTATACAATGGCTATATGTTATCATTTCCAAGGAAAGATAATGAGAGGTGTAGAGTCAAATGTGTGGATGGTTGTCCATGGCTTATCTATTGTTCAAAAGTTGGCCATCTTGAAACTTATGAGGTGAAAACGTACTATGAAGAACATAATTGTAAGAAGGGAAACATGAATGCCAGGTTCATAGATACAAAATGGTAATCAGGATGATCAATATGCTAGATTGTGGGATTATAGAGAAGAGTTATTGAGAACTAATCCCGGAACAACCTTTGAGATTTCAGCTCCAGGGGAACCTTCTCGATTTAATCGACTTTACATATGCATTGATGCATGTAAAAAGGGATTTCTAGCTGGATGTCGACCATTGATTGCCATTGATGGATGCTTCCTGACGGGATATCACCGAGGCCAACTTTTGTCGGTTGTGGCTCAAGATGGGAACAACGGTCTATTTCTTATAGCATTCGCGATAGTTTTTTCAGAAACTAAAGATGCGTGGTCATGGTTTTTACAAAATTTATTGAAAGATATTGGAGATGCTTCTCCCCGTGGGGAAAGATGGACTTTTATTTCAGATCAAGGACCGGTAAAACCTTACACTTTTGAAATATGAAATAAATGTGTGTATTGTTAGATGAATTGTACTTTTATTTGCACTAACTTGTATCTTAATAATTATTTATATATTTATTTAATTTGACGAATGAATTAGTAACTTAATATAAATATAACTAGTCTACTGTCAGAGCCTTATTTAAGCTATTATTAGTAATTTACTAACAACTTGATTTTGAATTTTATTTTTTATTTATAGGGTCTTATTTCGGCTTTGAAAGATATTTATCCATCTAAGTATCATAAGAATTGTGTTTTACACTTGTTCCGTAATTTCAAGAAGAAGTGGAAGGATAGGCAGACTGGAAATCTATTTTGGGCAGCAGTAAATGCCACCACCATTGTGGACTACGAGATTAATATGAATCAGATGCAACAGACTTGTGTTGAGGCTTGGAAACATTTAACTGATATTGGTATGGAGAGTTGGAGCAAAGCTGATTTTGAAGCTCATGTCAAGAACACTGCAATAACGAGCAATGCTGCCGAGAGTTTCAATAGTCAGATTTTAGAATATAGAGGTGGTGGGATTACTTCTCTAATTGAGAATATACGAGCTCAAAGAATGAAAAAGATGTATGAAAAAGGTGAAAAAATTAGGAAGACAAACTGTTTAATATGCCCCGATGTACTAGACAAGCTTAACATTTCAATTATGGATAGTAAAATATGGACTGCATTTCCATGTGGAGATCGACAGAGGGCTATATTTGAAGTAGCGCGAAGGCCTGAGAAGTTCATGGTGAATCTTGAGAGACATACGTGTACTTGTAGAAAATGGGACATATCGGGCATTCCTTGCAAGCATGCTATCGCTGCAATCGATAAGATCGACGGAAAACATGAGGATTATGTAAGTGCGTATTTCACAAAGGAGACATTTTTGAAGARATATGACTATTGCATATATCCAGTTACAGGTTCTCACTTTTGGCCTAAAAGCAACCATGAACCTATCTTACAACCTGTTTACACGAGGCCTGTGGGGAGACCAAAGAGACAAAGAGGAAAGGACCCAACTGAGGCTAAGGATCCTCATAAAGCCAAAAGAAAATATGGGCCGACAAAATGTAGTCAATGTAACGGACTTGGCCATAACAAAAGAAGTTGTAAAGCTCCAAGGGTTGAAAAGGTTCTAATTTTTATTTAATAAATTCTTTTGTTATTTATTAAATACTTAAGTAAAATAAGTAATTTATTTTCTTGTTAGGGAGGGTCATCGGGAGAATATGTTGTTGCATCAAACTGGAGTCCCTCGAGAGACACAAACTTGACCAATGAGGAATATGCTATTGCGCCAGATTGGAGCCCCTCATTTTTACTTGAAATGTAGATAATATCATGTGTTTTGTTTTGGTGCTATGTAGATAAGCATGTGTATCTTTTACATAAGCATGCTTTAGTTCTCGTTGTCGTCGAATAATATTTTGTTCTCTTTGCAGTCGAATAATATTTTGTGGGTTTTCAATATAAACCTTTTTTTTAGCAAAGTGGTTGTAATATTACAAGTTAAACAATTTTACTGCTCTCCTGCTTATTACTATCTATTTAGCTCTATTTAATAGTTATGTGATCATAGCACTATCTGTTTGTATAAAATGCATAATTTTTTGAATTTTGAAATATAACTGTATTTTTTGGAATAAGCTAAACTATGGACAGTTTTTGCAATTAATAACACTGTAGATTTTGTACCTTACAAGGGATATAACTTCTGTTATAAGCCTTGTTCTTTTCTTGCCGTGCAGATAAAAAGAGAAACTCAATTAGCAGTAGAGACTTGTTCTGTTATAATAATAATAATAATAATAATAATAATAATAATAATAATAATAATAATAATAGTAATGCAGTAAACCACATGTGCATAATATTAGTGATGAGACTTGTTCTGCACACTGATGAGACTTGTTCTGTTATAATAATAATAATAATAATAACAATTAGTGCACAATATTTCATCACTTGCTGGATGATGATTATAATGTTATCTATAATTGTCTCTCTCTTACTATATATGCATGCAGCGTTATTACACATCAATCTACCATCAAAAATTATTCATTAACTTAATTAGCAAGATCAAAAGTAGAAAATGGCAGAAGTCTTTAATAAAATTTGGCTTGTGATTCTTTGTCACATCTTTWATAAAATTTGCTGCGTGAAYTTTCTTTGATTTACAATACAGAAGTCTATTATTTCACCACCTTTTGAGATCTCATCTAAGAGGCTGTTGGATCACTTCTCGATGTACGYCGAGAGTGAGGAAGGGCCGCTAGGATTTGACKAGTAGACTGGGAAGGCAAAGGGCTTTGCTTATTTGTTTGTAAGACTGAGGAAGGTGCAAAGGCTTCAGTGGTTGATCCCATGAAAGCTATCAACGGGCATCAGGTGGATTGTAAGTTGGCTACAGATAACAAGAAGCCAAAGCCTAATGCGGGGCAATCTGCTGGAGTTGATCCGGGCCCTGTGCAGAACTCTGGGCCCATCGGTATGCAGAATATGGGGTATGGGCAAGGTCCGAATATGTCTCAGCAACCACAGCAGACAGGGATAATGCATCAGAATGCAGGTTATAATATGGTTGGGCCTGGAGGTATTTGACAGCTTCTTGGACGCAAATGTTTTAAATGGTTATTTTGACAGCTATAACAACAAAGCTTGAGACAGTCTCAAGCTATAACAATAACAGCTTAACAAAACCATGGGCATTAACCAAAGCTTAACAACATTTGTTCAAATGAGTGAGATCCTCAAACAACAACACCATATATCTCAAGCAAAAATGTGTGCAAAAAAGTCATAACCAAAAGGGGCAACAAGTCGCGTCTATTTCACTTCATTTGTAAAATACAAAAGTATACACATCACGTAAGTGTTCATTATTTTTCATTTGCTATCAATGACACTTAATATTACTACCAAACATTGCAAACACTAAGCCTATAATTACACAATATAAGACAAAACGTTCTCCATTCTTCTTCCAAGTTGTCACGGTATGCTTCTTCAAATTCTCTACTTTTTCAATCAATTTTGATAGTGTCATTCATTTCGATAAAATTCATCTTGAGTGCATCCACTTCATTGGTTAATCTCTTGAAGTGATGTTCATCGTACCAAGCAAAGAAACTGCAATGTGAAAGCTCCTGCAAAACAATTGAAAAAAAGAATTAATTTATATTATTAAAAACTCAAAGAATACGTACCAATTTAACTCGTACCAAACCGAACAAAAACTGCATACAAAACATATTGGAGCTTATGTAAAAAATACACATGCTCACGATAAATTGGTACCGAAAACTTAAATTCGGCTTGAAATTAAGTATGAATTGATAATACAAATGAGAAACTGACATTTATTCGGCCGCGAAAAATGAGAATGGAAGCGAGAAAGGGTTGATGAGAGTGGTTTGGTACGACTTAAGTTTAATTAATCTGACCCAAAACCATAAATAAAAAATTATACGAAACATACCGAGATGAAATTTGGGCATCCTTAAAAAATTTTCCCAGGATGTGATGTTGTTCTTGAAGTGGATATTTTTGATGGTAAACCACATGTGCATACAATTGTGTCATCTTTTGACAGGCGAGACTCCATTGTTGACGAAGAGGTAGAGCTTGTACCCTTTGATTTCTTCATCAATGGAGATTTGGTCGAAGAAGGTGAAGAAAAGAAAAAAAATCTATCCCTAATTCGCACGCTTTTCTTTCTGCAAAGAAACCTAATCCGGAAAAAAATAATCTGAAGAATGAAACGCCATCGTATTTATAAATAAAAAGGACGGAGGGTTTATGTTCGGTTGCCAAGTCAGCATTCTAATCATCCTTTACATGACCATGGTTAATAGAAGTCTTGGAGTGGGACATATAATGAAAATGTAAGCCTTAAATTGGGGAAATTTTGAAAATTGAAGCCTTTTATTGGGAAAGTTTGAAAATTAGGCCTTAATTTGACACGATATTGTAAAATCAGGCCCTATTATGGAATTACCCCGTATGTGTTCCTAGGTATTTAGGTTTCTTTATATAATCATTTATAATTACAGTTCAACTAACTTATCATTATCTAATTATTTTTTCGATCTTAACTCATCGATGATTTTTTTAGACTCGGTCAATAATTCCTCAATCGTCTTTTTAAAATATTTTTTTTAACTGAAAAATATAAATGCGAACATGATAGTGCAAGTCCTGGTGGACAAAGAAATAAATACCATGAAAAGGAAGCACAACAACCACGAGAAACTCGTAATTATTGTGCTTCCTTTTTATGATATTTATTTTTTCATAATATTTATTTTTTCTCTGTACTCTAGAACTTGCATTATTATGTTCACATTTACATTTTCAAATTATTTAATAAGATTCTCAATGTAAAATGAGATAAAATCAGTGAAATGTTGAAGGATCACACACACACTTGGTATTCAAATTCTTACTTACCACTAGTAGTTAGTACCATTTCAGATATAACTTTTTTTTTTGGTAGATATAACTTTTATAATTAGTATTGAGTAGGTCTTGGGTGAGACCAGTCTCATAGTATGAGACCACTTTTTACCAGATTCATTATTTGATCCACCC
>BMAC01000717.1:232168-252838 GCA_014905375.1 Phtheirospermum japonicum
TTCAAATAATATAATTTTTGTTTTTTTTGGTCGCCAGAGGACGAAGGCCGCCCGGACGACGGTGGCCGGCGCGAGAGAGAAACATTGAAGACGGGAAGGGGGGCGGCTGGGAATGAATGACAGCAGTTTTTTTTTTTTATATATCTAGGATTAGAGGATGGGTGGGTGAATGGGCGGGTTAGACAGCGGACGGATTGGATAAATGGGTATGATAAAAGGTGGTCTCATTCTATGAGACCGGTCTCACTCAAGTATTTGTCATTAAGTATTATGTTAAATACGTATCTTGGATTCTATTGGTTCAAATGTCTCGTGTTGATCCTATGGTGTGCAAACTTCAAAATACCTGTCGTATTCCATGTGAACTAAGGGGCCGGTTGACTCATATTCTTTCATAGGAATAACAATGTGTTTTATGGAAATGGTGATTACACTGTTACTGCTTGGTTCAAATCAATAATGGGTATTATTGTGATAGATGATGCTTGGTTTGATATTATTAGTAATGGTAAACAGTTCAACCTTTTATTTCGGTTGGTATTTTATTAAACTTTCATTAATATTAATATTTATTTTATTAATATATTATGTTATAATCATAATATAATATTTATTTATATATAATATCATAATATTTGTTTTTTGTATAAATATTGATTTATAATTTAATAATTTATATATGATATAATAATATTGTATATTATATTAATATTATCAAACTCATTTTATATTTATAAATATTAATTATATTAAAAGTATTAATAATATTTATATATTTAATAAATAATATATAGGAATATATAAATATTATAATACTAATTATGTAATATATAAATATTAATCTTATTATTAAATTAGTAATATTTATATATATAATAAATAATATTTATATAATATATTAAATATATAATAATATGATTATGTTATAATAAAATAATTATTATTTATAAATATTAATAATATTTATAATATAGAATATATTAATATTATACTATTTTTCATAAAATATTAACTTATGATTTAATAATATTTATATATATAATAATAGATTATATTATATTAATATTATAAAAAAATTATATTAATTATATTAAAAGAATTAGTAATATTTATATATTTAATAAATAATATATAGGAATATATACATACTATAAAATAAATATTTAATATATATTAATGTATTATATTAAATTAATATTATAACATTTATCTTTAAATATAAGCATTAAATTTATTATTAATTTAATATTATTTATGCATATAATAAATAATATCTATATAATATATTAAATATATAATAATGTAATTATTCTTTATATTAATAAATATTAATAATATGTATAATATACAATATATTAATATTATACTAGTTTATAAATGTTAATTTATGACTTAATAGTATATATATATATATATATATATATATATATATATATATATATATATATATATATATATATTTTATAATAATATACTATATTATATTAATATTCAAATATTTATTTTATATTTAGAAATATAAATTATATTAAATTGTTAATAATAATTATATATTTAATAAATAATATATAGAATTAATAATTATTGTATATATAATAATGTATTATATTATTTTTATAATATTTATACTTTAATATGAATATATATTCTATTAAAATTATTTATGTGATAAATAAATAATATATGCATTGAATGGCGAGTAAGTAAATGATTGAAGAGTAGTTATTAGAGTGGTTGTATTAGTTAATCGGGCAAAACTCTTGTTAGGACGAACTAACGGATCATCTGTTAGGTCAAAATTTTATATCAATATATTATAGTGCAAAAATCAATACATTATAATAAAATACCAATACATTATAGTATAAATAAATCATACATCATACGAATTTTTCTATAGAACCAGAATCGTACATCATATATCACAATACAAAACCAATACATTATAGTATCGGGTCAGATGGCCTAACGGGTCATGATCCGTTAATCTTGTCTAACACAAGAGTTAATCAAAATAGGGTAATCATTACCCATATTTTGATTATCATTAACTTGTAACAGCATGAAAGATGACAATGATTTCTTTCTAATTCTCATTACTCAACTCTGCACATATATGAGCCATGAAATTGAATTGAGGACGAAAATTTAAATTTTAATAATTTTATATGAAAATTAAAAAATTAATAATTTTAGGAGTAAAATTACATTAATATTGAAAAATTGAGAGGGCGGTCTACCCCCATCACCTAACTCCGTCCCTGCACATATGTGAACTAAGTCATTGGCATGTCACAATGAGCTCTTGGTAACCTTGCATCCCGGATCAAATGTTCCACACTTCTCATAATTACAATCATTAGGGGGAAAACTGAGGTTGGAGATTTTTTTAATTAATGAATGCTAACATAAAGTTATTAATAATGAATGCTAACATAAAGTTATTGTCAATATAAATGCATATAATATAACTTTTTTATAACTCAAAAGTGTAAACAAACCATTGATTTAATTTAAAACAATAAAAAGGTAATGTGTACTTCCTTCTCACAAGTTTTTAATATTCATATTTGAGAGAAAAAAATCACAATTTAAAATTTTAAGTTCAACGGGTAATCTGAAATTGGTGACCTCGCACGAAAATATCTGGCAACACTCATTCGTATCCGCTAGCTTAAAAGGTACAACTTGACCATCAGAAAGTACTACAAAACAAATAATAAGCCGCGCCTCCACTGCTCCGCCATGGCTCGGGTGGCTTCAACTTCCAGCGCCGTCAGCCTTCCCAGATTCCACCCCTCACCTCTCCAATCTCATCACCAACCTCCGCGATTCGTGAATTTCTCCTTCCATTTTCAGAAGAAAAATCACAGGATTATCTGCCAGAACAATCCCAATCCAGTCGACTCCGCCGCATCAGAGGTAAAAATTAAAAAATCGCTTCGCTTCAGATTATTAGCTTCAATTCTAATGGTGATGATTACTTGGCTTTGCTTTTAATATTGGCTAATACTATAAATCAATTTGGGCAGGAAAAGCCGTTATCGGAGCCGGAATCCCAAGTCAATGGGACCACAGAAACGAATTCATCATCTATTGGTTCTGTATTGCCGGATTATCCAGATAAGAACTTTAATCGGCGAATAGCATTGGGTTCTACCGTTGCAGCAGTTGGACTGTTCTTATCGGCTCGATTGGACTTTGGCAGCATATCCTTGAAGGATCTCTCTGCTGCAGCATTACCATATGAGCAGGTTTGTTTGTTTGTTTGTTTTTTCCTCTTAAATGTTCAATTACACACACTGCTACTACATAAAGTGTAAAGTATGAAATTCTTAGTGTAAGTAATGAACTAAATTGATTATTACGTTAGGTTATGGTGATAATTGCTAGTGTACTAAGTTGCTTGCTTTTGAGATTGACTATATATTCTGGAAATATTTTCTTGTTAGTATAATTTTGATATTGAGACTATGTTGTGAAGAATTAATTTACGAGGGAGGTACTTTGGATGAGGGTGTGTTGTTGAATTGCCTAAGTATATTTAAAAAAATGCATCATGTGATGTACAAATTGTTGCTTCTCGTACTACTGAATCGTGTGATGCGTATATGATTCCTCGTTCGCTGTATAGGCGCTTTCGAATGGCAAACCCACCGTTGTGGAGTTCTATGCGGATTGGTGTGAAGTATGTAGGGAATTGGCTCCGGATGTGTACAAGGTTGAACAGCAATACAAGTAAGTGTCGTTATACTAATATTATACACACACACACTGCTGTTCTTTGCTTCCTAGATTAATGATTTTAGACATCAACCAAGTACCATCCGTTTTGCTCCCTCTGTCCCAAAAAGATAGGTCACATTACTATTTTGAGCATTCCCATAAAGATAGACTTGTTACTTTGTTTAGTATATAGTTAATTATTCATCTCCATGTATAACCTTTTGTTTAATAATCTTTAAATCTCACTCTTCAGATGTTTCCTATTTACTAAAAAATATCGCAATTTGCTATTCAGGGACAGAGTGAATTTTGTTATGCTGAATGTTGATAACACAAATTGGGAACAAGAGCTCGACGAGTTTGGTGTCGAGGGTATCCCCCATTTCGCATTTCTGGACAGAGATGGTAACGAGGAGGGGAACGTGGTGGGCCGCCTTCCAAAACAGTACTTGCTTGAAAATGTCGATGCTCTTGCTCGAGGAGAAGCAACTGTACCTCATGCTCGTGTTGTGGGCCAATATTCCAAGGCTGAGTCTCGGAAGGTTCGTCCTGTTGTTGATCCTAGAAGTCATGGGTAGGAAATTCGGGAGATTTTGTTGTATTTAGATTTCCACGAATACCATTGTTCAGATTCATATACTTACTAATAAAGGAATTTTTAGCGATTAATAGGAGTGTAATATTTGTTTGAGTTTCGTTGGTGACCAAAATGTTCTGTCGACTCCAAATTTGTGAAGAACGTTTCAACTTGGAAAAAATGTTGATTTTCTATGTTAAATAGTTCGTGAAATACTTTTCATTTAATAACTGCATTAATTAATGTTTAATCAATGCAATACTATCAATTAGTAATAAAAAGATAGTTATCAGTAATTATTAATTTAGAAAAGTACTTTGGATTTTGGAATATGTGAATGACAAGTCTTGAGTTTCGTATACATCAAATTCTTATTTTGTTTTCCCCCAAAGGCAAAACCCTTACATAGTCTGTTAGCTGGTTTAATATAATCCTACTCTAGCCATGGAAAAACCCTTCTTATTTTTAAATTAAATATTCAGAACTGATATTTTTTAAAAACGTTCACTTTTTTTCCAATAATACAGAAGTACCAAGATGTAATAATGAACCTTTCAATTTAAAGCCAAAATTATAGAAGCTTTTTCCCTTTTATAATATATTATTCACACTATATCAAATAACACAAAACTTTCAGACCAGCAGCCTCAATAGCTTATCGAACTACATTACCCAGCAAGCTGTTGGTCGATGGCGAGCTTTCTTCGCTCAGCCAGACATCCTGCACAGACACCGGCGAACTATCCTTTGTCTCGTCCTTTACCGGCACGCCAACAGCAACCGTTTTCTGCGTAACGATCAGCCTCTTACTCCCAACCCCTGTTTTCCTCGTCCCCGTCGTATTAAACGACTTCTCGCTCCCCTGGTAAGGCGACGAGCAAGACGATGCCACAGACGACCCCATGTGCACGCTCTCGTCCAACGGAGCCCACCCGCTCCGCCTGATCTGCTCCAGCTCGTCCGCCACCTCCGTCATCGACGGCCTCATGTCGCGGTGGAAGGCAAGGCACCGGAATGCCAGCTCAGCGACCTTATGAACGGACGACAACGTCCACGCGTCCCGATTCGGCTCGAGGAACGGATCAATGATATCGTCCACGCGTCCTTTCCCGATCCGGTCGATCGCCATGGCCGCCAAGTTGATCTCGCTGTGGGGCCGCGAAAAGTCGACCACCTTCATTGCCGTGATTATCTCAACGAGAACGACCCCGAAGCTGTAGACATCGCTCTTGTCCGAAAGATGGAAGTTTTGGTGGTACTGAGGGTCGACGTAACCGGGGGTCCCTTGTGGGGCCGTCGAGATGTGCGAATCGTCCGTCATGCCGCCGATTCTAGAAAGCCCGAAATCGGCCAACTTCGAGTTGAAATTGTAGTCTAGTAAAATATTGCTCGACTTGATGTCGCGGTGGAAAATAGGAGGGTTCATGGCCGAGTGGAGATGGGCGACGGCGTGGGCCGTCTCCGCGGCGATCGTCAGACGGATGGTCCATGGGAGGACGGAGCCCCGTTCTCTTTGTAAGTGTTGGGATAGGGTCCCGTTGGGCATGAACTCGTAGACGAGGATTTGCTCGCCGTGATCGATGCAGCAACCCAAGAGACGGACGAGGTTGGGGTGGCTGACGGAGGAGAGGAGCTTGATCTCGTTCATGACTTGATCCACGCTTTCGTGGTCCCGGTACCTGAGTTTCTTGATGGCGACCCACTCGTCGTTGTGGAGCTTGCCGGCGTAGACGGTGCCGTAGGCACCGGTGCCGAGACGTTGCTTCTCGGAGAAGCCGTTGGATGCGCGCTCGATTTCTTTGTAAGGGTAGAACGGGACCGAGGTGCTGCCCGAGGCTTCGCTTATGAGGCGCTTCGCGCTGAGGCGGCTCTGTAGGGCTGATGACCGGCGTTTTAGGCAGTAGCAGATGACGGCGAGGCCGGCTGCTAGAGATGCTCCGGCGATGATGCCTCCGACAACGATGCCGGCTTTATTTCTGCATCGACCGGAAATGTACCTTGAAGCACTGCAGTCTGAGGCTGATACATTAAAGATCAACCAAGAAAACAAAGTTAGTACGAGGTAAATAACATCGCAGAAAGATCAAAAAAAAACAAAAAAAAAACTCCAGATTGTTGAGCAATTCCAATTTAAGGTTTTTTTTTATTATTATTATTTATTGTCCTCAACAATATTTTATACTCACATGCAATGCAATATACTCAAATACATGAGCGAAGACAACAAAAATTTATGGTTATGGTAAATCCACTCAATTACTGTGTTCCCAGATTTACTAGTCAATGTTTTGTTCCATACTTTCACTGCCTTAGATTAATGACGCGTAATATTATGACAAAAATGTGGAACAAGAAAATCTCAATATTAATGGTTGATTTGACCAAGTCTTTAGATTGTTTTTTAATCCATATCTCATTTAATTCCTTTTGACTTTCATGTACTGAGATCTCAAACCATCCAAATATCCAGTCACCATGTGATCCTTCTCATATTTGGCATTATTCAAGTGAATTCAATAATAAAGCCTTGACTTTGTCTGATAACCCAATTAAGAAGTAGCAATGTCAAGAAATAATGCAGATTGTAATCATAATTAACAAATCATATTTATCTTAGAATCTTAGATATTGTCACAAAGGCCACACAGTCAACGGCCAATGATGCGAGGACAAAACCTACACGTTTCATTCATATAAGAAGCGATATATGAATGTGGAACAAAATCAAAATTTGTTGAACTTTCAACTTTATTCAGTTAAACCTAATTTAGAATTAGTTCTTATAATCAAAGATAAAATTTCATCTGGTCAAAAATCCCAGCAAACCAAAAAAGTTCATCACAGTTGATTTGACCAGCTAAACAGTCCAATGAAGATGGCCATAAAAAAAGGGTCAACAATTTCCACTTTCATCAGCAATAGATAAACTTCGAAGAATATAAAGATATATACACTAAAATTCCAGTATTATCCGCCAACAGCACGCTACAAAATGAAAGCACCCAATTTGCATGCAGTTCACATTGGTCAAAGATTCAAAATTCAACTTTTTCCCCCAAAAGTCAAAATGCAATTAAATAAATAAGGTGCTCCACAGTGCATTACCAAGAAATTACTGTTTAATTAATATAGCACAAATGTTTATATATGCAACTATGTCCCTAATGTATTAATTAATTATTCAATGTCTATTTTATTTACGTAAATAAAATTCTAATATAATTAAATAATGGTATCATGACAATGAAGAATAACAGTATACTAAACATAATAACAATCAACCATCATTTTTATTTATGTGACATATCCGAAAAATTGAATATATTAAGTATACATATGTATTCCTATAGTCTATTCCCATTTTGTACACAAATTAATAAAGATGATTTGTGTTATAATTATATGCATCAAATGAATATAAAATTCTTTTGTTTGGATAACTCAAAGTGTGAAAGAAATAATAAAAACAAAAAATTAATAAAATTTAATTTAATATTTTTGAAAATGTAAAAATAAGACTCTCTTAAAAATATAAATATGAAATTGAGAATGAGTAGTGGAAATTACAAGTTGTGGGACGGATGGAGGAAGGTAATTGATAACAAAATCTACCATAAGCTAACTCTCAAATGTAGGAGGGTTATTTTGTAATTTTGAGATACAGCGTAATTAGACTACCCCTCAAGGGTGATTTTCGTAATTACAAATCCCAAACAAGCTGACTGAGATGAAATCAAAATAATAGAGAAACTCACCTCTTCGGCAACCATTTCCGCCGGCGGCGAAACCATCTCCGGTAAAGCCTTGATTACACTTACAACGAAACCCTAGATGCCGTCCGTTGGCTACCTGCGAACAACTCGCGTTGGGATGACAACCGCAACTCCCATTCACCCACCATCCGAGCTCCACGATCTGAAAATCAAGAGGAATAGATGAACTCTCGTTTATAAGACTAGAGTTCTTATTCAGACCCACCATGATCGACGAGAACAGAACACCGCAATGGCCATTTCCCCTAATTTTCGCATAATCCAATAAATCACTCGAATTATCGTTTAGCCCACCCGAATAACAGCTAATATTATGATGATCTGTATTTCCCGAACCGGAGTTGCAATTTTCGAAACCGGTCGTGCTCAACAACCTGCTGGGGACCACGCAATCATTGCTCGGCGCGCTGCTGCAGTTCTCTAACAGAAAGCCGTTACGCCACGTGGGTGCGAAATTCGCGCCGTAGAACTGGGACAGATCGCCGATCGGACGGCTGCAATTCGCCGGGAGATTTATCAGAATCTGATCGGAGGTCACGTTGCGGACGCTAAAATCGCCGATCCTGATGTCGCCGGAGCTGGTACTGCAGTTCAATTTGATTTCACACTTGTCGGAAAATCCAAATGGATATTGAACCGGGGTTTCGCCGCAAGATTGAATACAAGTAGATGTCTGTGCCAGAGATGATAAGGATAGGACTGAAATAAGTGAAGGGATTATGATTATTATTCGGTAAAAATATAGAATCATTGTGTGGGAAAAAAAATTATGAGTTTCTCAGCATAGTGGAAGAAAAAAAGGAGAGGAGTTAAAAATGAAAAAATAAAAACAAATAGCTGTAGAGTACTAATATGATGAAGGGTTGACTTGTGAAGAAGAGTAATTAATGGCGGAAATTGAAGTGGTGCAGTTGATGTTTGGTGGGAAGAAATTAAATGCTTTTTAATGCGTATTTGTGAAATTTGCTCTCTCTGCAAAAGATATTTGATTGATGATGAAACAGTTGTGGTGGTGCAGAGATAAAGTGGATGAGAGTGTATGAAGTTCCGGGAAATAGAGGTTATGTTATCCGGTTCACTCTGTATTTGCCGTATATTAAGGATTAAGAACACATATGACAACCCAAAAGACAAGTTAGAATGAGATTAATTAATAAATTAGAATTTGTATTTGTATTTTCAAATCCAAATTCAGGATTCGGGTTATTCGAATAAATTCAAAATTCGACAAAGCTAACCAAATTCAACTAAATCAAACCTAAGATTATGATTTAAAATTACTTGTTGATTGGTTTTGGGTTTAAGAAAGCAAACAAACCAATATTTTGGTTTGGTTTTTTCTATTTTCCCTAACTCCAAGCCTCCACATGTTAATTCACTCGCTACAAAGTCTTATCAAATCCATTTTGTTCTCTAATCGCAATAATTGATAATCTCAAATATTTATTATAGTTTATTCGGTATTTAAAGTTTAATTTATGCATTTACTGTTATAAAGAAGGGCTGCTTTCCCATGCTTTTGTCTACTTATTTTTTACAATAAATGTTACGCTTTGGAAGTGAACGGTCGTTTTTTTTTAAAGTAGTAGTTTAACGAAAAATAATGTTGGTTCAAACTGGATTTTAATTAATTTAACAAACCAAACCAACTCAAAATTATTAGGTGATGTATGAAGGGTTTATTAAATTATTAATATATTTTTAATTTAAAATTGTGAAAATAATATACATTTAAAAAAAATTGCGATTTTGGATCGGGAAGCCTTTCCCAAGGGCGTCTCGCCCACATTCTAGACGGTACGTTAAAGTAACCGTTTTAGAAAAAATAACTCGGGATGTCATTCCCAAAGGCGTCCCGTACCTAAACTGACGAAAATAAACTTTTGAGGTTGAAAAGAAAAAAAAAAGATTGTGGGGGGCGGGACTCCTTTCCCAGTGGCGTCCCGGGTTTATTTAGCCAAAAAAAAAACGGGGCATAAAACCCTAGTCCGTGCCAGGCCTCTCCCCATTTCCAACTCCAGCTTCTCACATTCCAGCAGCAACAACAAAGAGCGAGCAACAACAACGGATAGAGGACAGCAACAGCATCTCTCTCTTCCATTTCTCTCATTCCTCCTCAAAAGGTAAGTTGTAGTTTATATTTTTTTAATCAGTTGTAATTAGTTGCTAGGTGAATAAATTACCCATTTATTGTAAAATTGATAGTTAATTTCTTTTATGGAATTTATATGTTTGTGATTTTTTTTTATTCAAATTAAATGTCAATTTATATGTTTGTGAATTTTAGTTGTTAATTGCTTGTAAAATTTAATTTTATTGATTTGTGATGAAATTATTCATTATGTGAATAATTAAATTTGTTAATATGTCAATGTTTATAGAATATGTTGTGAATTTTTTTTATTCAAATTAAATGTCAATTTATATGTATGTGAATTCTAGTTGTTAATTGCTTGTGAAATTTAATTTTATTGATTTGTAATGAAATTATTCATTATGTGAATAATTAAATTTGTTAATATGTCAGTTTTTTAGTGTCAATATTTATAGAATATATTCTGAATTTTTTTATTCAATAAAAATATCAATTTATATGTTTGTGAAATTTAGGTGTCAATTGCTTGTGAAATTTAATTTTATTGATTTGTGATGAAATTGTTCAGTATGTGAATAATTTAAATTTGTTAATATGTCAATTTTAGTGTCAATATTTATAGAATATGTTGTGAATTTTTTTTGGAATTTATATTAATTGTCTGATTTTTTTTGGAGTTTTTGAAATTATATTGATTTTTCAGAAATAATTAATTGTGTGAAACTTGGAGTTTATTCGGGGTTTTTTAGTTGTTAATTATTTAATAAAACCTATTTGGGTTTAGAAGTAAGTGCACATATGGCGAATGCGTCCAGTGGCAACGAGTATGGCATGTATGCATCTATTCTACGAGATGATGGTGAATTTGCAAATGTTAATCCCACGGAACATCATCCCCCTCCCCCACCGATGATTCCGGACTACCCCGCCAATTGCTTCAGACCAGATGAAGGAAGCGATTTTGAACAGAATTTAGATGAACTAGATGATGATGGTCATGAAACTGACGAGGAATTCTTTCAATTAGGGGGGTAGCAGACCAAATGAAAATCCTTTTGAACCCACCGTGGATGAGCTTGCCCCTACAACCCATAAACGAGCGGATAAAGGATCGGCACTGTATCAGAACAGACTATTTTTCGATCACGTATATGAAGACGTTCCAATTGATTCTATTGGTGTCCCTCAACCGGACTAATACTACGATAAAGACGAAGGAGTGTTGAGAACGGGCATAATATTCAGAGATAAGAAACATTTGATGTGGGCTGTCAAGGATTACTCAGTGCGCGTCGCCAAGTGAACGTACAGAGTGGTACTGAGCAATCCAACGATTTGGAAAGTTGTTTACTTGTCGAATTCACTTGGTGAGAATCACGTGGGTAATCACAAGATTGGGTTCTACGCACAGATGTCTTGCATCCTTTACACGTAAAGATCACCCCAATTTGTGTAAAAATATGATTGCTATGCTCATTACCACCCACGTCGAGGAAGATCCATTATATGGTGCTTTGCATGTCCAGAGTGCAGTCGAATAAGAATATGGTTATAACGTGCCATATCACAAGGCATGGCAAGGTTTGCGACGGTCTCGTGAAAATGTGTACGGGACGTGGGAGGAGTCGGTCCAACATTTACCGAAATACATGGAGGCCTTGCAGTCGTACAACCCAGGGATAGTGCTCGAGTGGCTACACAAATCTTCTGGAATCGCCGATGTGCATATGTTAAAATTTGCATTTTGGGCATTTCGACCATGTATCGAGGCTTTCAGATATTGCCGCAAGGTGATCAGTGTTGATGGAACCTTTTTGGTTGGAAAGTACAAGCACACGTTGCTGATGGCAGTTACAGTTGACGCCAACCAACAAGTCGTGCCACTAGCTTACGCAGTTGTTGATTTAGAGAGTTACAGCTCCTGGCATTGGTTCCTTCACATGGTTGCAAAACATGTTATCCGCGACATAGAAGAGGTTTGTCTTATTTCTGATCGACATGCCGGACTACTTAGTGCACTAGAACAAGTTCCGGCATTCTCTTCTAACGTTTTTTGTTTGCAACATATCTCTTCTAACTTCAATACGCATGCCAAGTCTGTGGAATAGAAGGATATGTGTTTCAAAGTTGGAGCAAAACCCAGGGTTACAATCTTTCACAAAATAATGGAGCAGATTAAGGCGCTTGATCCGGATGTATTTGCGTACTTGGATAGCATTGATAAGAGCAAGTGGACACTGTCCCACGACGGCGGCAAACGGTGTGGCATCCTGACCACCAACATGTCCGAGTCCATCAATGGAGTGATGAAATGTGCTAGACGGCTACCAATAACTACCATCGTCCGAATCACATTTGCCCGAAGTATTCATATTTTTTTTGATCGTTTGAAAGACGCGACAAGACTCCGTAACATGCAACAATTTTGGCCTGATAAGATATATGAGGTGTTCAGGTCAAGACAGCAGTGGGGGACATCTTACCACGTTACGGGATATAATTGGGCGGCACAAACAGCCCAAGTTTCCATACGGGTCGATGGATCAGTTCGTGCCCGGAACTTTCGAGTGTCCTTGTCGAACGTGGAATGATCTTGTGGTAGGTGGGCGAGCTGTGGAATTCCGTGCTCTCATGCAATAAAGGTGTGCATCGAATTTAGAGTGGATCCTCGAGTTTACGCCAAGATTACTATAACACTGCTGCGTACCTACGTACTTACTCTGGTCCGGCTTTTGAACCATTGCCTGATGCGGAGGACTGGAACGAGGCAAGTTTTGAATTGGTTCATGATCCCCACACGCGGAGGCAGCGAAGCGTTGGACGAATCAGGGGTAGTAGTATACCCAACGAAATGGACCAACCATAAGTACGCGCAAGGCAACAATACCGCGCAAAAGATGTTGCTAGCTCGTCATAAGGCGGTGGACGTTCTAGTTCCAGACATTGATATTAGATACGGCGATGATCTTTTCATGAGTTCGATGTTTTAATTCGCTAGCAGGAATCATTATTGTGTGAATTCTATTAGTAATATTGATATTGATGTTGTATTTCGGTTTATTATCCTATTGACAGACGTTTGATTAATAATCTGTGTTGTATGAATTCCTTAAGCAATAATTCATTCTTGTAGGAAATTAGTAGTTCCTGTAACTTTTAGTCTAATATTCTATTCTCGTAATATTTCATTTTGTATCGTGTGTATGTATTTATCTTACAGTACGTGTGTATATATTTATCTTGTAGATGGCATCACAGTTCTTGAGCCAGCAGGGTTTACATAGTATAACGAGGGGGGTGGTTACATTCCTACATTTAGACCATCCGAGTTTTATACTCCTACATGTGTTGGGCAGTCGTTTACCGATCTTCTTAATACTGATTATCCGCAGTACGACCCCCACATCGCACCTGACATGGGCTTTTCGTGCCCACACTTCGATACGACACCAATTCCGATGTCGTTTCCCACAGAAAGGGCGGATCGTGCACATCATATTTGGGGTCATCTGGCACATGAGGACGAAGATGACGAGCAATTGCCGGAACCACCAGCCCCCAAACGACTACATGATCATGACCTACGTAGTGACAAGGAAAAGAAAAAGGCGCTGTGTGGCACGAGATCACATTATGTCTAGTACTATTTGCATATTATGTAAGTAAAATTTAATTGTGTCGAAGTTTTCTATTGGGTGGTTCACTTGTATTTTTCATTAAATAAAAATATTAAAATTACAATCTTTCGAGCATCGTTGATTTGGGCCGTATTAAAATATTACACCACGAAACATTCGGTACAACAACAACATAGAAACATTACATAACGGAAACACAAACACAAACCACAGTAGAGCACAGTCTCGATACAACAACATAAAAACATCACACAATGCAAACACAAATGCAAACCACAACAGTATAGCAGTGTCGATACAACAAGATGAAAGCATTACACAATAAAAATACAAATGCAATCCACATAGGTAGAGCAGTGTCGAAAAAACAATTAGCAATGGTCTACCCTACTTCCACCCATAGAGCTTCCACCGTAGTTAGTGAGGTACACATCTCCAAATAGTAGTTGCATTTTTATGAGGAGGGGTTCCTCATCAAAAGTGTTGCAATAGATTTCAATTGGAAAATCCTGCATTCATCACAACAAGTTATAATAGTGATTAAAGGATTAAAATTACTTGTAATAATTTAAAAGGTAGTGTACAACTTACTGGCATAAACTTCTTTCGTACGTTGTGATCACCAAACACCATTTTCACATTCTCATTCCAAACAGTGCCAGGGGTCCGTATGAGTTCATTGAAGAACGTGAATCGGTTCCGAATCTGTAGAATTCTGGCTATGACGACATCTTCGGAAACAGCATGTTCATTTTTGAAGCAGCAGTTAAGTATACACTTGGCTTCGTTCACCCGTTGCCCTGGTAACGGTTCGTCGTTTGGATTCCATCCCTGAGTATCATTTTCAAGGATTAGGAATTCTAGTAGACGTTCGTCTCTTGTAAGTGTCCACTTGGGGTTGAATCCACACCCATAATCGAGTGTTTTAACCCGAAGTGAGAGGGGACCATCCGTGTCGTTGAATTCATTTGACATTGGCTTAATTTCAAATAAGATATGAATATGTGTTCGCTTATGAACTGTCTATTACTTGTTCCTCAATGTACTTATAGCAAGGAGAGTAATCTTTCAATTAATTTTTAGAGTATTATATGCCATAAAGTTCCAGATGACAAAACAAGTCAAAGGTGTGTGTTGCATTGTCACTGTTTTTTAATGGGAAAGTGTGACTGCAAGGTCACATCAATTGTAGCTAGCAAAGGTACATTTCGTATTCCCTTTTCTTTTAATTTCTCTTTTCTTTGTGTGTGTGTTGCATTGTCACTGTTTTTGAATTGGGAAATATGACTGCAAGGTCACAGCAATTGTAGCTGGCAAAGGTACATTTACGCACAATAATGCCACCAAGTACAATAATGCAATGCAATCAAATGGAGACTAATAACCACACTATATACGTATATTACGCATCTATATATATGTACGCACAGAAAAATTTTACCAAAAAATAGAAACTATACCAGCTAATAATGGCTAATTTTGACGAAAATCATCCAGACGTCCTAAGAATAAATAATAATTACTATGATCCTGCACTAACCCCATGGACCATGGAGATGGAAAAAGTCATCTTGGAATTTTTCATCGCCCAGAAGGAAGGTGTTGAAAGAGGTGCAAAAAAAACGTATATGATCTTGAGCGTCCCACAGGTAAAGAGTCTACTACATAGCCATTTCATGTTTTCACCAACTACTCCGAAAATTTACGACAGGATCGAAAAAATGAAAATCAGGTATGGTTGGTGGAAGGCAATACTTTCCGATGATGGTGTTTATTTGGATGAAGAACGTGAATTGATCTATATTGATACTACTATCAATAATAATGTCTCTCCAACTTATGTAATCTTCACACATCTGTATACAATTAATTAATTATGTGGTTTGTGGTGGTTTCGTTTCAACTACTAACTGTTCTTTTTTTTTTCAACTAAAGAAATACGGTGATGATGCATCACAGAGATATTATTTGTATGACATGCCACCGTTGTGGGAGAAGATGGAAGCAGCTTTCCATTGATGCATTCTCAATGTATTAGTAGTCAAATGTCTAATAAAATGGGATTGGAATGATCTTAGTTTAAGTGTGAGACTACGTACTATGTTTAATTTGTAATGTCTAATTTTTTCGCGTCCTCTAGTTATTTATTTAATAAAGTGTGTAATATTTTATTTTTCCTTTATTTAATAAAATCTTTATTTAATGTTTATCCAAGCCTTGCTGGTGACAAGACTCCCCGTATATCAGTAGGTTCTTATTTAATGATTATCCTTTATTTAATTTTTATTTGTTGTTGTATTTTGATCTTGTTGTATTTTTAATTTTGAAATAGAATTTCTTGTAATCTTTAGATATTATTATGATATGTTTATTTATTTTACCTAAAATATCATATATAAATTATATAAAAAAACTAAAATAAATAAATTAATATAAATAAATATTATGTGTTAGGGTTAGGGTTACAAATTTTTTTATTTTGCAAAAACAACCCCGGGACGCCACTGGGAAGGGCGTCCCGCCCCCCGCATTTTTTTTTTTTCATAAACCACCCGGGACGCCTTTCCCAGGCGTTCCCCCTTTCATTGAGCTCTAAAAAAGATTTTTCGACCAAACATACTCGGGACGCCCTTGGGAAAGGCGTCCCGATCCCAAATCGCAATTTTTTAAAGTATATTATTTACGCAAATTTCAATTATTAATTTAATAAACCCATGTATGAATGTGTTTTTATTTTAATTTTAATTTATATTGAAGAAAAATATAATTGAGAATTTAATGATTTTCGTGTGAAAATTGAGATTACATTTACATGATTAGTTTTTGAATATATTTTTAGGTATATAATAATTTAAAGTTGATAGTGGTAGTGTCCACTTTTAATATTTTAATTAGAATATATAATATAATATTAATAATATGTGATGGTGTCCTTTATATAATTGAAATATAATATTTTAATAAAATTTTGATGAAATGATGGATCCCACATCTTAAAAAATGAAATTAAATTGATAAATTTAAAATAAATAATATTAAAAAATTGAAAATGATAATTTTCAATGAAAATTGTAAATAAACATAATTTTAATTTATGTAATAATTAAAAATTAAAATTTGTAGAATAGAAACAATTCCATACGACACCTTAATTTCTTACCTTTTTAGTTTGGTCATGATTTCATTATTTTTTAAATCGATGTATTTGTTTTGTTTAATGCAAACCAACTCATGAACACTCTCCAAAAGTCCCGAAACAAATACAACCTAAAAGAGGAGGAAAACAAATTTGAGCATTAAATAGTTTTTTTTTTTCTTTTTTAAAGTAATGTAACTCAAATTAAATAAGATATTTTCATACAATAGTGGAATATTGTAAATCTCTTGTTTTCATTTTTCGGTAGTGTAAATCACTCTTACTTTTTGTTACTAACTAATTTGTTTTTGAGTTCAAGCTTTAATTAAAAATTGTCGGTATTTTTGCATGTACGATGCACAAACTATATTTACGTACACTATTTTGTAAGAATATATAAATTAAAAAATAAATAAAACTCAATAAACACATTTAATGGATAAATAAACACTAAAAATTATAATATATTAATGAATTGATATATTATGAACCTGATGTAATATAAAAAAGGATGTTTCGTGAACTTGCTATTTTATTATATTTTTTAATTTCTCCTATAAATATGATAGAGATAAGAATTGGCAGAAATTGAGGAAATTCTCGAAAAGAATATATCTAGAGGAAGAGAAATTAAGAGAGAGCGAGTGTTGATAAAAAGGTTTTTATTTGTAGTACAAAATCCTACTACATTAAAAGATGTACTAAAAGTCCACTAAAACTCATTAATAGTAGGCACAAGTCCATTACCTACTATTTTATAATAAAAGCAATTATAGAATAACTATTAACTAAATGCTTATACTCCGACGTTAATGACTAAGTACGAGTCATTCACTAATTATAGGTACATGACAAGATGATGAAACTATAAGTGGCGGATAATAAACGTGGGATCATAAATTTATATTTATAACTAATCTATTGAATTAGTTTTAGAACTCGTGTGTTACTCGATTTTTTGAATTATATTATCAAATTGATAAATACAGATTTATTGATACAAACAATATATTTTTTATTGCACCAGATAGTTTCCATCTATTTTTACTTATTTAACTCTCAATATTTAACATAAAGCTAACTTATAAGTTATATGAAAAACATAAAATGACAATTTTTAAAATATTTTAATAAGAAGCATGGATGATTAAAAAAAGAACATGAATGTTGTATTATCAACGTGTATTTTAATATACTTGTATCTCGAATCAGTATAAATATTTTAAAAAAAGAAACACCAATTATTGGTGATATTAAATCATAACATAAACATCTTACCAATAAACATGTAAAAGAATATTATTACAATTTTAACTTATGGTACCAGCTGTCCACTATATGTGTCGTATAATGCACAACGTGGGGCATTTATTTCCAAATAAAGATTATTTACATGTATAGAATACTTTTTTAGTAATTTTTAAGTAAACATTACGATTATATTGCAATTCATTTAAATTATATACTTTCATAACTTATTTATATTATTTAAAAATTTAAAAATGAGTTTTATTGAACTTCTCTAAAATATTATACTATAAATTATGTAAAATAAATCTAAAAATTTATATTATATTCAAAATAAATAAAGAATTTATAAATAATCTCTAAGTCGTTATTTAAAAACATAAAAATTAAAATTAAATACTATAAAATACTATTAAAATATATGAATTCACATAAATAAAATACATAAATGTATAATTATATTATAAATACTTACTCAATGAATTTGAAGATTAAAATATCATCAAAAATATAAAACATATAACATATATTTGAAAAAACTATACTTAGAAAAAAATTAATAAAAACTTCTAAATAATTAATTGAAATATGAAATATAAAATAAATATAATTATTATAAATGGCATAATATAATACTTAAAGAAATTATAAAACAACATAGTTAAAATATTTGGAATTTAATTATCAAATAAATGTATTTTGAGATTTATTGTATAACGCTTTTTAACATTTTTGTCATGTTTTTTATTTTTAAATATAATAATTAAATATTTAATTTTCTATATTTATTTAACTTATATTACTAGTTTTCAATGACTTATGTTATTATTAGACATTATTTAAAGTTTTTTATTTATCAAGATAATAAAATAGTTATATTCAAACAATAGTTTATTATAGAAGTTTTGTTATTTCATGTTTTGAGATTTATTTAGTATTAGATATAACACTTTACAATTTATCCACTATCAATTAATTTCTTAACTTGACATCTATTTTTTTTATTTTTTTTGGATTTTTACTTCTCTATTGGTATTTTATAATATCTTATTTATTTGTATTAATATTTCTTTTTTATATTTATGAAGTAATTATTTAAAATTTAACTACACTTTATTATGTTTATCTAATTTCAATATTTTGAGATTTATTTTAAAATATTTTATAATTTTTCTATTATAATCTTTATTTTTAAATATATTAAGTAATTATCCTTGATTAAATATTTATTTTTCTATATTTATTTATTTAACTTGATTGATAATTTTTTTTAACTATTTGTATTATTATTCTACACTATTTTTAAGATTTTTATTTTTCAAATCTCTAAAATAATTATATAGGGTAAAACCCACGAGTGGCGCAGCGATATTTGCGTCATTCTTTCATCTATTTGAACTCCCCCAGGTTCGAAAAATTATGGGTTCAAGATATAGTAAGAGTTGACACATTATAAAGACGGGGTGAGAAGAGCACGACATATGACAATCGAAACAAATATTAGTCGATAAATAAAATAAGTCTCAACGCAAATAATATAATGGAGTTGTTATTCAACCATGATGCATTTACACCCGATCTATGATATAATTTGTAGTGTGTAATACATTTTTTTAATGGTCGAGCTAGCAATGGCGATTGAATTACTTTATCATTTTTGAGCAATTATTCATTAAAAATTTTTAAATTTAATTTATTAAGTACTCATATATATATACATTAAAAGTATGACATTTAGCATAAAAATATACATTTTTGAAGAAAAAAAATGAATAACTATATGAAACTATAAAAACTAATTCTAAATAAATTAAATTCTAAAATCTAATTTTGAAATAAATTTAAAATTTTGAATAAATCTAAAATAACCTTAAGAAATTATAAATAAAATCATAGCATGAGAGATATTTTAATGCAAACTTAACCTAAACAATTAATATGAAAACATTTTTAATGCAAAAATGAAATAACTAATTAAACTTATTATTTTTGTCCATAATTAATTTTTATATAATTACGAATCTGAAAGTTCAGCAAAAAAGATTTAGTCATAGATTGTATTATAATTTCCTAACCATCGAAATTTGGTAATAAATAAATGTCTACATTTTCTTGTTAAATCATATACCAAATATAAAAGATCTCACTCAATTTAAGTTATTTTAGGTGAATTTAAAGCTACCAAAAATGAACATTATTATTAGTGATTTAAAGTAATTGATCATTAGTCAATTTTGACCATCGATTCACACGAGTTTATTTCCTTTTAAATTGATTTAATACTAGAGTTAAGCTACTATTAATAAAAAAAATTATTTTTCACCCGAAAAAAACTTGATAATATTTATAGGATTACTTCTCTATCTAATTAATATAGATTATCCGATATATATATATATATATATATATATATATATATATATATATATATATATATATATATATATATATATATATATATATATATATATATATAT
>BMAC01000717.1:252863-327094 GCA_014905375.1 Phtheirospermum japonicum
ACTATATATATATATATATATATATATATATATATATATGTTCATATGATGATTGGGTTTCAAATGAGAACCGTTAGGGCCTTAAATCTAATATTGCACAGTGCAATTATATGTCCAGGTTGTACTTTTTACACAGTACTGTAGTGCTAAAATCAGTCCAAGTTTTTTTAATTTAATTATATATATATATATATATATATATATATATATATATATATATATATATATAACGTTTTAAAACATGCAATATGTATCTTAAATTGTAGATCTTGAGAATGTGATTAATTTCATTGTTCAAAACGAATAAAATTTGAAAAAGTTATGGTTTGTTGAAGATTTGAGTTTCATTTCAAAAAAATTTTAATTTGCAGTTTATAGACGAAATTTGCGATGCTTTTTGTATACAATCGTAGTGTTTTTTTTCTTAATCTATTGTGCTTTCTAAAAAACAATATAGTGCTCTTCGTAAACGTTCATATATATATTATTACCATGCTGACATGTCATGATCTCAACCATCAAGATTATCCAATCTAATGGTCAAGATGAGTCCATAAGTTCACATATAATGACGGGTTCTCATTTGAACCCAACCATATATATATATATATATATATATATATATATATATATATACTCTATATATTAATGCAAAATCCTCCTATCATATGTGTCTGCTTCACATGCTTCGTTAGTTTTGGCAAACTTTTTGGTGTTTCGATGTCATCCGAGACTAATATTAATCTAATTTAGTATTTTTCCTTTTTATATTTACCTACTTAAAAATTTTACTAATATTATATTTTGCCAAATTCAATATTTCTCTTTTATTACATCTTACCTACTATAATATTTTCCTTAACATATTTTGTCCAATTCAATATCTTGCTTTTAATCTTCTAATATAAAAATAAAAAAAAATTTATATCTAATTAGAAAATATCTATAAGTTGAATTAGTTTTTATTTACAATAAAATTTGAAATAAATTTATTATAATTCTAAATATTTATATAAAAATTATGAGTTATATAAAACTATTACAAAAGGGAAATAGATATAAAAATATAAACTTAAATTCTTTTTTAACTAATACCAATATAATAAATTGAAAATAATATTAAAATATATATATGAAAAACTATTGTTATACCAAACAAAAAACAAAAATAAAGTCAAACAAAAAAGATAACATAATACTAATACTAATTCTAATAATAAATTATTATGCCTAGAAAAATAAATATTAAATATATTCTGAATCTCTTTATCTAATTCAAATATAATGCATTTATACATATATTATATATCTGCACAAACAAATTAGTATCTCACGCAGAAAAAAAAAATTAAAATAATATTACATATACTACAAGTTAGATGCACGATATTTTTTCAATAGAATAGTYTCTTATAAAATCTAATTTCGTATATCACATATTCACACGTAACACGCGAGTATTGTATATATTATATTTTTTTAAACTCAATTTTCTACGGGTTTCCCCGTCAAGTTTAAGGTATTTTGATATGTTTTACAACTAATTTCGCGACTTAATGTTAAAAAAACTTGAAAACTCTCTATTCTAAAAATCAGTCTTACTGTGATTAGAACAAATAATGTTCTTCATATATCACAACTAATTTTGTGACTCATGGTAATAAACTTGCAAAATTCTTAATTCTGAAAACCAGTTTTACTGTAGTTAGAACAAGTGATGTTCTGATTTGTGTGTGAGAATTATTTATTGTGAAAATAAAATAAAGAATGTTACGATTTGTATGTACCATTATCAGTATTATTCTTTTGGTAATTTTAATGAGTATTACTCTTTCCAAATCCCGTATAATATGCGTGTGTCTGCTTCGCATGCTTCGTTTGACAAATGAAAAGTTCTGGTATTTCGATTGCGTAGGTTTCATCCGAACCTAATATCTACTTAATTTAATATTTTCATTTTATTGTATCTCACTTAATTTAATCTTTTCATTTTATTATATTTTACCTAATTTAATATTCTTCTTTTATTATATTTTGTCTAATTCAATATTTTCTTTTATTCTCCTAATATAAAAATATAAATAAGTCATATAAAATTAGTAGAAAAGATATAAGTTAGTTAATTTAATTAAAAGATAAATACATAAGATATAATCTTAATTAAAAAATATTATGAAATTATTAAATAAGTAGTGTTTATAATAAATATTAGGGAACTTCTACGGTACCTTCACGACACCATTCTTCACTTAGTGGGATTTAATAGGGACCATTATATCAATTTTTGGCTTTTTATATTAAGAGATATATGATTGTAAATGCACTGGGGAGAGGGGCATGGTGCCCTTAAAGATGCCGTAGAGTTTTCCTAAATATTAATATAATTTTAATTTTGTAATTTTAATATCCTATATAGGTAAATTAAGATTTATTTGAAATAATCTAAGTATGTAATTAAATATTGGTAATGAATTCAATCTAACATAAAAACATAAAATTATATAATAATAATAATTATTATTATTATTATTATTATTATTATTATTATTATTAAATATTGATTAGACATCGGTACAATGCGACACGAGTTGAGAGTATAACATCAGTTTAGGTTTTCAAAGTATGTAAGTAATATTATTAACGAACTTAATCTAAACATTAAAATACAAAATAACGTAATAATAATTAATAAGTAGAGATTAGGCACGTGTTTAAAATGTGACTTCTTTTGAGTTTTTATAAGTATGTAAATAAAATTATTAACGAATTGAATCTAAGCATGAAAATAAAATTTTAATAATTATAATAATTAATAAATAAATTAGACATGTACAAGGCAAGGATTGAGAATACATCATTTGAGTTTCTCATTTTACATAAAAATTTGTAATTATTGCAAAAAAAATTTATATTTATCTTTTGATAAACCCCGTGTAATACACGGGTATTAAACTAGTATATATATATCACCCCTATATATTACTGCAAAATCCTCCTATAACCTATGTCTCTGCTTCTTATGCTTTTTTTGACAAATAAAAAAGTATGATACTTCGTTTACTTATGTGTCATACGAGCCTATATCTACCTAATTTAATATTTTTCTTTTTATTGTATCTTACCTAATTTAATTATTTTAATATTTTTTTTTTATTCAATACTTTTTTTATTCTCCTAATATAAGAATATAAATAAGTCATATATAATTAGTAGATAAGATCTAAATTAGTTATTTTAATTAAAAGACAAACTACATACGAAATAATTTTAATTAAAAATGCTTTATTATGAAAATAATTAAAAAAGTTTTATTGATAACATAATTTAAAATAATTTTATTTTCGAAGTTTCATATATTCTAAACATAAAAATATTAAATTATATACTAATAATTAATAAACATTGATTAGACACCAGTACAATGCGACACGGGTTAAAAGTATGACATCTTTTAAATATCTCAAAGTATAACTACTAATTATTAACAAATTTATTCTAAACATTAATATATAAAAGGATTTAATAATAATAATTAATAAAATAGATATTAGACACGGTTTAGAATGCGATACCTTTTGAATTTTTGTAAGTATATAACTAAGATTATTATTGAATTTAATTTAAACATCAAATACAATTATTTAATATTCATAATAATCAATAACTACATTAGACATGTACAAGGCACAGGTTCATAATACATTATTTTAATTTTAATTTAAGTAATTATCAAAAATGTTATTATATTTATCTTCGATAAGTCACCTGTAATACACGAGTGTTAAAAATATATATATATTAATATAAAATTCTCCTAATCTATTTTTCTGTTTCGTATGCTTAGCTTGGGTAATAAAAATTTCTGGTGCTTATGTTGCTTAAGTGTCATTCGAACCTAATATACACATAATTTAATATTTTCTTTTATTGCATCCTGCCTAATTTAATATTTTATTTATATTATATTTAGCCTAACTTAATAGTTTTCTTTTATTATATTTTGTCTAATTCAATAATTTATTTTATACTCCTAATAAAAAATATATAAATAAGCCATAGTTAGTAAAAAAAAAAAAATCTAAATTAATTACTTTATTGAAAAGATAAATTACATATGAAATAGTTTTAATTATACAAAAACTTATTTATGAAAAAATTAAAGGGAAAAAATTTTTTTTGCCTCCTAAACTATTTCGATTTTTACAGTTTATCATACGAACTTTTTTTTTCGAAAAACCACCATCTGAACTATACGCGAATTGCATTTTACCCCTACACCACTTTTTTGTGGTTTTATGATAAAAAAACGGATGACGTGGCGCAATCGGGTTCTGCCACATCAATCGGTTTTGATTACAAAACAACAAAAAAAGTGGTGTAGGGTGTAAAATGCAATTCGCGCATAGTTCAGATGGCGGTTTGTTGAGAAAAAAGTTCGTATGGTAAACTGTAAAAATCAAAATAGTCTGGGGGGTAAAAAATAATTACCCCATAATTAAATAAATTGTATTTATAATAAAAGTTAAAATAATTTATTTTTGAAATTTTAAATATTCTATATGGGTAAATTATGATATATTTGCAATAATTGGAGTATGTATCAAAATATAAGTAATGAATTCAATCTAAATATAAACAAATAAAATTATATAATAATAAGTAATTAATATAGATTAGAGACGGGTTGAAAATGTGACATATTTTGAGTTTTATGTAAATATAGTTTTTAATAAATTTAATCTAAACATTAAAATAATAATATTAACTAATGATTATAATAATTAATAAATTGAACAGGGCACGAGTTTAGAACACATCATTTCGATTTTTTACTAAACTTTTTAATTTTCACAAATATTTCTTATATTTAGTTTTTTATAAACCCCGTGTAATACACGGGTGTTATATATATATAGGATTTGTTACAAATTAGAAATACGAAAAATAAATTGTTACTGAACTGTACTACAGTTCTTACAAAAGCTAAAACCGAAATAAAGAAAACAAGTAAAACTTAAAGTTAACACCTTCTTGAGCCAGATAGAATGATCAGAAAGTCGAGGCGAGAAAGATCTCTTTTTGCAAGACAAATATGCCTCGTATAGTGCTGACGGAACTGACGTAATGTCCCCAATGATACAACGACGTAACGCCTTTGAAGTAGTAGCACACCAAATTTCAAAGTTCCAACGAACTTGAAAAGTTTAAAATCGAGCACGAAATTTTGAAACGAATGCTTGAGGCTTTAGTGCAGAAATATGCAAAATGAATATGATTTAGTGTATCTTCTGCCTAAAACTTTTAAATCCATTTATAAACTTCACCTTGTAGGAGTTGAGAATTTGGAAAGGATGGAGAAGTTACAATTAGTGACTTTAATTATCCACTACCTCCATTATCACAACTTTGAAACTCCTCAAATGCTGCTGATGAAGTTGAGAAGTCATGGGTCAAACCCATTTTCATTTGACCAAAAGGCCCGAGCATCTTAATGGGTCAAACCCATTCTCATTCGGAGAGTCCAAAAATAAAACTGTATTGGTTCAAAACCAATCTCATATAGCCCAAGTGAGGACCATGGCCCAGGACCCAAAGACCCTAAGTCAATGTTTAAGATCCAAAGTCAAGGCCAAGGCCCAAGCCCACAGTTACAAACAACTAGTGCATGGGCTTAATCACATGATGCTCAATACAACTTCTTCTTAACTTATAAAGCGTATAAATTATCCTTACATTTTCAATGTGGGATTTTATACACTTCCCCTTTTCAAATGGCTAACTTACACAATTTATTTCTTACTCACCGTAAATCAGTTTTGAGAAAATAAATATACTACGATTATCTATTCAATACGTAGAATAATATTATAATATTTAATTCTACATTAATTAAATATTTAGCCATCAAAATTAGACTCGGCAAAACTAATTTTCCAACAAGATTAGGTTCAAATGAGAACCATGTCCTTATATGTGAACATAGGGTCAATTATGGGCCTTAGATCTAATAAAATGGATGGATCAGATTTTTTTTTATGTAGCATTAGAATTTTATAATAAAAGCACTGCTGATGTATAATAAAAGTATTGCTGGTATATAATAAAAGCACTAGTTCGCAGGTTCACATATAATGACATGGTTCCCATTTGAACCTCCGCCTCCCCCTCCTCAATTCCTCCAACTTCTGCCCCCGCTCCCCTCTCCCTCGTCCACTCCTCCTATCCGATGCTTCCACCACCGCGTGCGATTTCCGATATGTCACAGTGGGTTGCAAATGCGATTTAAGAAGACATCGAGTTCTCTTGAAGATGTGATTTCCGATATGTCGCAGTGGGGCTTCAAGCTAACTAGACATGATGACCGACATTTGGCGAGTGCTCCAGCAGCTTTTTCAGATTCGGTCTAAGAGGATGTTGGGAGGCGACCCGTGGCTATCTTGATTCGACGGTGGTTGGAAAATTGCAGGTGACAGCGATTCGTCGGCAAGACGGCTTGGCTGGGTGGAACTGAAAGTTGGTAAACGGCGATGGCCAGAGATGGGTAGGGATGGCGATGTTGGGGCTGTTGTCGGCCGTGGAGATGTTGATTTTGATTTAATTTTGCTTGGAGTCAGTTTTTGGTTCAGATGGTGACTTGAAGTTGACGGTTAAGAAGAATGGTCGTGAATAGGCAGCGTTGGTGGTGGTTATGACGGCGTCAATTGGGTAAATGGCGATGGCCAGAGATGGGCTAGGGATGGCGATGTTGGGGCTGTCATCGGCCGTGGAGATGTTGATTTTGATTCAGTTTTGCTTGGAGTCAGTTCTCCGGTTCAGATGGTGATTTAAAGTTGATGATTAAGAAGAACGGACGTGAATAGGCGCCATTGGTGGTGGTTATGACGGAGGGGATTGGAGATATAGTGGTTAAGTTGGGGGCTGTCGAGATGTTCATAAATTACATTAAGTCTAGTTAGCCCAAAAGGCAATGTTAGTGTAGTAAAAAAGCGCTGCAATAATATGAGAAAAGCACTTCTGAGGTTGTCAAGCTTGTCCTGACTAATAAATTAGCACTGCCAACATATTAAAAAAGCATTTCTACTTTATTATAAAAGCACTAGTTAGTAAAAATCCAAATTTGTACTCGTAAACAGTGGTGCTTTAGTATACAGTACTGTAGTGCTAAAAATTAGTCATATGCGATACTTTTACTATTCAGGTTTTTTAATTTAATTACATATATTTATTTTACACTTTTAAACATGCAATATGTATCTTAAATCGTAGACCTTGGGAATGTGATTAATTTGATATATATTTTATTTAAAACGGAAAAAAAATTGATAAAGTCATGGTTTGTTGAAAATTTGAATTTTATTTCAAATTTTGAATTTGCCTACGTGACAGTAGTTATAGACGATATTTGTAATATTTTTTCGTATACAGCCGTAGTGCTTTCTTTCTTTATCTGTTGTGCTTTCTAAAGAGCAACGTAGTGCTCTTTATAAACGTTGATATATGTCCAAAATACTATTTTTATTAATTTAATGCAGTATTTTACATCATTGCCCTGTTGACATGTCATATTCTCAACCATCAAGATTATACATTCTAATGGTCAAGATGAGTCTCTAGGTTCACAAATAAGGATGGGTTTTCATTTGAACCCAACCATATATATATATATATATACACACACTAGTTTAACACCCGTGTATTACACGCGATTTATAAAAAACTAAATATAAAAAATATTTGTGAGAACTATAAAATTTTAAATTTAAAATAAAAAATTAAAAGGATGTATATCTCAACCCGTGCCCCGTTCAATTTATTAATTATTGTAATTATTGATTAATATTATATTTTAATATTCAAATTAAATTCAATAATAATTATATTGCATACTTATAAAAATTCAAAAGATGTCACATTTTCAACCCGTCTCTAATCTATATTAATTAATTATTATTAACTCATTTTATATTTTTATATTTAAATTAATTTTGTTAGTAATTATAGTTACATATTTTGAAAAAATCAAAATATGCTATACTCTCAAGCCTACTCGCATTGTGTCATTGTCTAATAAATATTAATTAATTATTATATAGTTTTATTATTTTATATTTAGATTATTTATTACTACTATTTAGTTACATACTCCAATTATTGCAAATATATAATAATTTACCTATACCGAATATTTAAAATCTCAAAAATTAATTATTTCAACTTTATTATAAATATAATTTATTTAATTATTTTCATAAATAATTTTTTAATGTGATTAAAATTATCTCATATGTAACTTTCTTTCAAATAAAATAATTAATCTAGATTCTTTTTCTTCTAATTATATATGACTTATTTATATTTTTATATTAGGAGTATAAATATAATAAAAGAAAACTATTAAGTTAGGCTAAATATAATAAAAATAAAATATTAAATTAGGCAAGATATAGTAAAAGTAAAATATAAATTAGGTATATATTAGGCTCAAATGACACATAAGCAAACGAAGCACCAAGATTTTTTATTATCCAAGCGAAACATATGAAGAGACACATAAATTATGAGGATTTTGAATTAATATATACTTGTTTAACACCCTTGTATTACACGAAACTTATCAAAAGATAAATATAATTAAAATAATTATTCCCAACCCGTAGTACATGTCTAATATATTTATTAATTATTATAAATGTTAAATATTTTTGTATTTGATGTTTAAATTAAATTCATTAATCTTAGTTACATACTTGCAAAAATTCAAAAGGCGTCACATTCTAAACCCGTGTCTAATATCTATTTTATTATTAATAATTATTATTAAATTATTTTATATATTAATGTTTATGATAAATTCGTTATTAATTATTAGTTACAAACTTTGAGATATTCAAAAAATATCATACTCTCAACCTGTGTCGCATTGTAATGGTTTCAATCAATGCTTATTAATTATTAGTATATAATTTAATATTTTTATATTTAAATTGAATAAATTACTAATATTTATTTACATACTTATATTATTGTAAATAACTCATATTTTACCTATATAGAATATTTGAAACTCCAAAAATAAAATTATTTTAAATATATTATCAATAAAAGTTATTTAATTATTTTCATAATAAAATTTTTTAATTAAATTTATTTCATATGTAGTTTTTCTTTTAATTACAATAACTAATTCAGATCTTATCTACTTATTATATATGGTTTATTTCTATTTTTATAGGGGAATCAAATGAAAGTATTGAATAAGGAAAAATATAATAAAGAAAAAATTAAATTAGGTAATATATAATAAAAAGAAAATAGGTAAATATTAGGCTCGGATGACACATAAGCAAACGAAGCACCAGAATTTTTTATTTGTCAAACGAAGCATACGAAGCAGACACATAGGTTAGGAGGATTTTGTATTAATATATAGGGGTGATATATATATATATAGATGGGGAGGGGAAAAAACTCCCACTGCTGACTTGGCATGCCAATCAGCAGTCAGGTCAAAATCTTATAACAATTTTTCTTTTCTCTTTTTTTTCCCAATCCCCAACAATTTTTCTTTTCTTTTTTTTTTTTTCCCAAACCCCACCCCACCCCTACCCCACACCACACCCACAATTACGTGACCTGGGAAAATTGAATGGGATCTCAAATAAGGTTTGGTGAGCACCCAGTGAATATGAGACCAAAAGCAACGGAAATACATCAGAATTGAAGCTCTCGTCGTTGCTATCCCCTCTGTCGTGGTGACATCTCACCCGACGACATCAAGAATCGTCTTGGCAATGCCACAATGGCGGTTGCCAACACATACTGTCCCAATAGCCGGGGAGCAATCATTTTGGAGAAAATACAACCCCATCACTCGGTTTATATACCTTTTTTTGGAACAGCTTCCATTTATGAGTATATTTTGCAAATGAGTATTTCTTATGTTTCTTTGAGTAAAGTGTTTATGCCTGAAATGTCCCAAGAATATTTTTTTTGTCTCGGTGCAATAAAGAGAAGATTGTGGATTTTCTCAATACTAATCTTTCAATCAAACATTGCTTCATCGCCAACGAGAAAAACTCGACGAAAAGTAAGATACATGAAATACAGAAAAAAAATAATGAGCTAATTTGCAATTCAAATTTTTTTCTACAATTACATGATGCCATCTTTTTATTGGGTTGCAATCAAAAGAAAAAAAGCATTCCCCAATTCATAATAACCTAAAAATTCGAGAATTTAGCTTCGAAAAAAACTCAAATATTTATTCGCAAGCAGAAAATGGAACCGGTGAAATCTCTGTGTACCTTTTTCCGAGCGGGATGCTTATAGGGTGGCTCCGGGCAGCAAGCTTGATTTGAAGTTTTAGGCGGCTCCGACGAGGGATAGCTTTGAAATTGTAGGCGTTCGAGAGATTTTTATTGGAATTAAAAAAAAATAAAGGATCAATTTTTCTTATGAAATTGAAATTGGGCCGAGGGATGGGGGATAGCTGAGAGATGCGTAGATGATTCAGATTTTTGGCCACTAGAGGGGATAGCAAACGGCGAGATCTTCAATTCTGATGTATTTCCGTTGCTTTTGGTCTCATATTCACTGGGTGCTCACCAAACCTTGTTTGAGATCCCATTCAATTTCCCGGGTCACGTAATTGTGGGTGTGGTGTGGGGTAGGGGTGGGGTGGGGTTTGGGAAAATTAAAAAAAAAAAAGAAAAGAAATTTGTTAGGGATTGGGGAAAAAAAAGAGAAAAGAAAAATTGTTATAAGATTTTGACCCGACTGCTGATTGGCATGCCAAGTCAGCAGTGAGAACTTTTTTCCCTCCCCACTGGGGGGAGGGGATCAATTCTGTATATATATATATATATATATATATGAGGTTGAGTTCAAATGAAAACTCGTCATTATATGCGAACTTAGAAACTCATCTACACCATAGATTCATTTAATTCAAGTGTTATATTTAATTCAGAATTTGTGATTAAAAATGGAAAATATGAAATCTAAACGCTGGTTTAATGATTGAAAGGGCAAATTAGACTAATTTTCAATTATATATTATCTTTCCTTTTCTTTTAAAAGGAAAAAAAAAGATTGTATTTTATCTTTTCTTTTCTTTTAAAAGGAAATATAGATTTTCCATAAATTAACTTACTTAAAATGAGATTAATAATAAACTAATGATGCTCTTAAGTAAATCACTCATGTATTAATAATATTATAATATAATAAGATTGATTTTCTTAATATTAAGACTGCTTTATATATATATATATATATATATATATATATATATATATATATATATATATATATATATATATATATATATATATAATTATTGTGCTTTTTTTACTACACTAACAATACTTTTCTGTTGAACCAGTAATACAATAAGAGTGCTTTTTGTATGTAGTTGTAGTGTCTTTTTACTACACTAACAATGTTTTTACTATTGAATCACTAATATACTAATTTAATTTAGTTTTTGACCTAATATAAAAATATCTTGTCCAAGGAAAACACACCTCCAATGCAATAAAAAAGCACTAATTTGATTTAACTTTTGGTTTGAAATAAAAGTATTCTTAGCCAAGAAAAGTATCGTCCCAAAGTATAAAAAGTACCACCAATGTAATTAAAAAAACAATAATTTAAAAAATAAATCATCAACAACTTTCTTAGAAGCGCTCATCACTATCACCAACACAATTACATTTGAACGAAAGCATCAATAAATACTTGAAGAAGCACTGTATAATGTTCAAAAAAGCACTATGTAAAGTATTATCAAAGCAGCGGAGAAATTGGACGTGACAGCACCAATTTCGTTGACGAAAATTCAAACACAACTTTAAAAATTGAAACCCTCAGCATGAAACCTTCAAGGCCGCCACGCCCATGGGTTTTAGACCAAAAAAATAAAAATAGAATTTCAACAACAACCACTGCGATCGGATCCCCACTGATGGAGACATCCCAGATGGTGAGATTGGATGTCATCACATCATCGATCCAGATTGCAAATTTGGGCTATCGTGTACCCTCGCAATATCGTATACCCAGAAAACGTATATGAATTGGACGTTGATTTCAACAAAACAACTTATATGAATTGACAGCCTTCGAAAAAAAAAAAGAAAATATGCAGCATAAAACTGAAGAGTTGAAGCATTTTTTAATATATATTGGTACTTTTTGAGTGATCGGACAGTACTTTAAAAAATGGCAAGGAAAAGATTTTCCTTTTTTTCTTCAAACAATTGCATTTTTTATAGTGGAGATGGATTAGTTCTGAATTATCCTGTAAATCTGGTGAGAATGATTATAAAGGAGATGGATTAATTCCTTATTATAGAAAATGAATATATGTAATTATGGAAAAAGAATATATGTAATTATGGGACTATCTTAATTGCAAAGATTTGGAAAAGACAAAAATATCCTTATTATGCTTGAATTAGAGTCAAAACTTCATTTTAATACTAACCATTGATTTTATTTAATCAACGGTGTGGATGAGTCCCATAGGTTCACATATAATGACGTGGTTCTCATTTGAACCTGATCCTACACACACACACACACACACACACACACACACACACACACACACATTATATATATATATATAATATATATATATATATATATATATATATATATATAATTTTTAATGTATAATCACCCCACATTTTTTTATCGATCTATTTCTAAATAAGTGTTACGTAACTTCGTTTCTTTTGTTTTTTTTTTGTTTTTTTTTTTAGATCTCACCGTCTTATAGGGGTGATTTTTTATTTTTTTTTTGTCGTCTTATTGTTGCCATTTTAATATGTAGACGATTCAAACGTGCAAATTCGTAATTCGATATAAAGAATAGATCAGACTATGAGTGTCAATCAATTGTAAAATTGATATCTTAAGTATTATAGTTACTATAGAATCTTAAATATTGTAGGCTTTAAATCAATTCTGAGTTATCTTAGTTTGAATCAATAAATGAATTTATTAGTTATTTAAAAATAAATATTTGAGGTTGGGGTCAATGTTAAATGATGTGATTGACAACAATGAATAAATTTGTAACTTGATGATTTATTTTTTTAAATAATATAACTTCAAGGTTAAAAGTTTTGTCATACATGATATCCCATATAAATAAATTCAATATTAGATTTATTATTATTATTATTTCTTATTTTGGTGTTGAAGTTGGAAATCAATTGCCCGAACCAGAATGTTTCCTCCCTCCATTTTTTAGAAACAATATTAGTTACTTTATTTAAAGAATAGATTTTTGGGAGTCAAAAAGGGAAAATGAAAGCACTGACACGAAATCAACTTGTCAGACAAAAACCAACCAGCTCATTACATTGAAATTGGGCCTGTCTTCGGAGGTGGGCCTGCTGGATCCAGCATTTATTCCATATGCTCTCACGACCTAACTTTATAATTGATTATCCTTTTCTTTTATAATTTTATGATAGGTCGAAAGTTATTATAATTATACCAATTTTTTTTTAATTTTAATTAATTGCATATATTTTTAAAATTTTCTTCTAAATGGTTCTTATTGAATTTATAGCCACTTTCCCTCCCTTCAATCCTTCCCTTCATTTGCATCTCATACGATTAATTAAAATATACAAAATAAAACTTTGAAATTGAGAATTTAGGTTGATATTTCTCTTTCGATTAATTAATTTTAATTGATATGTGTTTTCCGAAGTAGCATAATTTGAAGTGATAGCGAATGGTAGCAAATGGTTGTGAAAGTGATTTTCTTTTAAGTTATATATTCGTATATTATAAATTTTTTGAAGTGATTATATATTTTTTAAACTTTTGTTTTACAATAGGCGGTTTAATAAACTCCCATTTATTTATTTATATATACTCCTTAATCCTAAAAAAATACATGATGCTATTATTTTAAATATTCAAAAAATATAAACTTGCTAGTATTCATTTAGTAATTAGTAAATTTGCATTTATACATTTTTATTTAATTATATTATTTTTGTTCTTATTGTTATCACATTATTATTTTTATTATTATTCTTAATTCGTAAGGGCTAAATAGGTATAATAGCAAAAAGTTTAAGATCCTTACAACTTGTATTATATATATATGTGTGTGTGTGTGTAATAAAATTAATAAAAATATATGTATAAAAATGGAAAAAAGGTATATAATAATAAATAATAATTTCATTATATTCTAAAATTGCAGAGTAATATATGAGTTATAGAATAAAATGATTTTATAAGAGAGACGATAAAACATGTATTTTTTTTCATATAACATTTCATCAAATGAGAGAGGTGGCGATAGGTCTTCTTCATTGTCAGCCTAGGATTTGCTTCAATATTCTTATTGAATTTTTCTTGATAAGAAAAAAATAATGATTTGCAACTTTTTTCAACATGAACATTTTAAGTCTTATCATTTATCAAAAGTTGATTATAATTGGTTCGGACAAAATTTGTAGGTTAAAAGATTTTTTGTCCGGCAGTGGGTGATAGTCACTCGTACCCAAATTGTTGTCTTCTATTTTGTTTGTTCGTGACCACATTGAATATGAGGTTGGGGTTTTTTGGTTGATTCCACGGTATTAGAATATTAAAAATAAACTCATCTTATTTTATTCATTTGTTTTCTGTTGCTTTATACAAGAGTAAAGCACTTCCGTTTTTGTCCTCGACTCCTTTTCCATAACTGCCCCTAAATCTGTTTTGTAACAATACTAACATAATTAGTTACACTACTGTTGACCGTTGACTTGCTACAATTCAATACACCCCTGTTTCAAACTAAACCACGCGGATTACAAAGACTGAATTTTGAACGTAAAGACTGAAAGCGAGTAACAACTAATGGCTTCGTGAGAGCATCGGCAAGTTGATCGTTAGAGGAAATATGACGAATATCGATAAGTTGTTGATGCAACTTCTCTCGAATAAAGCGAACGTCCACTCCAATATGTTTTGTTCGTGCATGAAACACTGGATTAGATGCTAGAGAAATTGCCCCAATATTATCACACCATAAGACGGGAGACGAGGCAGCTACATAGCCTAGCTCTAGAAGTAGAGCTTTGATCCAAATGATTTCAGTTGTTGCAGAGGCTAGAGCCCGATATTCTGACTCTGTGCTACTTCGTGCCACGACATTCTTCTTTTTGGAGCTCCAAGATATTAAGTTTGGACCAAGAAAAACACAAAAGCCACTGGTGGAGCGTCTGTCATCAACTGAACTTGCCCAATCCGCATTCGAAAATGCTTGTAAGTGGACTGTGGGTGTAGATTTAAAAAGAAGACCTAGAATAGGGCTGCCTCTGAGGTAGCGCAATACCCTATTTACAGCTATCCAGTGATTAATGGTAGGAGCATGAAGAAAATGACTGAGCTTATTGACAATATAAGAAATGTCTGGCCTAGTCATAGTCAGGTATTGCATTGCACCAATTGTGCTCCTATAAAGAGTGTGGTTGAGGAATGGAGCACTGTCATTTAAAAATAATTTTTGAGAGTTGTTGTAAGGGCTGGGACAAGGCTTAGAGTGGCTCATTCCTGTTTTTTGAAGCAGATGAAGGATATATTTTGTTTGGTTAAGTAATATACCACCAGACTCATAGTGAGCTTCTAATCCCAAGAAATAACTGACCCTTCCCATATTTTTCAAGGAAAAATCCTTGTCTAACAAGAGAATAACCTACTGTACTTCAGAAAAATCATCACCTCCTAGTAAAATATCATCTACATAGACCACAACTAACAATAGCTTGCCAGCTTTCTTTCTGTAGAAAAGAGAAGAGTCGGAGGCAGATACCTTAAAACCCTGGGCTACAATGGACTTTTTAAGTGTATCATTCCAGGATTTGGGGGCTTGTTTCAAACCATAAATGGCCTTATTTAGCTTACACAAATGATTTGGAAAGGCAGAGTTCACATACCCTTGAGGTTGAGTCATGTAAACTGTTTCCTGTAATTTTCCATGAAGAAAAGCATTATTGATGTCAACTTGTTGTATTTCCCAGCCCCTAGAGAGTGCAATAATAAACAAAAGTCTGATAGTAACAGGTTTTATAACTGGAATAAAAGTGTCAAAGTAGTCAATTCATGCTTGTTGTTGAAAACCCTTTGCTACAAATCTGGCCTTGCACCTATCCACCTCTCCATCAGCCCTGTATTTAACCCTAAACACCCATTTGTGATCAACCAGTTGCATCCTTGTATCATATGGTACCAGATCCCAAGTGTGATTAAGGAGTAAGGCATTGAATTCAGTATTCATAGCTTGTCTCCAATGTTGGTGAGAAAGAGCCTCATTGACAGATAATGGTTCAGTGACTTTGGAGGAGTTTTTGTGAGCAGTGTAAATTTTAGGTTTGAATATGCCATGCTTAGACCTGGTGACCATAGAGTGAGAAGAAGCTTGTGGAAGGGAGAGTAAATGTAAAGAAGTATGAGTGTTCTGTGGTTCGGAGGAGGGTAAAAAAGAAGACACATTAGGATTTTGGAATTGAGATAGAGAGGGTGAATTGTTTGATAATGGAGCAGAATTGTGAGAAGAGAGAGTCTGTGTGTTTGGCTCTATACTAGGATGAAGTGAATTTGGAATTGAAGTTGTCATAGAGGTATTGGATGAAGGAGAATCTGAAGTGATTGGGGGAAAAAGAGAAGAGTAGGGAAGTTCAAGTTCATTGAAGCTAACAGCCTTGGAAATGTAGATTTTACCACTAGGGTAGAGACATCTATAACCTTTATGAGATGGACTATACCCTAGGAACACACATTTTGAAGATCTGAACTGCATCTTTTTGTTATTATATGGTCTAAGATAGGGAAAGCAAGAGCAGCCAAACACTTTTAGAAAATTATAGTTAAGAGAGTGGCTATAGAGTTTTTGAAAAGGGGACAAGTTGGACAGAGTGGGAGAAGGTAGTCTATTTATTATGTAAACAGCTGTAACAAAGGAATCCCACCAGAAACTTTATGGCAATGAGGCATTTGCTAAGAGAGTTAGTCCCATATCCACTATGTGTTGATGTTTTCTTTCAGGAAGGCCATTTTGATGATGTGTGTGAGGACAAGGATGTCTAACTTGAACACCTTGTGAGATGAGTAGAGTGACAATTGGTCTATATTCACCACCAAAATCAGATTGAAAAGCTTTAATTTTGCAGTTGAATTGTCTTTCAACAAAGACATTAAAATGTTTAAAAATAGACAGAGCTTCACCTTTGGAGTGCATTAGGTAAATCCAAGTAAATCTGGTAAAAGCATCAATGAAATGTACGTAGTATTTATAACTATCAGTAGAGGCAACAGCAGATGGACCCCAAACATCAGAAAAAATTAGTTCAAAAGGTGCTTTTACATTTGAAACAACTGAAGGAAAGGATATATTACAAAGTTTTCCTTTTTTACAAGCATCACAAAAAGGAAACTGAGACACGGAGATATGTTTTGACAGCTTATTACATACTTTGGAAACTATTGATGGACAAGCATGACCTAATCTGGCATGCCACAGTTGAGCAGTGGAGGAGACAGCAGCAAGGAGAGACTAAGGAGAATTGAGTTTGTAGAAGGAGGATGGCAGCTTTGTAAGATCCAATTGATAGAGACCTCCTTTAAGTGTGCCTTTTAGAAGGATGGCTTGAGTAGGTTTGTCCATAACATAACAAGCATTGGAGTCAAATTCTATAAACACATTATTTTCTAGAGTAAACTGAGATATGCTGAGCAGATTTTGTGTTATGGATGGGACATAAAGAATGTTGCTCATAATGAAAGGCTTTTGAGTGTGAGGATGAGTTACATAAGAGGAGCCAGTGTGAGATATTAAGAGTTTTGAACCATTACCTACAGTGAGCTGATCCTAACTAGTGTATGGAGAGTGAAGACTAAGATTACTGAAGCCAGATGTGACATGGGAGTTTGCTCCACTATCTAAGAACCAGGGAGTTGATTCAGTGAGATGGGAAGAGCCTGTAGAATGAGAACCACCTCCTCTGTTTTCCATTGTTGCTGAGAAGACCTAATTAGAGGGTGGATAGCCTAGAATTGATTGCTCAGACTGAGGTAATGTAAGAATCTGATTCTGCACAAAGCCACTATTTCCATAACCTGTAAAAGGTATGTGCCCTGAAGAATTAGTACCATAGCCAAAGTCAGATTGAACACCCAGTGTAGTCGCATAATGAGCTTGTGCTGAGCTTAGATTGATTCCTTGGAAATTCGTGTCAAATCTCTTGAAGCATTTTGAGGCAATATGATTGGATTTGCCACAAATTTGGCAAGCAAGACGATTACTATTGCCAAACCTACCACGGCCACGTCCTCTAGAGTTGTTACCATTTCGAGACTGAAAATTACCAACCTACCTTTAACCAACAAAATTACCAGGGGACTGTTGCGAGAAATTTGCATATGGAGCTGATATTTGTGATACATTACCAGCAAACTGAGTACTGTTAATTTGCTGAAGACGCATTTCATGGGATTGAAGGGTAAATTGAGCTTCAGACAGAGTGACATTACCAATCCTACTAGTTAAATTCACAATCACAACTTCAAATTCAGAGCCTAAACCACTTAGAATGTACAATACAAGATCATCATCAGAAACATCCTGACCAGCCGCAATTAATTGATCCGCAATATTACGCATTTTGAGAAAATATCCATCAATTGACAGATCCCCTTTCTTAGTAATTTGTAACTGGAATCGTAGATTCATAATACGAGCTTTAGATTGCCCTTGAAATAAAGTTTCGAGAACAGACTAGATCTGGGAGGCATGAGAGCAGCGAGAAACATGACCTAGCATTGACTCAGAAATTGATGAAAGGAGTCAGCTAACAAGAAATTGATCACGACGATTCCACAGAACATACTCAGGATTCGATTCACCGGTAGTAGAAGCAGATGAACCAGATAAGAATCGGGCCAGAAATGGGGAAGTGCCAAGTAGTATGCCCTCAAATCCGTGTGTTGTGACATTAGAGAGAATCTGAGCTCGCCAATAGGTGTAGTTTTGACGATTGAGCTTTAGGCTCACTGGATTGAAAATTGGCAGGGCTGAAGAAGACGCCATAGATGAAGAGCTCGAGGAAGCGTGAAACGATTTTAGGGAGAAAAAAATAGAACTCTGACTGCTGATACCATATTAGAATATTAAAAATAAACTCATCTTATTTTATTCATTTGTTTTCTGTTGCTTTATACAAGAGTAAAGTACTTCCGTTTTTGCCCTCGACTCCTTTTCCATAACTGCCCCTAAATCTGTTTTGTAACAATACTAACATAATTAGGTACACTACTGTTGACCGTTGACTTCTTACAATTCAATACACAGTTGTTGTGGATGGTTGTTATATCGTCACTTAGCGAGTTGATTGCTAGTTACGGCGATGCATCTTTTGTTCGACTTTGATGTATGGTTGTTTGTGTTGTGCTTGTTTTCTTTGGTTACTTTGTGTGTTTTTAGTTCTCGTTATTTTGTATTGACCAGGTCGAAGTTTCTAACCATTTTATCTTAACTCTAAGCTAATATGTTAAATTAATCATGTTTTTTATTTTGAGCTTTATCGATTTTATTTTCCTTGATGGACTGTGCACTCTTCATTCCCCTTATATACTAGGCTTTGAGTTTATTATAAATAAATAAAAACTTGTCATTTTGGAAAAATAAATAAATAAACGACTTTATTATGGATGAATGGATCATTAACTTTTCCAATCTGTTTGTCCAATCAAATAGACCTAGGATGGCAATGGGTCGTTTCGTCCCGTCACGGGTTATGGGTCGTGTCGAGTCGACCCGTTGTAATATTTTTTATTAAATTAAAAAAATTAATATATGATAATCACACACACACACACACACACACACACACACACACACATATATATATATATATTACTAAAAAAATAAATTTAAGAATAAAAACTAATTAAAAAAAATAATAAATTAAAAAATATTAATATTATACATTTATAAGTTTAATTATAAAGTTTTTTATTTTCTATTTTACTTTATTAATATATATTATTCATAAAAAATATCATTATAAATATATATATGTTAAATATAAACTAATTATAAAAAAAATCTAAATAATTATATGTAATAAATATTTCAAAAATATATATAAAATATATTAAAAAATAATAAGCGGGCCGGGTACCCGCAGGGCGATGATGGTACCCAGACCCGCCCCACCCCATTACGGGTCATGGGGCGATGCGCCTCAAACGGCACGAGTCGGACCAGATCATAATTGTCATCCATAAACAGAACCGGAATATTCAAATTTAGGTCACTAGAATCGGTACCTATATAAAGTTAATTATATTAACACTTAAGCTACAAAAACTCCTGTAAAATTCATAGTGAATCTGGTTCTCGTGGCTTTAAAGGGGTGGAGGGTGTAGATGCTTTCCGGTTTAATTTTCAATTAATGTCTAGAATTTCTGCCAAGGATGATGTGCCTAAATCTCTTAATTCTCAAACAAAATGGTCTCCTCCACAGAATGTGAAACTTCGTCTCGATATTGATGCTTGTGTTAATTATGGTGAAGGTAGATTCGAAATCGGGGGTATCATTCGTAATTCTAATGGAGATCCGATTTTGGCTTTTGGTAAGAGTGTGCATGGTCCGGGCTCGATGGTGGAGTTAGAACTTCGTGCCATTAAAGAGGGATTGGATGTTGCGCTTCAAAAAAAGATTTTACCAGATTTCATCGCCTCTGATTCTCTTTATGCAGTCCAAGCAGTGACTGATGATGGAGAGACTAAAGGCTATATTGAGACATGGGCTAAAGAGATTAACTTTCTTTTGTCGTAAATTTCTAATGCTAGTGTGTTCCACATGTATAGACCAGCTAATAGCGTGGCCCATTCTATTGCCAAATTTGCTTCTTTTTCCGATTCTTCTTTGATTTGGGAGAATGAGAATTTTCAGTGTTGGATCAAAGGGGATTTGTCTGTTTGATTGTATATGCTTTAATACAAGTTTTCTTTGATATAAAGAAAAAACAAAAAAAAAACTCCTGTAAAATTTACACCCACTATTTATATTTGAAAACTACATGATTTAAACAATTTTTTTATTTTTTTTAATATTGAAATAGTGTTTATGTGATTAATATAATAAAATAGTGAGAATTATTGAAAGCAGCGTACGGAATATTTAGATAGGAAGATAAAGGAATGACAAAGTTCTAATAATGGTAGAAAGTCGTTGAGGGTATTGAAATTTATTGTTGACCAATCTCGATGGAACAACAACTTCTTGGTTGTGCAGGTCCATTTCAACCCATGTAACTAATTAATTACCTTAATATTTATGTTATTAAAATAACATTAAAGATATGTATACTTATATATTTATCGTAATAAATAAATAAATAAATAAATAATCATCACCCCTATATATTAATACAAATTTTTCATAACTTATGTGTCTGCTTCGTATGCTTCGTTTGTCAAATAAAAAATTTTGGTGCTTCGTTAGCTTATGTGTCATCCGAACCTAATATTACCTAATTTAATACCTTTATTTTTATTGTATCTTATTTAATTTAATACTTTTCTGTTATTGTGTCTTACCTAATTCAATACTTTTATTTTTATTGCATCTTACCTAATTTAATTGGTTTATTATGTTTTTCCTTATTCAATATTTTCCTTTGATTCTCATAATATAAAAATTAATTATTTTAATTAAAAAACAAACTAAATATAAAATATTTTTAACTACAATAAAAACTTTATTAAGAAATAATTAAATAAGTTTTATTGATAGTAGAATTTAAAATTATTTTAATTTTGGAGTTTCAAATATTCTATATAGGAGTTATTTACAATATTCTAAGTATGTAACTAAATATTAGTAATGTATTCAATTTAAACATAAAAATATTAAATTATATCTAATAATTAATAAACATTGATTAAACATCAGTACAATACGACATGGGTTGAGAGTATGAAATCTTTTGAATATTTCAAAGTATGTAACTAATAGTTATTGACAAATTTATTCTAAATATTAATATATAAAATAATTTAATAATAATAATTAATAAAATAGATATTAGACACGGGTTTAGAATGTGACGCCTTTTGAATTTTTATAAGTATGTAACTAAGATTATTAATGAATTTAATTTAAAAATCAAATACAAGATTATTTAATATTTTTAATAATTAATAAAAAAATCACGGGTTGAGAATACAGTAATTTAATTTTTAATTTTAAATTTAAAATCCAGTAATTATCACAAATATTTTTTATATTTATCTTTTGATAAGTCCCGTGTAGTACACGGGTGTTAAACAGATTTATATTAATGCAAAATCCTCATAGTCTTTGTGTCTGCTTCGTATACTTGCTTGGATAATAATAAAAAAAAATTGGTGCTTCGGTTGCTTATGTGTCATCCGAGCCCAATATATACCTAATTTAATATTTTTTTATTGTATCTTGCCTGATTTAATATTTTTTATTTATTATTATTATATCTCGCCTAACTTAATAGTTTTATTTTATTATATTTTATCTAATTTAATAAATTTCTTTTATATATACTCCTAATATAAAAATATAAATAAGTCATATATAATTAGTAAAAAAAATCTAAATTAATTATTTTAATTAAAAGACAGATTACATATGAAATAATTTTAATTAAAAAAAATTATTTATGAAATAATTAAATAAATTATATTTACAATAAAAGTTGATGTTTTTGAAATTTTAAATATTTTGTATAGGTAAATTACGATATATTTGTAATAATTGGAATATGTAACTAAATATTAGTAAATGAATTCAATATAAATATAAAAAAATAAAATTATATAATAATAATTAATTAATATTTATTAGACAATGACACAATGCGAGAAGGTTTCAGAGTATGACACCTTTTGAATTTTTCAGAGTATGTAACTATTATTATTAACAAGATTAATATAAACATAAAAATATAAAATGAGTTAATAATAATTAATTAATATAGATTTGAGATGGGTTGAAAATGTGATATCTTTTGAATTTTTACATGTATGTAAATATAATCTTTAACAAATTTAATCTAAACATTAAAATATAATATTAATTAGTAATTGTAATAATTAATAAATTGAACATGGCACGGGTAGAGAACACATCCTTTCAATTTTTTATTTTAAATTTAAAATTTTGTAATTTTCACAAATATTTTATATATATATATATTTTTTTTTATAAATCCCGTGTAATACACGGGTGTTAAACTAGTCTATATATATATAAAAAGACTAGCGTTTGTGAAAATATTTCTCAAAATTTTCTCATTTATTTTACTTACTATTTATAAGTATACATATTTATTATTTATATAATTATTTATGTAAATATTCTTTTGAAGATTATGATTTATGTAAAGAAAATATTAAATATATAGAAGAATTATGTATAATAATAAATAAAATCTAAGAAAAATAAAAATATTATAAATATTTTGAAGAAAAAATAAAATATAAAAAATATTTAAAATAAATATATAAATATATGTAAATAATTAGTTAATAAATTTGAATAACCCAAAAAAGCAAAAGTAAAACATAATTATTTTTTCAGATACTTTAAATAAAATTAAAAATATTAATAAAATCATATAGATAAAAATATAAGAATATATAATTAAGATATAAATATTTATTTCATTAATATGAAACAAAATCAAAAATTCATCAATCAAATAAAACTAAAGAGAAGATTCATAAAATAAGTTATATTAACTCAAAAAAAAACTTATAATTAGATTCTATAAAATTATTAAATAAATATAAAAATAAAAGAATTGATAAAAATATAAAATAAAATAAAAAACAATAATAGCAACTACAAAAATATTGTGTGTGTGTGTGTGTGTAAGAAATCTGAAAAATAAAATATAAATATATAATGTATAATATATAAATAAATCTAAGTAATTAGTCTATAAATCTACAAAACCCGAAAAAATTGTTAATATTATAAATTAAAAATATTTATTTAATAAATACAAAAAATAGAAAACAAACCAAAAAGTTGCTAATATTATAAAATTAAATATGAATTCATAGCTAAAAAAATTACCATTAAATTATAAAAAGTTATTAACTAAATATAAATATAAAAAACAATCAAAAATTACAAGAGATATAATATAATATAAACAAAATTGAGAAAAAAATGAATAACAAAAATATAGAATTTATAATTTGATTTTAAAAATTATTTAATAATTTTGTTAACTGGAAAAGAAAAAAAAGATAGTATAAGTACAACTAGAAAATTGATTCAACGAAGACAAAGAAAAAATTTATAATCGGTAACAAGAACTTGTCTTTTCTTCCATAATTTTATTTGTTGACTAGACCAGGTGATACGAGGACAAACCTAATAGCGTCATATCTTTCAATTTTTTATATGTCACTCGAGTAAAACTCGAATGACCCAAACTGTGACCCTAAACGTGTCACAAACATGACAATGACATTTTTCTTTTTCTTTTTTTTCTCGTTTTCTTAAAAAAAATTAAAAATTTATATTATGAACATAAGTGAAAGGTAAATAACTTTATACAATTGTTTGACTAAAATTTGAAATCAAAATTATATGTGGGCAGAACAAAAAAATGATTATATAGTTGCATAATATGAAGAATTCAATACATTATTATAAAATTTTTAACTAAATAATTATTTATGAACGTTTGTATATTAATAATTTGTGACTAGTTATTATGACTTTAAGTATTTAACATTAAAAATTCACACATAAATGATTTATTACTGTTGGTTATATAATTACTTTCGTATAAACTGAAATATATATATAAATTTTAATTTATTATCGGGTTCATCAACTGACTCGATGACTTGGTGGTTAATTACTCAGTGACTATCTCGAGTCAATTGCTAGGTTGATTTAAAAGAAAAATAACTATAGTAAAATAGAATACAAAGGCCCTCAATTAAAATATTAATACGACGCCTCATTTATTTGATTTCTTTTTTCATTTTTGTAGTATTTTTTTATATTTTTACAATATTTAATTTTTTTTATTTTCTAGATTTAGGAGATGAGTTATTATAATATAACATTAATTAAGTATATTACTTTCTATTTTAAAATTATTTTATTATATTTTATAACTTTTTGATCTTTGTTATTATTTTATTATCAACTTTCAATAGATAAAAAAATATTTAAAATTAACTTTTTTGGATTTTATTTAATTTACTTTATCACTATCGTCATTTATTCTTTCAATATCTTTAAAATGAATATTTAGAAATTAATGATAACTTTATTATATTTTTATTTGATTTTAGAATAATTTCATATTTGTTATTATTATATTATATTATATTATAGTATTTATATTTATATTTTATTTTATTTTAGAAATTATTAAGAACCATTTATAATTAAAATATATATGCTATATTTATTTAACTAAATTTGTATTTTTCTGATTAGCATTTTACTTGCGTTTTGTCACTTTTAGGATTTAGTAAATGATTATATAGGATTTAAATTATTTTAATTTAATATATAGAATTATTGTGAAATAAGATTTATTTTATATTATTTAAATTATTACTATCTTCTTCATTTTATTTTAAATTATTTGATAAGTATTTGTATATAAAATATATTTCTTATATATATTTAACATATTTTATATTCTTTTATGATTTATTTTATTATTTTATAATATTTCTTTATTTTTTTATTATTAAATAATTATTTAGAATTCACAATATTTTAATCCAATTTTAAAATAGTTTAGGATTTATTTTATATTATTTGTAATATATATTATTTTTGTGACTTTTTTAATTTTAATTTAATTAATATATATTTATAATCTAAATACAATTTTTTATATTTATTTAGTTGATTTTTCTTAATTTATATTACAAGTATTATTCTTATTGGTTAAAGGTTTATTTAATAATTGTATAATTATGTTGTATAAATTATATCTAAAATCAAACGTACAACAAAGTACGACTAAAGTACAACTAAATTATTCAGTTGTACTTAAGTTATACTCAAACAGATTTATGTGATTGAATTATGACATAATCTAATGATAAAATTTTGTGTACATGTTGACAAACAACTACAACGGATACCGATAATTAAAAAAATCTAAATTTATTATAAGATCTTCATTTTGTCTTTGATACAAATACTAAACAAGGAGAAGGACTCAATGATTTGTAATAAAAGTGACTGATTTGATTGTTTCGCGACTAACTAAATGGGAGAGTTTGAAACCATTGTCATGTGAGTTAAATTATAATTTGACGTATAATGTATGCGAAAAGTTATTTCATAATATATAAATGTGGAGTTATTTACCTTTAATTTGTTTTAGGGCGCGGATATAGGCACCTCATCTATTCATGAGTTCACCCCATTAAGAAAAAAATCAACAAAAATGCCAAAATTATGCCCCCTCCCCAACAAAATACTAAACCATCATATTCTCCAACCCTTCACCACCACTCCAACTCTGCCATTATCATCGACCATCACACCGTTGAACAGGAAGCAGAAAAAACGTGATGGGTGGTAAAAGGTAAGTGATGGATATGGGCGATAAAGGAAAGAAACATATGCAAAATAGGGGTGTTCGTCTCTGGTTTCTCGAGCACATGTCATGTGTTTGAACTTTTTGATCGAACAATAGAACGTTGTTCCAAAAGAAAATCGAACAAGCCTTAAAGGGGGCGTTCAGATCAATTTTTCGAACATGTATTTTGTGTACAAATCAACTTTTTGCAGTTGTATTTTGTGTTCGAATCGATTTTTTAAACATATATTTTGTGTCTGAAAGTTTGGTTCGAACGACTTTTTTCAAGGCATTTTTTTTCTTTTTTCAATGGCACGGCGGCGACAGTATTGGTGGAGGGTTGAAGGAGATGAAGTATTTGGGGGTGTAGGGTTTAAGGATAATATTAACATTTTTGTGATAACATTTTTAGTAGGGTGAACTAATAAATAAAACGAGGTGCGTATATCCACGCCCTATATCTTAAATTTTCTCGTAGTGACCAAATCATGACTTGAGTATTTTAAATTATTATATTACATTAATAAATTCATAATATTAGAGTTACATCTAATGAGTTTACACCATTCATTTCAACTCGCTCGTGCATAGCACGGGTTAATCACTAGTAATTAACTAAATTACTAATTAACTCATACTACTCTTAGAAAGATAGAATATCACTGCAGTTTATTTATAGATAAAGATTTATCTTCTATTATTATTATTTCGAGCTTCTTGATTTTCGAGATTCTTATTATGTAATACGACTTCTTCTTTTTATTTCTATATTCTTATAATTAAATATTATATAATAAAACTAAATGCACGATGTATTTTTTAAATCATGTTTAATATAAACATTTACTTAAAAAAACAATGGGGACGTATGGAAGTGTTCTATCTCACAATTTTCAATTGTCATCAATTACGAAAATTAGAATCATATTTGTTTACAAATTTTCATTGCACATCATCATTTTCAAAAATTTTATTTTCACCATTTATTTCAAATCTACAATCACATCTCATCTTTTAGGATGTGGGAGCCACCATTACCACCAAAATCTAATTAAAATATTACTATCCTTATATTATATATATTTAATGGGACCCAAAATCTACTATCTTATTAATATCATATTATATATTCTAATTAAAATATTAAAAGTGCACTTTATCACTACCTACTTTCAAATTACTATATATCAAGAAACATATTTCAAAACTACTCATTCAAACGTAATCTCAATTTTCACACGAGAATTAATAAATTATCAATTATCACTTTTTTCACTATAAATTAAAAATTGAATGAAAACACGTCCATACATCACCAATATATTTCAGACTTGGATTTAATTCAATTATTTTCGTTTAATTCAATTACTCTTGTTTAATTCATAATTTTTTTTTCAAAAGATAAAAATAAAAATGGAACATCGTCGAAAAAACTATTATTATATAGTTAGCTCAATTGCCAAATATTTTATTATTCTGTTACATCTTATTAAAATTCTTAGTTAAATTTTAATGCAACATGGTGCAAAATTTCTTAAAATATATCATGTGTAAATTATTAACTAATCTAAGTGTCGAGTTTGTTAAGGTTTTATAGTATATAACTTTATTTCTAATTCAGTTAATAATTTTAATTCATAAAACAATTACTTCAAAAAAATATTATAAAATTATTTTCTTTGATTCATGTAATTGAATTGTCAAGTCTTAACAAAAGTTGATTTACGACTATTTTATTATATCTTACCACAAGTTATTACAAATATTAATTGAATTTGATACAATATATATTACACAAATTTGAACATTATAGTGTAGATTATTAACGAATCTAAGAACTGATATTTTTAAATTTTTCTATAAATAATCCTATAAGATAGAAAGTGTTATTAATTTATTAATTTGGAAAGCACTTCTCGTTCGCATTGATGTGAACATCAATCACTGTGAACACCAATCATCATCATCTTTTTTTTTGGTCAACTTTGTTAAGTCAACTATAATATTGTTTGTAATTTTCTTATATTATAATTTATTTGAATAATGTTTTTCCGACAATATATAATAGTACCCACTTTGATCCATACTATTTGTTATTATAGAGACTCAAATTGTTACAAATTAATTATTAATTTAGATTTTTACCACTTTATTCTATTTTTCCTCCAATATTTTTAGAAAATTAGAAGAAAAAAGACTTAGAAATTAATTAGTAATATTATCGATTAATTAATGGTGTATTAGTCAATTTTTATGTTCCTTAATTTTGGAAAAAAACTCTACATCGACAATTAAACAGAACGGGTTGAGTATTAAAGTTATGCATAATACATTGCTTTTCATTAAATATTAACAAATATATTTAATCGTCACTTTCTCAAGTTATGCAATATTTGTTATTTTTGCCTTAAAAATAGGGCTCCTCAAATTGGTTTTAAACTTTATCAAGACCATCTTGGATTCATATAAGACCTCATCAACCAAAAATGTCAATTGATTACCTTGCCATGTTGTTCTATATTGTCGAATTTTACTTAATATGATTTGTTATCAATGAATCTTCACATTAAGAACATTATCTACTACTTTACGATCCAACCGTAATATTGTTCTCGACGTTTATTAGAGTGGTGTTGTTGTGTATCTGGCAAATACCGACGTTCAATTATGGTTAATTTTACGTCGCAATATCAAGAGTCGATAGTCTTAAATGGTTGAAAATTAATTGTTATGACGAGAATGTTGTTATTGTATATCAAACAACTAACGTGGTATACAAGAAGAATTTCCAAATTTAAAATAATTTATACTTATTTTGTATGAATAATTCAATTTATCGAGGTGGTCAATCATTTTTAAAAATTCATATAATACACGGGTCTTACACTGATATTATATATATTTCATAGGCATTATGAAATTATAGCTAATTTCTTAAGAATACGACAATTGTCCCCACACATTGCCAACGAATCCTACACCAGCACGCTTTGTACTCGTTACTCTACGAGACACTTTTCAGGGGATCACGCATCCCACTTTTACTACAAACAAAACATGCTTGACTTTGAATTTTAGATGAAAGGGCTCACAAAATAGAAGATCTAAATTAGTGGTCTGAGATATGTATTGGAGATACAATAATAAAATTGGGATAACAGTGATTCAAACTAACAGAGATCTATAATAAACAACAATAAATAAAACAAAAAAATATCGAGACGAGCGAACTCTTTCCTTAAGATTCGTGTTGCCCTGTACGCAATGCTTATCAATGGTAACGAATCTCTCAAGATACAATGACAACAGAGATGAAAGGAGTAGTCAATCCAGTCACCCTAGCGAACGAGAACTGGACAGACAATTGAGCAAGACTCTAACTGCAAACTATATGATGCGTGAGGCAGGCAAGGAAAGTGAGATGTACGTATGCTGATGGTTTTCTTGTGTACGGATTTGCACTACATAAGGGGTAGTATTTATAGTGTAGTGATAATTGAATCGAGCTTTTTGCACTTACTTTTTTTATTTTAGAAAAGTTCGCCTACAAGAGAACGGAGCAACTGTAAGTGGAAAGCTTGACTCGAATTGAATCTCTCGAGAAAGACTAATCAGAAGTAAATTTTTGTATTCGATTCACGAATAAGATAATAAGAAAAAGTCATTCTAAACACGTGGTCAAGTTCTAATTTTTAAAGTTCTAATATATAAGACGATGATTTAAATATTGAGAAACAAAATCGACAACTTTGAAAAGATTAATAAAACGGGGGTCTAGGGCTCTAAAATCATCTACACGATCAATTGGCATTTGATCGAACACTTAATCTACGAGTTGAGGTTGTTAATCCCAAATATTAAATTAAACACCTAACAATACCAATTGATGGTTCTAAAATCATCTAAACACTAGACCCATGAATTCTAAACAACAACCATCAAGAAATGCAGTACTTTAAACTTAACGCAAGCATGTACATTATTAAAGAGACAAAAAGCAACAATGACAAACAAGCCTTGAAGAACAAAAATTATTTTCATATGAATTTCTAAAAATTTTATAACATAAAATCATGAGAAATGCAAGAAAACAACTACTAAACAAGAACATCACAAACCAAATCAAGAAAACTCATAACGAAAGTATACAAGAAATTAGAAGAATAAAAGAAAGGAAATAGAAATCTTACTAATAAACAATGGTGGGCTCCATCGTTCCAATAAGAAATTATAGGAATTAAGATTAAGTTCTCATCAATAATCGAGCAATGCTTAAAAATCCATATGTTATTAAAAGTTAAAAAGTTGAAAATATGAATGAAGAAAGTGGATAAGATGAAAAGAAAAGGAAACAAGCTTAGGCATCCAAACCATAGGGGGTTCAAGAGCTCTTATTTCTAAGAAGAAAGGTATATATATATATATATATATATATATATATATATATATATATATATATATATATATATATATATATATATGAGAACCAATTCCCTAGGTGGAAACCTAGGAACCGCTATAAAACATTACACGTGATGCTAATTTAAATAAGGCAAAATGCTATTTATATTTTCACATTGCTATTTTTATGTTCCTTTTATTTTTACTATTATCTTAATTAGCTTTTACATGATTTATAAATAGCATCACATCACATCCTATGTAATATAACAGGTTTTTAAGTTCCCACACAGGAATTCGTTTCCATGTGAACCCACCCCTATATATATATATATAGTGGTGAAAGTGTGGCAAAATAGTCATTTGCACAAAATGGCCAAAAATAGCCTTGCCACCGATACTGGAAATGGCCTCGTCGATGGAACTCGACTGGGCGTCGATGGCGCATCGATCGATAGTTGTGCTTTGCGGGTTCGAGTCGTGTTTTTGTCAAGTCGAGCCAGTTGTGATCCTCTGGAACGCTCTTTGGCTTGATCGACGACACTAAAACAAAGAAAAGAAAAATAACATAAAAACCTTCAAAAGTAAGAGAGAAATACAAAAAGTACTAAAAAGACGACAAAAACTACGAAAACGCAAAATAAGGAATAATGTGACAAGATACGACTAAAGCACATAAGACAATCACAAAAACATACAAAAATCACACACAAATATGTATAAATCAATAACCTTAAATAAGGAAGTAGATAGCAGAAATTAAAATTTCTAATACAATTCAAACTCCTAGTCTTACTCCACAAGAAAAGACTGGAATGTTTTGGAAAAGGTTCAAAACATAAGACCTAAGCCCAACAAGGATAGGTTACATACCACGAATCACAAACCACGTGACGTGAACCACGAGCCCGAGTCAAGCTGGCCGGATGGCCAGGCGGGTGGTGGTGGCACTTGTGTGGTGACTCTCATCCCCACTTAACTTGTAATCAATGCCCATCTCATTTCATTTAATAAAGCTATAAAAATGGGTCTCCTTTCTATGTGGGACTTTGATTTGTACATTTTTGTATGTGTTTTACGTGTGTTTTTGCATTGTGTTTTGTTTGCTTTTACGTGTTTTAGGGTTATCATTTTTTCGTTTTTCTTCCTTTTGATGTTTTTCATTTCGTATCATGTTTAATGCTCTTCTACTCTATTTTCTAAGTAATAATTTAGTTTTGCTTCATTTTTGGTTTCAACTTCAATACAAAGAAGACGAGACGCACGACGTGCTGCTGACGCCCGCAGCCAGCGATGCGTCGACGGCGAGAGACGCCCGCGTCGGTCGACGCTAGGTCGACGCATAGCTGCAGTAGCGTCAATCCTAGCTCCGTTGATCGACGACTTGTAGATGCAGACTTACAGTCGCGTCGATCCGTGCACGCGTCGGTCGATGCACTGCCTGGTCGATGCAAGTAGCCTGACTCGCGTCGACGTCCACACTCAGACCGCGTCGATCGACGCTCCGACGGTTGAGCTGTTATTTTCGGGAAAATCTATAAATAGCCGTTGGTTTCTTCAAAATTAAATCAGATATACTGGGGGGAAGGTTCCAAAACATTCAGATACCTCAAGTCCCTTTCCATCCAAATTAAATTGAAGATTTCGGTTGATGATCAAGTCATTTCCTTCGTTTCTCATACGTTCGTCTTTGAAGATATCGTTTCGTTTTTGTAGATCGTTCGTCTGCTACTGATTTCATATGAATTATAAGTTTTCTGCACTTTTTATTTACTTTTGATTTGGCTTTGAATGTTGTACTTTCATTCGGCTTGGTATTAGTTTAGTAACTCAAGCACGATTTTTTTTAATTCGCTAGTTCAATTATGTTTGTTCTCTCGTTTTCTAAATCTTAGTTTTTATCGCTTTAAATTAGTTTTAATTTACATTGCTTGTTCTCAAGTTCGTAGTTATAAAAACTAAAACCCCGAAAATGGATTGTGTGTTTAGTTGTAGAATTATTAAACAAACATTTGTCGACGCCGATTGCAATTCCTTGTGATTCGACTCGAGTCAGCTTATCGCCTGCAATAGCTCCGTTCTCTTGCTGATGAGCTTTTAACTTTCTAAGCGAAAAAGTTCGATTCAAACTTTCCATTTCTCAAATGATTCCATTATCTATTTGACTTCCAAATTCACTTCTCAAATGTCCAACTTTGGTAATTGATTTCTCACTCATTCAAACACGGATTCATGAAAGTGAATATACCATGTTCATCTATTCGCAATGCAGATTAAGAATGTGAAACTCATTTATAAAAATAATGAACTTTATATTTTTGAAATATTGAGACAAAGTTACCAAAAATAATTTCACAAATCCCTTTTTCTCCAACAATCCCCTACATGAGTGCACAACAATGAATGATTCACGTGACTCATTTACTTAGTTCCACTAAAACTTTATTACATCAGGTCAGACATCTTGTGCCTTTGAACCCTCCTTAGTGAAAGACCATCAGATATACCCATGGCCCATTTAACAGCATCATCGAATTACTCTGCTTATAAGTATACCAAGATAATGATACTCATATAACAACGTTTACACCACTTCTCAAGTTCTTAAAGTTGTGTCCATTTTGGCCTTGGAACACCCTTGGAATTCTTAAGTTCTCTAATCGAGGTGGCCACTCCTTTGCACTTAAATAGGTGACCTTGTCTGTCAGAAGTATCATTCAATACTCTACCTTAATAAGTATAGATCGTTATTAAAAGTCTTAGACTTAACCTCACCACTTTCAGCATGCATACCACTTGGTTATGCTCTCTAGGGATGGGTTAGCTCATGGCTAGGTACCACGTAATTATAACTGAACAGTTTAAATTTTGGTTATCCCATTGAACCAAGTTCTTGGGATCTACAGTCATCATGGTTAGATGTCCACTAAAGACCGTTCTTTAGTTGTGTTTTTACTCCCACTTCCTCTAGCAATTTAAGGAATTGATCTCGATTAAAACTCTTTGTAAACAGATACCCTAGATTTTCCTTTGAATTCATATAATCAATGGAAATTATTCCTTTTGAGATCAATTCTCTAACGGTATTGTGTCTCCGACGAATATGTCGTAATTTACCGTTATACATTTCACTGTAAGCCCTTGTCATATCAGCTTGATTATCGTAGTTTATCATAATCGTTGATACTGGCTTCCTCTAACATGGAATATCCTCGATTTTTTCTTGAAGCCACTCAGCCTCTTCACTAGGTTTATCCATATCTATGAATTATGATTTTATGGTGGATTGGGATATGCATATTTACTTTGTGGACCTCCAAGATACAGCACCTCCACCGATGGTAAAAACATACCCGTTAGTGGAGTGAATCCTTAAAATCCGATGTCCAGTTAGCATCGCAGTACCCTTCTAGTACTTCTGGATATCACGTATAATGCAGCCCATAATTCCTGGTATACTTCATGTATCATAATACTCTAGTTAACTCTTTCCAGTGGTCACTATTCGGATTACTTAGGAACCTACTTTGTTTGTTTACGGAATAAACTAGATCCGGTCTAGTACAAATTTCAAGGTACATGAGACTTCCAATGACTCTAGAATATTCCAGTTGAACCAGTGGATAACCTTTGTTTTTCACCAAACGCAGGTTATCATCAAATGGAGTTTTAGTCATTTCACCTTCAAACGCATTAAACCTTTTCAGTACGCTTTCCACATAATGGAACTGAGAAACAACTATGTCATTTGAGTTCTTTATAATCTTGATCTCAAGGATTACATCGGCTAAACCCATGTCTTTCATATCAAATTTGTCTTTTAACATGTTCTTTGTAATTGAGATCATATCACAAGAGATACTTAATATCAACATGTCATCAACATAATTCAATCCATACAGTGAGTTAACTAGTTTACACATCTTTTTCTCTTGACCAGAAACTACAAACCCTTCAGGTTGTTCCATGTAAATCTCTTCATCCAACTCCCCATTCAAAAATTTGGTTTTCACGTCCATTTGGTGAATTTCAAGATTGTGCAGTGCAACAATCGCCAAAATCTCATTACAGGTGAATAAGTATCAAAAAAGCCATATCTTTCTCTTTGTATAAAGCATTTGGTTACCAACCTACCTTTATACTTATCAATCGAGCCATCAGCTTTATACTTTTTCCTCATGACTCACTTGCATCCCAAGGGCTTATTACCAAGGGGAAGATCGACCAACTTCTATGTATGATTCTGCATAATTAGATCAATCTCAACATTGATGGCTTTACTTCCACATAAGAGCATCAAGACTAGACAAGACTTCTTGAATGATACGAGGTTCATTATCTAACAAATAGATCATGAAATTCGGACCAAACATTTTAGCAGTCCTAACCCTTTTACTGTGCATCGGTTCATCCTCCTCCTTATCATCATCAACATCTTGTGATGCATCTGCAAGGGGTGTTGCTTCATCTTCAGCATCATGAGATGTCTTGTTAGAACAATCACCATTTTCTTTGCAAGGATAAATGAGTTCGAAAAATACTGCATTCCTTGATTCAATGGTTGTTCCTTTAGTCACATCAAGTATATCAGACTTGTGTACTAGGAGTCTATACGTAGTGATATTATGCGCATATCCAATGAAGATACAATCGACTGTATTAGGTTCTATCTTCACTTGTTTCGGCTCTGGGACTCTTACCTTAGCCAAACACCCCCACACTTCGAGGTAACTCTAAGCAGAGGCTTTAACTTTACATAACTCGTATGGAGTCATTTCCTTTCTTGTTTGGGGTACCCTATTCACAATATAGTTAGCGGAAAGGATCACTTCCACCCACATACTCGGGAGTAACCCTAAACTGATTAACATAGCGTTAATCATTTTTTTTAGGATTCGATTCTTGCGTTTAGTGATGCCATTCGATTGAGGTGAATATGGAGCATTTGTTTGATGAATTATGTTATGTTCAGCACACAACTCTTGAAATAGTGAAACATATATCTCCATCTCGGTCACTTCGAATTGTCTTAATTTGAATGTTCAATTTATTTTCAACTTCATTCTTGAAAGCTTTAAAGCATCAATTACTTCATCTTTGCCTTTTAGCAAGTAAGCATAACAATATCTTGTGCAGTTATCAATGAAAGTAATGAAGTACTTTTTGCCCCCTCTATTTTGCACAAGTTTCACATCACAAATATCAGTGTGAATTAACTCCAGAGGTGTATGTTGAGGAATTTATTCTTGGCAATAATTCCTATGTTGTTATTTGTCTTTCTTAGGTACAAAATTAATTAGGAACTCTATATTGTGTTTCCTAGTTTATTTATAGGATTTTATTTTCCTAGATTGTGTCTAGATTTTAGTATGCTTATTTTCCAAGTTTAGAATTATAGGATTGTATATTTAAGACAAGGAGAATTCTAAAGCTAGAAGTTTTTTTTACGCACGGGATTTGAAGAGAAGACGCACGACGCAAAGCAGAAGACGTACGGCAAGAGAAGAACACGAAGACTACTTGGAGCCATTGATCGAGATTGACAAGTTATTCGAAGTTGCGTGAACAACGGAGAAGAGCTTGTTCAACCTAGGCGACAAGTATTTAGTATCATGTGTTTTGATAATTTAGTTTTCATATATTACTTAATATTTTTGTATTGATTGAAAAACAAGAAAGTAATATAGTTTTTGGGTTTGTACACCCAAGTTCACAAGTACTTTTACTTGTAAACTGAATTTGTTATCTCGTACTCTTAAGTTTTTATTTCTGCTGTATAATTTTTATTTTGCTCTAGTCGATGTTGGTAGTTAGTGTTGTTTAACATTGATAACAATATCGTAAATCTGAGACTTATTTTTAAAACCATAGACCCTCAGATTTTACAGTGTAGAACTACTTTCCAACGAATGAAAATGTGTTCTCGCCATTTTTGCTTCAACACAAATCTCACCCTTGTGTTCTAAGTTAAATTTTACATTATTTAGTAAATTCACATCTACCAATTTCTTGGGGTTATTTGGACTAGGCTTCGTTGGGATTCTGAATCCTGATATTCACAATCTTGAGTATTCAGAATTCTGTAAATAGTAAGAATCTGTGTTTGTTATATGATTCAGAATCCTTTACTTTTTACTGTAGATGTCAAATCATATCTGAAAAGTGGATGATAATATATTATTATATTATATTTTGCAATATTTAATTTTTAAAATATAATGATGATGTAATAAAAGAGATGAGTGTGGGGTTAGGTGTAAAAAATTATTGGTTGTGGGTTGAAAATTTGAGTCGTAGAACAAATGAGGATTGAGATTTAGAATCTCAATCATAGTATTCACAGTCTTAGACCAAACAAGGCCTATTTTATGTTAACGTGTCCAAGTCAAATAAGGCACAAATCACAAGACTCAGTGATATAAGAAGAAGCAATAACTTTATTATTATTAGCTGGGTGTTTGGTTATTACATTCACTTAAACAGTCCATTCTCAAGGTGACCCTTAGTAAGGAACTTTCCACTCTTAGAAAGAACAAACTAACTAAACTCAAAAATTAGTTTAAACCCATGTTGGACAAGCAGGGACCCAAAAACAAGATTATTCTAATATCCGGAACGTCCAGCACTTCCTTCAAAGTCAGCTCTAGATCGGACGTCATCTTTACTGGCACCTTCCCAATTCCAACAACTTCAGCAGTAGAGGAGTTTCCCATATGAAGGTTCCTTCCAGTAATTGGGGTATAATCAGAAAACACATCCCGATCAGAATACACATGAAAAGTAGCTCCAGTATCAATGAACTACTCTCTTGTGTTATCTGCAAGATTAACTTCCATTTCCACAGCACAGAGATCCAAGTCAGCATACCTCTGGTAATGATGTTAGTAGCATTCCGACTATCTTTCAGGGGTTTTCGACAATCTCCTTTCATGTGCCTAGGCTTGTAATAGTTGTGACAGTTGCCTTCAAACTTATTGGGCTTCTTCTGATTCGTCTTGCCTTTCCCATGGTCTCGGTGCTTTCGTTTCTTCCCAGAATCAACCTCAGTTAAGTGAGCCTCTGCCTCCATCATTGAGATCTTTTCATACGTTGTAGTAAACTGTCGATTACCTTCTTCGACGCGTAATTTGACGATCAAATTCTCTAAAGTCATTTGCTTTCGCTTATGCTTCGTTGGCAGCTTTTCAACGATAGCGCCCACTTGGAAGTTTTCACAGATATGCATACATTTAGATTGTATGCTTTGCAATATCATTTGCAACTCCCGGAGAGTTGACTTATCACAGTCTTAGAGTCTACCATGAAAAACTCCAGAAACCGCTTGACAATAAACTTTTTAGTGCCGGCATCATAGATCTAGTACTTATTTTCCAAGGAAAATCAAAATTCCTTAGCATTACTTTTGATCGAACTGTACACCCCATACAAGGCATTGTCTAATCCATTCAGCATATAAAGCCTGCAAAGATAGTCCTCTTGTATCCACGCATCAAGGGCGGCTTTACGACCAAAACTTGTATCATATTCAGCATAACAGGTGCGACCTTAGTCAAGTACCGAGATAAGTTCAAAGTAGTTTAATAAAAGTCTCTCTTTTGCTTCCAGGTTTTGAAATTGCTTCTATTGAAATTTTCAGGACGTTCAGCATGGGCAGCAACTGAAGCGGGTATCGCATAATCAAAAGGGATTGATCCAGATCTAGATGAGAAAGAATGAGGCGCAAAGATATTAGGTACACTAGTGAAAAGTCCAGAAAATACTGAACCAGATCTTGTCGATGGCATAAATGAGTTTGTCTGAGCGGTCATGGTTAAAGGAGGTGACGTCGTGTTGGTCGAAGCAGGCAACGTCGAGTTATTTAAAGCATAAGTGTTATCCATTAGTCCAAATTACAAGGGACAACATGAATCTTAACCTTATTAGGAATACAACAATAAAACTGAGATAACAACAGGGGGTAATTCAAACTAACAGAGTTCTATAATAAATATCAATGAATAAAACAGAAAAAGTGTCGAGGTGAGCGAACTATTTAAGATTTTGTTGCCCCGTACCAGTGCTCACGGATCTCCAACGATAATGGAGATGGAAGGAGCAGTCAATCCAGTCACCCTAGCGAACGAGAACTTGGTAGACAACCGAGTAACACCGTAACTGCAAAATATATGATACGTGAGACATTCAGAGAGGAAAAATATGAAATGTATATATGCTGATGATTCTCTTGTGTACGAATTTACATTACATAAGGAGTAGTATTTATAGTTAAGAAATAATTATTAAATAAGGAAGTAAATCGCATGACTTAGGATTCCTAATACAAGTCAGACCTCTAATCTTACTCCACAAGAAAAGACTGGAAGGCTCTAGAAAAGTTCAAAACATTAGGCTCAAACCCAACAAGGATAGGCCACGGACCACGGACGACGAATTACATACCACATGGCGCGCACCACGAACCTCGAGCCGAGCTAGGCGGGCGGTGGTGGCGAGTGCGCGTGGGGACTCCCACCCCAACTCAACTTGTAATCAATGCTCATCTCACTTCATTTAATAAAACTATCAAAACACGAATCTCATTTATATGTGGACCACGAACCACAAAATAAAAATCATGTGGTGCGCACCGTGAACCCCGGACTGCAAACTGCGAGTCGTGAGCTAGATCGATGAGCTCAAGACGGAGCCACGACCATGAGCCCGAGCTGGCCGACCGGCTGGGCGGACGGGCAAGCGGGCGGTGGTGGCACGGGTGTGGGGACTCACATCCCCACTTAACTTGTAACAAATGTCCATCTCACTTCATTTAATAAAGTTATATAGAAATGAGTTTCTTTCCAATGTGAGATTTTTCATTTCCCAAATGGAAATTCCATTATCTATTCAACTTTCAAATTCACTACTCAAATGTCCAATTTTGATTATTAATTTATCACTTATCCAAACACGGATTTGTAAAAGTAAATATACCACGTTTATCTAATCGCAACGTAAATTAAGAATATGAAGTTCATTTTCGAAAATAATGAACTTTTTATTTTTAAAATATTGAGATAAAATTACCAAAAATAAATTGTCAAATCCTTTTTCTTTAACAATAGATTAGTGGTATGAGATAAATACACATACATATATAGATCTATTAAATAAACTTCTAGGTACAGACTTTGGAATAATTTAGACTAGTTCTTTTTATTTCTTAACTTATCTTTTGGAAAATAAAACTTATATGCTTGAATTTTGTTTCCATAATTTCCACGCTTGCGTGATTTTCTAAACTATTTATCTCTATATTTTAAATTTGTCAAGAACATATTTTCGTGTTTTGGTCTATTTCACTTGAAATAATGAAATAACATGAAAACAAAAATGAGATAATTTAAATAATATAATAACAACAGATGGTGCATCAAAACAACCAAATAACAACATAGAAACAAATAGAAAAAATAAAAAATGTTCAATATAAAATATCTGAATATTAAGAAAAGTGTAGACCAATGACAAGAGTTGGTAATTTATTATGGGTAATTTACGTAACTAACTATTTTAAAGTAAAGGTCAATTTTACGATGACAACAAAATTAACTTAAAAATACCTCTTCCATAAGATTTTTATCATAAAATACGAGAAAAACCAACAATTTGTCTACTCAATTCTGAACCAATTTTCCCACGTGATGGAGAACCCGCTAAGGCGGTTCTTTTGAAAAATAATTGTAGTATCAACCAAAAGTTGTAAATTTTTTTTGTAACATTCGAGTTATATATCAACCCAAATATTGCTTATTTGAAAATATATATTAACCCAAATACTGCCAATTGAAAAAAGTTTGAGGAGATAAAACAACCCCAAATACTGAAGTTTGAGAAGATAAAAGTTTTATTTTGTATATTTTAACTAATTTAAAACTATATATCAACTACGAATTGAAAACAAGGTATTTTTTTTTATATTTTAATCGGAAGAGATATCAACTAAAATTAACATTCGAGTTATATATAACTCAAATACTGCGAATTGAAAAAGTTTGAGGAGATAAAGTTTTATATCAACCCAAAGCAAATTGAAAAAAGTTTGAGAAGATAAAAGTTTTATTTTGTATATTTCAATTATTTTAAAACTATATATCAATTGCTAATTGAAAACAGCTCGTGGGGGTAAAAGTTTTATTAATTTCAATTAATTTAAAACTAAATATCAATTACGAATTAAAAAAGTTTGAGGGGATAAAAATTTTTATTTTGTATATTTCAATTAATTTAAAACTATATATCAAACTCAAATGCAACTTGAAAAAGGTTTGAGATAAAATTTTTATTTTGAATATTGCGACTAAATCAATTTTTAGGGGAGATAAAATCTTTATTTTGTCAGCGACTAAAATTTGTATTAGAGGAGATAAGATTTTTATTTCGAATATTGGACTAAATCAACTTTATAAAATTTTTATTTTGTATATTGCGACTAAAAATCAGAGGAGATAAAAATTTTATTTTGTGTGGAAATATTTTTAAAAATAAAAATAACAACTCTCATATAAAAGAAAATGAAAAACATATAAATATTAAAAAAGTGTTTGTATCGTAAAAATGAAAAGAAAAAACAATATGTGATAACTAGCGTAATTTTTCCATTTATTTTTTATTGGGTGTAATTTTCCAATATAATTTTGCTATTATGTTCAGTAATCTTTAATTCAAATGGCTTCTTAAGGCCACTGCTTAAATCAATTCACACCAGCAGTCTACCAAAAGCCCAATTGTAATATCCCCTCCTATGACTTCTCAAATTACCATACTACCCCACTTGTTTTAGAATGCTCATCTCTGCACCCACCCCTTTAGCCTTCGACCAAACCCTAAAACCCTAATAAAAACCTGAAATTTATTTTCTTCAATTGTCATTTGAAGCGTAAGCCGTAGGTTTTAATATCGTTTCCGACAAAAATGCCGGACAAAGAAATGGACAGCGACTCCGATGCGCCGGAGGAGTTTACTGCGCATCAGGTTTGCTCAATTATCATCTGCGAAACATTTTTATCTATTCAAATCTTTTTGTATAATTTGAATAAATATTCAGGGGATGCAACAAGACGAGGAGCTAAGGAAAGTCCAACGAGAAAACAAAGCCAGGTATTTTAATTTGTATTGTTGTTTGGACAAAACTCAAAGTTTCTGCTTTTAGCATTGTCCCTGTAGTCATACCATAAGCTCTGTTAGTTGTACTTTGAAGCTTTTTTCTTTTTTTTTTCTTATGAAAATTCAATTTATCCCAGGTATAAATATATAGCTTCTTAGCTTGTGGGAGAGTTTTAGAATTATCAAATTTAGATTGGTAAAACTGGAAAATAGGAAAAATTAAATTTGGTTGGCGCATTCAAAACATACAAATTTGAAGATTTGTTTTTGAAGCTTTAGGCATTCAACGAAGTGAGTCACACTTCGAATATTACAAGTCAGTTGCTGTAATTTTTGTCAATCTCATTTGTTCAAAAGCACGATATAAGGCATCACTAGAGATTTTCAATGCATGGTCGAAAATTGATTTGCGATGTTTTTCACATAAATAGTTGAAATTTCTTTTGTATTATTGGTTTTCATAGAAAGTTAACTTTTTTTCAAAAACAATTATAATTTATTTTTCGAATGGGCTTAAATTTGTATCAATCATCATTTCCTGTAAAAAAAAAAATTGTCTTCTATTTTCGGATGTTTAAGGACCAATATAGTGTGGTTAGTTACAAAAGACAAAACTCTTTTAGGGTCGCTCGTGAGGGAAAAGAACGTCGCAGACAAAGGGCACAAAAACTGACCCCACGTTCGTTACCCAAAGAAGGAAAGTCCAAAAAAGATGAAACCGAAACTGAAACACACGAAGACTCGGAGGGAAATAAAGGAATGTTGCCAGATGACATTGTCAAACTACTTGCAGCTAATGAAAAGTACGTCTCTGTATTCTTAAAACATGTCTTTTTTCCCTTTTGGCGCATGTTTATATTTCAGCATCATAACTCTTGAGGAATATTTTATTTGCAGAAAAGTTTTCACATCGGACTCTGAGGATGAGCAAGTCGACAAAAAGCCTGCCTCGAAAAAGAGAAAGCCCAAAAAATCCGGGTTAGTCCATTTCGCTCTCTCTCCATAGTCTCTCCATATTTCATAGTAGAAGAGAGTGTCATTTAAAGTATGGTTCTGCGATAAATTAGGATTAATTCAAAAGTACCCTTGAGGTCTGGCCATATAACAAAAATACCGAGCTAACTGTGTAAATTACAAAACCCGTATAAACACACATCGTTAGTGCAGTTAATAGAAATTGTTGACATCAACAAATATTTTTCACAATTACATCCACCAACATTTTTAAATATTTGTAATAACTTCAAATTATCGTTTTACATTTTACATTTACATCCTTCTATTTTTCTTAGTAATACACATAGCTAGACAAAAAGTTGGGGTTATTTGTAATATTTCAAAAAATTGAGGGGTGTAGTTGTATATATTTGACGACATCAGCTAATCCCGTCAATCTACAGATGGTTGGGGTACAATGTAAGCGTATTAAACCTCAAACATAGTTTTAATAATTTTTAAAGTTGAGCCTTTTTAAAAAAAATAAAAAAATAAATTATCCCTTCAAATTATCTTATGAGATAAACCTCGACATTTCAAATTTTGGCCCACAGGTTAGAGCCTGTTATCTTGAAGGACATACCGACTGCTCAATGTGTGCAAAACTCACTGGACTTTTTGAAGAAACGGAAAATGCAGGTTCCAAGATCCTCTGCAGTTTTGAACAATTCAAACCAAGCATTGCGCCTCCTGTCAAAAACTGGGTTGCTAGATTAACATTGGATGGAAATTGCAATTGTGCTACTCAAAACACTATTCATAGTGTTTTTGATATAATTAATTAATTGCAATTTTGAATTAGTACTTTGTATGAAATGTAAGCCGTTATGTGTGAACTTATGCAGTATAAGAATTGACTTGAGGAGATCATATATATGGATTGCTTTCTATTGTGAATCGTTTTTACTACATGAAGAGGACATTTGTGACCGGTTATGGTCTGAAATTGTAGTTATGTAATATTATTTATCTACTTTCAATGGAGGGAGAAAGATGATGATATGGAAAATGGATTTAGTTTAGTTGGTGTCGATCTTCAACTTGGTTTTCTAGTACTAGTATTTGTCGGTTAGTTATTAGAATTTAGTTCTCGTGCAGCATGATGATGCTTTTCTGAAAAGTCTTGATTTGATTTGTTTCCTTTTTTTTATTCCCCCTCCTTATTTTGTTATTGTACAATGAAAGGATAAATCATATTTTATTGAGAAAATTGGTTTCATAATATAAAATTTATATTGGGATTTAAATTGTACAGGGGAAAAAAGGATATCAATCATGTGGAGCTAAAAAGAGTGCAATTATCTCTTATATAATAGAACCCGATGTTTTTGCAAAACTCACTATAATGAGAAAATCATATGAAACTCAAATGTAGCAAAAACATTCACCAACAGACTTTGTTGTGGATTTAATAAGTAATTTCAATTTTGTCTGTGCATGCTTAAAAGTAAGTAAAAATGTACTCTTGCCTTGTCTAACACCGCATGTTTCATTCACCATTAATTAATTTCGGCAACCAAGGGTTCAAATAATACTTTTCTTTTGACATTTTTCTTCACATAATGATCCAACAAATCGAAGCGTCACCCAAAAGCCAACTTCTAATTTTTCCAACTTACAAAACTTTCGGTTATGCATGCTTTAATCCTGAAATTATAACCTTCCAATGACTTTGCCTCAGCATGTGCATTGACATGTAAGTAATGCTATCCGAATGCAGGTGCCCATTAGATAAACTCTTAAACTTAAAAGTACACCACATGTTGAATATTTGAATTTGAGATATTTGTAGCACATTAAGGTTATTTATCATGATGATAATTATAAATCTCAATCACATAAAGTGTGTTAATTTAATAAATTATTGCTCTCATTTCCTTTTAACGTATAGTTATTAGAGCAAAGAAAGTATTTAATTCAGAACGAGTTAATTATGAACATGGATTAAGACCATGTACAGCTGTATTAAGAAATTTGAAACTGCCTTAAGACATTTCACTTCCATATATACAATGGAATATCCATTGTATCTTTTATTGAAAGCTTATTTTCAAATAATATGCATAAACGTATAATCAAAATTAATCCTATATGTACAACCTCCGATTTAAAAGTGTAGATATATTATTCTCATAATTTTAAGAGATAATTACACTTTTGGTCTTACCGATTGAGATCAAATATATTTAAACCCTTTAATTTGTAATTTTAGTCTAAATATTACAAGAAATAAATAACTTTCTAGTCTCGTAGGTGCCCAAAAAGAATGGATAAAATGTCTGGTAGAAGTAGAAAAAAAAAAAAAGGAAAAGAAAAAGAAAAAAAACCAAAAAAAGTGTCAACGTCTCAATTTTATAGGACCAAAAAGTGCAATTTCATTTGTGCATGAGAAATATGTGTATATATAAAAAAATATGAGCCACCCTTATTTCTTGTTTGTTCTCTCTCTGTTTCTCCCTAGCTCTGTATCATCATCCTCACCATTCCTCCTCAAATCCTTAATTTCTTCTCCAATAAATATTAGTTATATCACAGAGATATTTGTTGAGTCATCGCCGATGAAGACCTCAAGCACCGTCTATCACAACACAGCCTCATCAGACCCCAACGCCCTCCGAAAACAAACATTAATCCAAAATAACCATTTCCAATCCAATGGAGAAGAAGATCATAACAACAACAACCCCTTCCGCTTCACCGCCACCGCGCCGGAGTCCTCCAGCCCCGTAAACCACCCCGCCACCCTGCCCTGGGACATCTCCTCCGCCTCGCCCATCTACAAATCCCCCTGGTCCTCCCAAGCCCCGCCGGAAAACTACGCCCACACCGGCCTCCGCGGCTCCCTCGTCCGCGAAGAGGGCCACATCTATTCACTAGCCGCCGCAGGCGATCTGCTCTACACCGGGTCGGAGAGCAAGAACATTAGGGTTTGGAAGAACCAAAAGGAATTCTCCGGATTCAAATCGAGCTCCGGCCTGGTCAAGGCCATCATAATCGCCGGCGACCGGATATTCTCGGGGCACCAGGACGGGCAGATCCGGATCTGGAGCGCCTCGCCGAAAAACCCGAGCGTCCACAAGAAAATCGGAACGATGCCGACATTTAAAGCGAAAATTAAAAGCTCATTCAAGACTTCTATCAAACACCTTGACGCCATCTCATGCCTCACCTTGAGCGAGGACAAATCGCTCTTATATTCCGGTTCCTGGGATAAAACGTTTAAAGTCTGGCGAATCTCCGATTCCAAATGCCTCGAATCGGTCAAAGCGCACGACGATGCGGTCAATTCCATCATCGCCGCCTTCGGCGGCGAGGTTTTCACAGGCTCCGCCGACGGGAGCGTTAGGGTTTGGAAAAGGGAAAATCAAGGTGATTATTCAACTAGACACGTTCTCAGCAAGATATTATTGCAGCAGGAGTCGGCGGTGACGGCGCTGGCCGCCGATCCGTCGTCGGCGTTCCTGTACTGCGGGTCGTCGGATGGTCTGGTTAATTTCTGGGAGCGCGGGAAGAACGGCCTCACGCACGGCGGCGTTTTGAAGGGGCACAAGCTGGCGGTGCTGTGCCTGGCGACGGCGGGGAACTTAGCGTTCAGCGGATCGGCGGATACGAATATCTGCGTGTGGCGGAGGGACGGCGGCGTGCACACGTGCCTGTCGGTGCTGATCGGCCACGGCGGGCCGGTGAAGTGCCTGGCGGTGGAGGAGGAGAAGGGAGGGTATCGGGATAGGCAGTATTTGGTGTACAGTGGTAGCATTGATAAGTCGGTGAAGATATGGAGGGTGGCGGAGGCGGCGGCAATGATGCAGCCGCCGCCGGGGACACCGCCGGTGGCGGTGGCGACGAAGAAGCAACATCAGGTGGAGGAATATGATAACTCGTGGGCGGATTTTTCTAATGTTGAGCGGGGAGAAATGAGAAAGTACTAAATCATAAGATGAGTAAAAGTGCATGAATGCGGTGGCAAGATGTTTATTTTTTAGTCCCTCTTTTTATGCTATATTACAACTTTTTTCTTTACTTGATAGGGAGGGGGAATTGGAATTTGTAGTACAAAAAAGATTCTTGGGGTGATTACAAATAGCCCCTTGAGGTTTGGGTATTTACAGAAAAAAATGGGAATTAAACCTCAAGAGGAATTTCGTAATCTTAAAAATTCTTTTATTTTATTTTTTAAATTTGTAAAGACCCCAATCTCACGCAGATTTGGTTTTGTGATTATACATTCAGATTCTCAAACTGTTACATATGTAAACTGTATGCAGCACACACTTTGGGATATATTTATTTTCTTTGAAATATAATTGAGCTCTGTTGATCAAATATATATGGTTAATTTTCTCATCGTTTTTTGTAGTTTCAACATTCAAGTTTCAAGGAATGAATATTCATAAATTCGAGTAAGTCTAGTTTAATTAATTGCATGTGCCTTCAAGGGCTATAATTTATTCCAGAGAAACTTTTTTTTTTTTTTTTTTTGGAGCTAAATTTATTCTAGAGAAACTTGCACTTTTAGGATTGGGGTCATATGACACTTTGGTCTTATAAGTCATAATCCACTTTTTGGTCCTGCTGGATTTATTGAGTTTTTTCTTCTACACTTTTGGTTTCGCTAGATTTGTTTATTTGGTTTTTTCACAAGAAGATTATTCAGTTTTCTTATTATTATCCTTCTTCACTTTTGGACTCAAGCTTCAATTCATACCTAAAATTACACTTTTCTACCTAAATCTTCAATAACGTGGCTAAGATTACAAATTATGATATCTAGCACTTCAAGACCTCATCCATTAATCATGTAGTGCTAAATAAAAGTGCAATTATCTCATGATTTATTTTGATTTTATGCAAGGGCGCAGATATTGATATTTCTATCATTCACCCTTATATTTTACAAATGTTTGAAAGAAAAGTTCAAATAATAAACATGTGTTCAAAATATGAACACAATATTCAAAAAAGCCCACAAAAATTTAGAATGCCAATATCCGAATCATTCACAAAAGATCAATCAAAAGTACCAAACGAAACAAATTCTTAAGGATCTCTCCACATGAAACTTGACATCGACATTGTCCACAATTTAAAATAAATTGTTCTAATTAACACCGACTACTGGATGCTGCCCTCGCCGGAGTTCCTTTTCGCCTCCTTTTGCGTAGAGACGTTGGGTTCGGTTCTATCGCCCTATCAACCTCGCCTCCTTGTCTTTGCATGCCCCCGCCATTTAAATTATTATAATAGTACTGTCGGAAAAAATAATAATAAATCATCAATATCATATTTAATCAACTTAGTTTAAAGTAATAGCAACAACAAGGAAATCAAACCCTAACTATACTTTCCCTAAAAAGGGAAAAAGAAAATCCCTAACTATAATGAAAAAATTTAACTATATGTCTATATATATAATGTGTGTGTGTGTGTATAGTATACCTTGCAGACGATGGAACAAAACCAGTAGGGCGAACTTTTGTTGAGTTTCCGAGTGCAATATTTACAGCTGGGAACTTGACCGCCGATCTTAGCATTAGGGTTTGGAAGCAAATGAAATATTTCAACGGAATTAATATTGTATACTTGAATACCGGATACATCCCATATCTGGGCCAGCTCTCTGATTCCGATTGCGGTACGGCCTGATGCTCTGCGAACCTACACATGGATTCCAAAATATTGATAAAGGAAAAAGAAATATTAATTAATTATGAATTGGCTAAGAAAATATAAATAATTAGTTATAATTTGTTACACGAATAATAGGAAGATGATTTTGGTGGTTTTTGGACTTATCCTCCTCCCAACAGGAACCGCAATAGGGCTTTCCCATGCAAACCCCACAAAATATCGTCTTATACTGAGTTGGGTGTTCACTGCATTTGTTGGCGTAAAACGGCGTTTTTAACCATTGATCCATCCATTCTGATCCCAGCCCCGGCATCCTGGAAACTTAACTGGAAACAAATAACAACAACAATGGCTTCTTCTTCTTCTTTTTGGTTTATAAGGAAATACAGAGAGGGGTTTTATATATATATTTATAGGTTTTTTACTCAAAACTTAATTTCCAAGTATTAATTCCTATTCGGGGCATGAGTATAGTGTCATAATTGAACCCAAATTCTTTTAATACAGTTACTCTCTATTGATTGAACTCATAAGAATGTATATATGGAAAGTTAAAAATTCTGCAACCTTTAGATATATTTATTTTTATACAAGGAAAGAAGAATATATAATTGACTTATTGATTGAGTTGACTTGGTTTTGACCTCTTTGGATATTCTTGACCTTTAGCCTCACTTCTTTTTAATACACATCTTAGAAAGATTGATTATTCAATCAAAACAGAAATCATGAACCAATTTACATATAGCGGTTATCCGCAACATCGGTTTGAGTCATCTAAGTGAACTTGGTTTTTTGATATAAAATATATAGAACAAGAAATTATAAAATATTACCATATTTCTTGATTTCTTTTTCATGTCATTACTAGAAATATATGTTCATTATTAAAATACATATTAACATTTTGCCACCTGATAGGAACATTAAAACTCCAAAGTGTTTTTTACATTACTATAATTAACTCAACGAAACTCATAAAATTTATGCTCAAACATTAAAACTTTATAATCAACAATAATGGCAACAAACTCACACATACACTTATATAAAATCAGAAAAGAACTTAGGACAATATCTCTGATCAAGGACAAAAAGCCAAAAGTTAATCAAAGAACAAAAATAGATAAAGAATGAGTGAATAGGGTAAAATTAAACTAAGAAGAGACCTAGAGCCTATTTTTTGTTTGTGCCTACTAATCTATAAAATTACTAAATTGTCCATGTCAATGTATATAACCATCGGTCACCACGAGCTTGTAGCTCAAGTGGTATTACTAACCCTTTATAAGGGTGTTGACAATGATTCGAACCCTAGACCTCTCAAGTTATTTGAGATTTATCTTTTACTTTCCAACCACTTGATCCAACTTATTAAAAAAATAATAATAATATACCCGTCGGTCCACGCAAAAAACCCGCCTTAGTGTCTTTGAGCAATTCGATGAATGGTTCAATTTTTATTATTTTCATAATTTTAACCGCCCTAGTCATGCTGCTTAGAGGGCCATACGAATATTAGAATGTACCGAGTAAACAAAATATCGAATAAGACTATATCCAAAATTTGTGAAAATAATATGACTTGCAACAAAAATAAATGGGAGTGATCAAGAGGTGTGTAATTTGTTTCACATTTACTAGCTATATATATGTTGCGAGAGTATATTATCTTTCACAACGTAATTCAACATTTCATAATGTGAATATTAGCCGTCGGAGAAAAAATAAATAAATAATGCACCATCTATTTTGCTTATGTGGTCAATCTTTGCATTAAAAGATCTCTCCTTGCACAAAATTAATTAGCACTCTAGCGCGCACAAACACACACAAAAGCTCGATCATGTAATCGATATGTTTATACTTTTAAAATTTAATGTCGGGGCGCATAATCTAGCAAATTACTATGGACTTTGGTGTTTTGTTTTTATTTTTGGCAACTTGCAAATTTCACGAATTACTAGTAATATTCATTTGGAAAAAATATATTCAAATAACCACTACTTATCAAAAGTTGTTTCCTACTTTTGACTTCCCAGTGTATATGACCTTAGGGGTACAATTGTAAACAATAGTGTAATTTTACATTAAAATTATAAAACAACTATTTTGAAAAACAGCCTTTCCCCACCCTCCCCAAAACACCCTCTATTGTGAAATAGAAACAATAATGGATAACAGAGAGATCAAAATCAAGAAAGTCATCCAAGCTACAAGAGCGAGAAAGAGGAAACGGATACAAAAGATGAATCAAATCAAAAGTACCATCATATAAATTCCTTACCAAAATCCAAAATCAATTCTTCAACAGATCAGTACAAATAACAAACATATGAATTGATACTGCATGCATTTAGTATTTGTTCGTTCTAATATCGACTAATAAAAAGGTGCCCTCGTCGGAATTCCTTTTCGACTCCTTTTGCGCAGAGACGCCATCTTTGCAACAACGCCCTTCCGTTCCATCACCCTTTCAACCACTCCTTGTCTTTGCATGCCACCATTACGACGATAGTGCTGTCGGAACAAAATAATAATTTAATCAGCTTTTAAGTAATATAAGGATAGTAAAAAACAAAAACAAAATATCTAAATTACCTTGCAGGCGATAGAACAAAAAGAATTATGCGAATCAATTAGTTTCCTTCTGCAAGTTTCACACTTTGGACTCTTATTATTTACTCCGGCAGACTGCTTCGGCGTTTTAGGGTTTGGCTTCAAGTGCAATATTTCACCCGAGTTAATATTGTAAACTTGAACTCCAGAAACATCCCAAACCTTTCTAATTTCGTGGAGTCTGATTGCGGCACGGTGTGATGCTTTTCGGACCTACACATGGATTATGAACTAATTAAGTAATGAATGCTCACAAGATATTATTAAAAAGAAAAAGATTTTTTTTTAAAAAATACAAATATTAATTAATAATGGATTTTTTATTAGAACGAATTTCTTACATGAAGAATTGGACGATGATTCTGGTGGCGCCTGGACTCTTTGCCATCCCAACAGGACCCACAATAGGGTTTATCCATGCAAACCCCACAAAAGACGGTCAGATACTGCTTGTCGTGTGTCTCACAGTGATCGGCGTAAAACGGCGTTGTTAACCATGGGGCCATCCACTCTGATCCCATCTCCGTCATTCTTAGTTACTTGAGTACAAATTTATTTAAAGAGTTAACTTGTGAGAACTACAGAGAATGGTGGTGTAGGGTTTCTTTTCTGTTCGTGTGTGTATATATATATATATATAGGTTTTTGTACGTTGATCAAGACTTGATTGCCAAGTTTTTATTCCTAATTTGAAACTGATTGATTAAACTAGTTTTGAGTCTTCTGACAATTATATTCCTACTAGTTGGGAACTCTGAAGAATGTATATATGGAAAGTAATTAAAAGATAGAATCCTAAAAAACCTGCCAACGGTTAGATTGAAACCCAGTTGACTTGGTTTTGATTTTTCGTGATTTTCTTGATTTTAATTTTAGCGTGTGAATATGGGTATATGAGTAATTGCCGTCTTGGTTTCAATTTTTATTATTATTATTAAATTTTTTTTATTTTTTTATTTTTTTGGTAAAATACACGTTTATTAAGAAAGATCAAAATCCCAATATTCTTGCCGCTTAGTGGTCGTGGGGAAGTGCAATTGTGTATATATAACGTACTTGCTGTATATATTTAAATTTTGGCAAGTATACAAAGAAATTTGTTTAGTTTGATTACGTAAGCAATGTGTCATATACTTTTACAATTTTATGTCGTGGCCCATGATTTAACACATTATATAACGATAACTTTGGTGAAATCTTTCTTGGCAAATCGGAAATTTCATGAAATCTTAGATTTTTTATTTATTTATTTTTTTTTTGAAATAGATGTTACTTAAATATAATTTTGTGGATATGTATTATACAAATACATAAAAAAAAAATAAAATCAAAAGTGCATTTATAAAATTATTTAATTATTCTTTTTATCCGGGTGTGGGATAATGCAAAATTGCACCATGTAAATTAGGCACTCTGCGGTCTACACTGTACCAAAATTGACTAATGTGCATCTTTGACATAATAATTAACATATTGAGTACTCACAAAATTACACATGAATTATTCACAAAATTATACATGGTCAGGCATCCAATAAAAAAATTGATTTGATAGTGTTGTACAAGATTATACCTAAGATAACACAACAACAACAACAACAACAACAACAATAACAACAATAATAATAATAATAATAATAATAATAATAATCTTCTCTCTGTTTCGGGGAAAACTTTAACCTTTTCCCCCCATTAGAACAGATTTTCGATGCACGGAAAAACTATTTCTGTATATATAATATTGAACAACAGTACTGCTCAACTAAACTAGTTATTATATTGCTGTGTAAGAAATCCTAATAGCTAAATTACAACACATGGCTAATTGATTAACCTCAGTCAGCCACAAAACTATATCTTGCCTGCTCACGCGAGCTCAACAGAACGTTTCTGCAAGACCACCCCAATTCCGGCATCTTGCCGATCAACAGATCGATATCAGCTTGCGCACATCTCTTGCTTTCTTCCAATAAGACCAACCATTCCTCAAGAACCGAACTAGATGAGCCACGTGTTTCTAGACCCTTCTCCCAACTGATCGTATCAACGAGTTGGAGGCCATTGCGAATGTAACAAGCCTAGTTATTAATTCCACAAACAGAGACAACAATAATTCGTTATAAGGATAACTTCTTTTTTTATTTTTTTGGGAATATATATTTGTTCACTTTTATAGAATGAAAGATTTTACATATTAGAAGAAATTCTTGCTCTGATTAAAAAACACAAAAGCATAATTAGTAAACCTACCCTTGAGGTTTGACGTAAATAGAAAAAACCCATTATTTATCTTTCGAATTTACTACCTCAAGGGTATTTTTGTAAAAAGATCAATAAGACGATTTACCTGCAATAAACCCATGATAACATCTGAAGTTCCGGCTCCTTCCCGCAGACACACAAGAATCCCATGCTGCAAAATCAAGAATCCCAAGAAATAAAACTACGAGTAAACATGACTTATAGAAAGCCTTTACTAATAATAATATATGATAATACGTACATCTCTTATTCGGGAACCACTATTTAAGCTCTCCAAGCAAATGAAGTACGAATACTCGTCTTTTAATGACTTCAATGTCATCAACGATAGAGTCGGCATTTTCTTCTTGGGACTCAAGCATCCAATTCTAATGGGCAGCAACTCACTGCCTAATCCAAAACGTCTATTAGACTCTATTTGCTCATTCAAAAATAAAAAAATCACATTTTCTCGTTTAACTCCTACAGAGAAAAAAATAAATAATAATAATAATAATAAACCTTACCTTTGCTCCAAAAGAAATCGATACCTTCCTTTGAACTCACTTCAGCTGGCGAAGGGATATATCTAAGCTGAATCCAGATTTTTATTATTGACTCAAGCCTATCCTGGACAAGAAGTTATTAAATAAAAAAGGGGTTCTTAATTGTGAAAACGTATAGAACCCTAAATGATTTGAATTTGGTCATAAAAAAGCTCTATCTTTCTATAGGACATGGTCTTGATTTTTATTTTTTTTGGGCAAAAATAAAATGTTTCTGTAATATAAAAGGACAAACCTTAGTTAATGTTTGGAGATGAACATGTTTCAGCCCTTGATAAATCCCGAAAAGGTCAATAGCCGAGAAAATTGGGTACACAACAAACGGTAGAGCTGCCAATAATCTTCAATGCCAACGAGAATTTAGAAATTATAAAGCAAGCCCAAATAATTAATAAGCCTATTATTCCCAAAAACTAAATACTAAGTTTTACCATTTTATGATCGAAAGAATCGTAATAGTCTATTGTAATACTACTTTTTATCATTATATAATTAATAAGCCTATTGTTCCCGCTAACACACATTCTTGGATAAGAACTTCATATATTTACAATAAATGGGAGATTAATAGAAAAACAATTATCACCTTTGATTGTTTCTAAGCAAAATGTTGAAGGTAGCAGCAAGCAGAAGACCGACATTATCAAAGCACACCGTTTGAATCTGAAACCCGAACCAAAATTCAAAAAATTTAAGAACAAACAAAATATTACTATTTACAATACTTTGAAAATTGAAATCTCACACATTATCTCAAAACATACTTGAGCCTTTGCAGACACCTCACCAAGATTGTCCACAATGGCAAAGCTTCTGTGAACAGCTGACTGACAAAATTTTAATTCAGTATAAATTATATAAACTAAACATAAGAATGTGGATATGATGAAACTTACACCAGTTGCTAAGTAACAAGCAAGGCTTATTTGCTTAGCAATGTTGGCTATTGTTGCAAGAAGCAGAAAATAATTCGGAAAAACGGGCGTCAACAGCTCGAGTCCGATGCTCAGGCTGAAAAGGACAGACGTCGCAAACCTAACTCTCTTCACTCAAGACAAATTTTAAAAAATAAATCAGCAATTCATCCAAGAAAACTTAAAAAATACTCAAATATAAAAATTAAAATAAGTTTGATTAAAATAATAGTTCCGAGTTGGACAAATTCTTCATTTACAGAAAAAAAATAATAATAAGAAGAAGGATATGGCTGATTGAACAAGTACAATTCTAAATCAAATAGAATAAATCTCAAAAGAGAGAAAAAAAAAAAGGTAACTCCAAGAATAAATAATCTTATTAGTGCTAACAAAACAAACTATAATGCTAACAGATTCGAAAAATGGCAAATATTAAAAAGAAGAAATGCTCGAATAATTTGTAAATTACCCCAAAGAATAAACACAGATATTTTTTTATTTAACATTAATATTCTGAAAATGAATACAAAATTTTTTCTTGAATTAATAAAAAAATTTATTGATAAATCCATTTACAATAATTCAAAAATAACCTTGAGATTGGTATCGAAAGCTGAAGCGAGGGTGGCAGTGTAAATGCACCGACTTAACCGCCCAAGCCCATCTTTCAAAACCCAATTTAGAGCAGCAGCCGATGGGAGCGAACGATAATAGCCAATTCCTATTGCTCGAAACATTGCCTAATATGACCATTCAAACATCACGGTTAATCCTGAGTTAAAACATGCAATTGTTAGTGATAATTAAATTTGAAGGATAAGAGGTTAGAAGAAAAAGTTAATAGAGGAACAACTCAATCATGCCACACGAATACACTACGCACACATTTACATGCATATAATTCATCGGTCGCAAAATTATTCCAGCAAGTCAAATTCTGAAATCCATAAGAATAAATATAATCAAATACACAAGTTTATTCTACAAATTAAAAAACAAAAAACAACACCAACACCAACAACTGATTTCTCATTTAATTCAAGGATTAAAACATCGCCTGCCATACAATTCTTGAACAGAATCATCAAATTAATTAATATACTTAAAACCCTCCAAGAATTAGTGCAGAATTATAGAAAGTAAGAATTCAGGTTCCAAGAACAGGATTAAAATTCAATTAAATCCTAATTAAAAAAAGACTCTTACTCTACCCACATTCAGTTGCAACCATTTTTAACTAGAGCTCCACTTAACCTTAAAGCCCCTAATAACAGAGCCCATGTAAAATTACCAAAATTCAATCCATTAATTTGGAACCTTTTTTTTTTTTTTTAAACTATAAAAATCATAACCTCAAACCAAAAGAAAAAGAAAAAAAGAGGGAGAGTAAGATTACCTGAGTAGCAAGAACCTGAAGAGCGGAGCTAAAAACTCTATGCAAAAACTTCCATTTCACATACTCCAAATAATTACCATTCACTTGCCTCGGTACAAAAAAATTTCTCACAGCATTAGCACAAATTTCACCCAATTTTCTCAACCCATCTCCGAAATTGCTTGAAAAATCCCGCAACGAAAATGAATTAATTCCACCGACAGCGACCAATTTAAGCTCCTTTCCATCCCAAAAATACCTCGAAACGGCGCCGGAGTGGCTTATCGCGACAGGGAGGTTAAAAATTTCAGGGTTTTTATCGTCGGCGTTGTAGGGTTTTAGCTTTTCTTCCTCCTGATATCCATGGCTGAAATTGAAGGAGGTAGATAGGTATTTTGAGAAAGCGAAGGGTTTAAGAGAGGTTTTTGGTTTGGTGAGTTTGGTGATTTTCATGGGGTCATATCTTATAGCCCTTGTTGGACAGAGTTTGGAATGTGAAGGTGGGTAAATTGTTGCTTTCATGAGTATTGACATTGATTATGAAGTTTCAATCGTGTGTGTTCGTGGTGTGATTTTTGTGAAAAGAGTGTTCAGGTGTATGCCTAGAAAAGACGAGGGCATTGAAATGATACATATAGGTGGCCAATGTTTTTTTCCTAATTTTCTCACGGCCTTTATAGGCATATATATAGTGGTAATGGTAGGTTGAAAACAATACGAGTGTTTGTTCTGCTTTCAATAAAGTTTGGCTTAGAGAAATTTGATTCATTGCAACTCCAGCTTTTTATTTAAAAACTCAAAGTTGGGTTGCGAAGTTCCAACCCAACTTTAACATATTTCTTAACTTTTTAAATAAAAAATATTTGAATGAGTTTAGTTTTTTTTAAGATGAATATGATATATATTTTTTTAAATAGTGGGATTCATAAAATTTGTTCGTAATTTATGATTGTTGATAAATATTTAAAAAAATTGGAAGTTTTTTATTTTTTAGGTGACAATGATGTGCACGGTGACCCCACAATAAAATTATTTTTTGAGTTTTACCACCACCCTAAGGTAGAAAGAGATTAATAATTTTTTTTCATTTTCTATTAAATTTATGGTTGTAATAATTTGACTGTGCATTAGGTAAGTACTAGTGTGCAAAGTTGAGATTTAAGAGAAAAAGTTGGTTGTTTTATTGTTCATTTACATCGATATAATTACAACTAATTACATTTAGGTTTAAGTTTACCGTTTGAAAAAGAACTGGTACGGTCGGTAATTTGTTTATTTAATTTTTATCTTAAATAAAATTATTTGACTTTGGACGTATTAAAATATTAAGAAATTATTGTATATATGTGTACATATGTTATATATAAATATATGTATGTATATACATATCATCTAATTATTATTCAAAGATCGAATGGTATTAAAAATGGTATAATCTGATTCATAAAAGAATTATTATTACACGAAATGTACTTTGCAAATTATGAAAAGTTTCCTTATACACAACATTTGTAGTTTTATTACTCCATTTATTCTCATCAGCGACGATCTAGATTTTTATAATCTTACAATTGGTCACTTTTGATATAGCAACGTACAATTGGTCAAGACTGAAAACTAACTTCTTAAAGAAAAATTCAAAGTGAGAGAGAGATTGTACTTGACTTTTGTTGATTATCATGGCGTATGACACGATTAAAGAAAACTGTTGTCGTTGGAACTTGAAAGACAAACTCGAATCAGATGGTGTGATAGCCCTTATAAGGATCAACACCAATGCATTGCTTCCTTAAAAAATCTTGGCATGTACAATAGGATTCCAAACTTTTGTAGCAACCAATCTGATTCTATTACACAACACAAAGGAATGATTGATATTTCTCAACAACATGAGTGGAGTTCCAATTTTCAGTTTTAACTCATTGTTCGACAATCCAAAATATTTGATGGTGTTTAGAAACTCCGGTGAGTGGACGTCTTGTAATATTTCAATGTTTGAATTAGATTTTCATACACCATTAGAGTTAAGATATACTTTACATTTTTCATCATTACATGACATCAAGTGTTTGGGCAAGAATAGCACAACTCTCCAAATAAGCGGAGCATTTATTAATTTTTCCAAATTATAGATATGTGTTCGCTACAATTGACACAACATGGTCACCACCATCTTTCAATAATAAATCATTTGAGATTTCAATTTGAACGACACAATCATTTGGTCCTCCAACTGTTGCATATCATATACTATTTATCCAGTCCGCGACTTTTTTTTAATTCAACACAATTGAGATTTGAACAAAGATTTTGCAACCTCATAATCTTGGTCAATCTCAAAACCATGCAATGAGTTCTTAAATTAAAAGAATTTATAGTCACGCGAATTATATATGGATTATTGCCTTTTGGAATAACCGACAAAATTGAAGAAAATTTCCAACAATAACTATTATTTTGCTACCAAATGGAAGCTGCCTGTTAGAAATATTTTGCGATCTCATCACGTCTTTCAATATTTTGTTCAGGGCTTTGAAAAAAATATACTCCCTCCGTTCCTAATTAATTGACATTCTGGCTTACGATTAGAGAATTAAGAATTGTGTAATCTGACTAAGTTGCCCCAAATAATCAATTTCTTAAATATGTATAATTATCTTTTACATAAATAAAACTCTTGTTTATCTCTATCTCTCTCGTACTTACATATTTTTTAATACTTATCTTTCATAAAATATTATTGATAATTTAAAAAATAAAAGATTTATTATGGTTGTGATAGGGATAAAGTAGGCAGAAAATATGATAAATATCTTAAACGTCATTTAATTAGAAAATTGAGAAAGGGTGTAGAATGTCAATTAATTAGGAACAGAGGGAGCATATGCATCATCTGAGTTTCATCCCAAATAATGAGTTGCGCACGCACCATTAATTCTGCAAGTGGAGTTCCACTAAAAAATCGAACATACTAAATTTTGGTGGAGATTAAAAGAAAACTTAAATGTAGAATGCTCAAATCTTCCTTTCGAAAGAATAAGAGAAGATATGCTGCTAGATGTAACATTCAAAATAATTACATCAGTAGATATAATGGCCACAAAAATGTTCTCCAAATAAATGTGTTATCGGTCCCTTCGTATCCATAAACGATAAATACACTATCATTGGTCGAATGTATTATATCATTAATTTACCATAAATATTACGCTAATCAATATTCAAATTATCAACTAATTTACCATTTACTTCAATGAGTGTCTCACGTTCATACTTCAAATTTTCAACAATAAATCTATTGCAATACAACTTGAATCGACGATCTTTGGAATTAGCATGGGAGAAAAATTCTTTATAATCTTTACCAGGCCCGAACCTGATGGGAATCAAGTGAGGCCGTTGCCTCGGGCCCAACAATTTCTGGGGCCCAATTTTTTTTGTTAATGTATATGGGCTACCAAAAGCCCAACTATTTAGTCATCATTTCTTTTTCATTTTTACTTTTTAACCAAAAGACTCAAAATATTTTAACAGGTTTTATATTAAATATGAATTGACTTGCTTTCATCCCTCTCATTATTTGCAACTCACTATAAGAGTAATAGTTAAAACCTAATTTTATCACCGTCTTTAATTTAACACTTTCAATTGATTAAGTAAAAAAACATTCAGTGAAAGTTAGAGAGTTCCACTCGACCTCGACGACACAAACTATTAAGAGGTGATTTTTTTTTTTAAATGTTATAACTTTCCCCTTCCAGTATATTATTTTATATCATGTAATTATATTTTATTGTTTAATTTATCATTATTTCCGGCTTTAGTTTCATGTTTTCATGCTTCAATTGAGCAAATTGTTTGTCATCTTTAATTTCAAGACATGTGGGCCGTGGCGATAATTTCATGAATGGGGTTTAGTTTGTTTATTTCAATTGATGATTGTACCAAAATATTGTGATGTTTAGTATTGTTGTTTTTGTCCCTTTTTTTAGTGTCATTTTTCTTAATTAATTATTGTTGATTTTCTCTGAATTGGAATAAATTGAAGCTTTAATACAATAAGAATAGTTTTTGTAATGGTTTGCAAATCTCCATTTGCTTATGCTCTTGTTTACATTGTCAACATGGTAACGCTATATCAACTTTTTTATGTTGTTAAAATATAGGTTAAACCCGTGCAAACATGCCTCCTATAAAAAAATAATTATCTGGAGCTGCAAAAAGGAAAAAAGAAGTAAAAGGAAGAAGCTTTAATTCAGAGTCAAGCGGGAAGTCTCAATAGGTATTTGACGAGCAACCAAAACACAAAGAGGACAGAAGTTTCAGAACAAGTTGAGGACTTTGTGCAGATATTGGAATAAGAGAATTATATAACAGTGACGAAGAGATGTATCTTTCTACTGATGGGAATCAAGAACATAATGACGTCAATTAAAATCCTGATGAAATGTCAAAGCAACCTGAGAATAGGGAAGATGGTGTCCACATGTCTACACATTCTGATGAAGATATAAACGAGGTGAATTCGTTTCCTTTAAATATTGATGATCCAGGGAATTAGGACAAAATTGGACAAAATATCAAGGACTTTCTAGTTGAAAGAGGTCCTAAGAGAGATAGTAATATTTTATTTCCCCTTAATAATATTGGAAGACATTTCAATCTATCACATTATAACTGTCAATTGCCAAATGGTGAGAAGAATGACATAAAATGATTAGTATATTCTGCTTCCATGGACAAAGTCTTTTGTTTTTGTTGTAAGTTGTTTAAAACTCAAAGGGCCATGACTAAACTTAGTAATTTGGCTAACAAGGGATATAAAGATTGGAAGAATCTCAGTCGGTGTCTCAGCTTTCATGAAACTACTAAAGATCATATCGCGTGCATGATTTGTTTGATTGAATTAGAAAGAAGACTTCGAACAAATTTTTTTTTTGTTGAAAGCGTGCAAGTAGCAATCAATAAAGAAAGAGAGCACTGGAAACACGTATTGAAGAAGATAATTGTAGTTTTGCAAAAATTAGCGAAAAATAACTTGGCGCTTCAGGAGATTGTGAGAAGCTTTTTGTCGAAAATAATGGAATATTTTTGCAACTAATTGAAATGATTGCTGAATTGATCCAATAATGGAAGAGCACCTTCGGCGTATTCAAGAGCGTCAGACTCATTACACATATCTTGGCCCCAAAATTCAAACCGAGTTGATACAAATGTTGGCAGACGAATTAAGATGCTCAATTATAGCAAAAATAAAAAATGCAAAATATTTTACAGTCATACTTGACTGCACACCGGATGCAAGTCATGAGGAGCGGATTTCCCTTGTAATTAGACGTGTGGATAATTCAACAAGTACAATAGTTGTAGAAAAATATTGGATTGGATCTTTGAAAGTTAATAATACATTAGGTCTTGGTCTTTTTACTGAACTTACAAATGTCTTGAATAATCTTGAACTTAAATTAATGATATTAGAAGTCAAGGATATGACAATGGGTCAAATGTGAAAGGGAAGCATAAAGGTGTACAAATTAGATTACTTGAAATCAATCCAAGAGCTTTCTACACTCCATGTGGATGTCACGATCTTAACCTGACAGTATGTGATATGGTAAATTGTTGTCCTAAAGCAATGTCCTTTTTCGGAGTTATACAACGCATATATACTATATTTTCTTCTTCAACCAAGTGGTGGCAAGTTTTTAAGGATCATGTGCAGGGTCTTATGGTGTGAAAAATATCACAAATGCGATGGGAAAGTCATATTGAAAGTGTTAAGCCAATAAAGGAGTAAACTTCACAAATAAAAGATGCTTTGGTTGATTTGTCAAACACTTGTGATGATGTAAAAATAAAGAGTGAAGTTGAGGGCTTGGCAGAATTTGAACTTGGAAACTTTGAGTTCTTGCTTGGAATGGTAATTTGGTACAAGTTGCTATATGATGTTAATATTGTTAGTAAATTTCTTCAAGCGAAAAATATGGATATACATATTGCAATCAGAAATCTAAATGGGCTTATTTTGACTCTCCAAGAGTATACGGAATCTGGGTTTGATCAACCAATAATTGAAGCTGAACAAGTTGCTAGTAAAATGGGAATTAAAGTTGTATTTTGAGAAAAACACATCATTAAGAGGAAGAGACAATTTAATGAGATCAACGCTGAAGAGGTAACTCAATCTGCTAAAGAATCTTTTTGAGTTAATTATTTTATTTTTAAAATTGATCAAGCTCTTTCTTCACTTCAAAATTGATTTGAGCAATTCCAAAATACTAAGAAACTTTTGGGTTTTAAAATTGTTTAGCTTGAAGAGGTTAAGGTCTACTGCTGATGATAATCTCTTGAATTCACGTGTCAGTCTTCAAAATCCTTTGACACATGATGGTCACTCTGATATTGATGGATTAGATTTATGTTTAGATTTGAAGTTGTTAAGACACTCATTACTAGGAGAAGCAAAACGAGCAATTGATGTGATGAATTATTTGAAGAACATGGATGGTTTCTATCCAAATGCCCATGTTGCTTATAGAACTATTCTAACTATACCCTTTACAGTTGCATCTGCAGAAAGGAGTTTTTCGAAGTTGAAATTGATCAAAACTTATCTTTGGTCTACTATGTCACAAGAAAGACTAAATGGTTTGCTATGTTATCCATCGAGAAAAAAGTTATTGAAAAAGTTAATTATGCAAACTTAATCAATACTTTTGCATCCAAAACTGCGAGACGGATTATATTTAAGTGACTTTGTGATAGTTTGAGGAGATAACCCCTGGCAGCTTCTTTTCTTAATGCATTTATCCCAAACATTAGTTATGAAGTTTCTTTGGATCATAAATTTTATCAATTATTTTGTTTATTGAATTTGTGTTGTAATATTTTGTATTTTTATGGATGAAAAAAATTATGTGAACATTAAGCTTAAGGGCATTAATCTTGGAGCTCGCCTTGGGCCTCAAAATCTCCTGTACGGCACAATTCTTTCCCATACTCTACAATAAATTGTCAACTTCAAGTAAAGTAAGGTTCTGAATTTTAGCATCACTTATTTGTATATCTGAAAAAAAGAAAATTTGAATTGAAAATAAAATTAAATATATTGGAAATAAATATAATACAATAAATCATAAATAATAATTTACAGAGGATAAAAGTAAATATTAATAATTGCTACCTTTTGAATCTCTCAATTTGTTAATTGTAAGAATGTCATCTGATAAATCTTTCCCGTTTGTCCCACACTTTTTTAGGGCGTGCTAAATATTTTGATGCAATCAAGGTTGCGATTAAATATCTCGTGGAATGTGCTGATCCTAATTACTTGCTTCTGATTTACCGTCAATATATTCTCTATCATCTAACAACAACCCCATAAATTAGCATGCATCACGATATATATCGTATTGCGTGTCATTAAATCATCGTGACATTGGACTCCTCGAATTACATTTAGGAGAAACCAAGCATAATTGTTATCACCTGATCCTTATGGAATATAGTAAGTTCGTGCTAATGAGAACAAGTCTAGTTGTCTAGGTGTCCATTCTTTTGTTGTTGAGTTTCAAACAAAGTTTTGAGAAAACTCAATATAAGTCAAACTCCGTGCTTCCGGATATTTCTGATTTACCTCATATTGACCTAAAAACATGCTACGAGGTGTTGATTTGTATTTCACTACCGTGTCTATCATTATACAATGTATTCTGCTCTCCTGGAAGATTAAAACTCAAACGCATGATAGACGAAGTTTTACACTGGATTTCATAACCTAATATCCTCCATGCCACTTCGAATGGAAAAAATGTAACGACAATCATAATACATGTTGATCTCATAAATCGTTTTCTCCTCTGTATCCCCATCTTTGTTCTGATAGAATGTTGCGGTGATCTTATCGTTACCTTTGTTGACATATTTGAACAAATACTTGATAGATTTGGATTGATTACACCATTTAATGTTCAAATGAACTCCATACTTCAACATTAGATAAAGATTATATGGAATGACTCACCGATTATCTATCTGAACACCATTCCCTATAACAGTTCTTCTAGTATTTCTACGTCTATATACTGGGTAACCATTGTTATCCACAGTAGTAGTATTTACAAACCTCTTTGAAAAATATTTTGTGCAATTCTCATCAACCATGCAAGGAGAATATTTTCGTAAATGACCCCATGGTCCATGAATTATGTTAAGAAAATTCCCACATAATTAAAAAAAGAAACTAATACTATATGAATTCTTCATTAAAAAAAAGAAAATAAATCATCAATAATATCGAACATTATTTTATAAGACCAATTCAAAATAAAAAAGTATTGAACATCTTTAAGTTGTCGAGATTTTTGAAATATCTGGTTCGTCCAAGTTTTCGTTGTTCTTTTCAGCTCATTTGTTATTTCTATACAAATTTATCTTGAGTTTATTGGTGTTTATCATATATATATATATATATATATATATATATATATATATATACTATATATATATATATATATATATTATGTGTGTGTGTGTGTGTGTGGTGTGTGTGTGTGCTGTGTGTGTGTGTGTGTGTGTGTGTGTAATATGGGGTATACCTGTTGTTTATCTACTGTTTACTTTGCTTACATTCTGTTTACTTTCAATTTATTTTTTCTATTTTACATCGACCGGTGAATAACACTTGTTTTCGCGTATTATATGTGTATAAAATTATGATTAATAAAGTCCAAAAAGATAGATTAATTTTTTTTTTAATATTAGTAACTAGTAAATAGAAAAAACAATACGGAGAAATAAGGATATTTTGCAAATTGCACAAATTATAAATAAATAATAAAAATTATAATTATAGAGATTATATATGAAGATACTCTAGCCCTATCTATCTATCTATCTATCTATTTATAAAGGTCTGAAGAGAGAAAAAAAAGACGAGTAGGAGACAGAAAAAAATATCACATATGATTAGTTTTTCTTTTTAATTATGTAAAAAACTTTCTTAACATAATTAGGATAAATATCCTAATTAATACTAATGATAATTTAGTATGTTTATTAATTAAAAATCCACACAGGATTAGTTTCTTTTTTAATTATGTAAAATTCTTTTACATAATAAGGATAAATACCCTAATTAATATTAAAAAATAATAATATCATTTGAGTACACACACACACACACCACCTATATATATATATATATATATATATATATAATCACTTATATATTATTTTGATTTTTATTGTGAATTTTATATTATTTTATTTTACATTTTTTTTGTATGTGAGTAAACAATTCAAAATTTGTCACTTTTACTCACAAATAATTTAACCACTTTTTAAAATTAAATTATACAAAACTGTGCACACAATATAATTTAGTATTTATTTTATTATCTATCAACATGTTATTTATCAAATACTATTATGATTCATTACTTTTTTATTTGAATTGATCTCATAAAATAATGTTGAATATTAACGATGATTTACTTTCTTTTTTTAATTAAAAAGTCATAGATTATTAGTTTCTTTTTTTAATTATGTAGGAACTTTCTTAACACAATTCATGGACCATGTGTTAAGAAAATATTGTCCTTGCATGGTTGATGAAAATTGCACAAATATTTTTCAAATAGATTTGTACTTACCACTACTGTCGATAACGGTGGTTACCCAATATATAGACGCAGAAATATTGGAAGAACTGTTACAATGAATGGTGTTCAACTAGATAATCGGTGGCTCATTCTATATAATCTTTATCTAATACTGAAGTATATAGTTCATTTGAATGTTGCATGGTGTAATCAATCCATATCTATTAAGTATTTGTTCAAATATGTCAACAATGGTAACGATAAGATCACTGCAACGTTGTATCAAAATAAATATGGGGATGCAGAGGAGAAAAAGATTAATGAGATCAACATGTATTATGACTGATATTATATTTTTCCATGCGAAGCGGCATGGAGAATATTAGGTTATGAATCCAGTATAAAACTCCACCTATCATTTGTTTGAGTTTTTATCTTCCAGAAGAGCATAATATATTGCATAATGATAATGATCAGTTGAACGCGGTAATGAAACGCAAGTCAACACCTCATAGCATGTTCTTAGGTCGATCTGAGGCAAATAGAAAATATCCGGAAGCACGAAATTTGACTTATGTTAAGTTTTTTCAAAACTTTGTTTGAAATTAAACAACAAAAGAATAGATAGCTAGACAACTAGATTTGTCTCTTAAATGTAATTCGAGGAGCTCAATGTCACAATGATATATAAAAAAGAGTTAATAACACGTAATACGATACATATTGTGATGTATACTAATCTCTGAGGTTTTTGTTAGATGATAGAGAATATATTAACGGTATATCAGAAGCAAGTGATTAGGGATCATCACATTCTGTAAGATCTTTATTCGCAACCTTGATCGCATTCATCCCAAAAAAGTGTGAGAGAAATTATAGGAATATTATTTGGATGGCATTCTATACAATTAACAAAAATTGAGAAAATCCAAAGGTAGCAATTGTTGATATTTATTTTTATCCTCTATAAATTATTAGTTATGTTCTATTGTATTATATTTATTATCAATATTTTTAATTCCATTTTCAATGCACTTTTTCAATTTTCAAATTTACAAATAAGTGATGCTGAAATTCAGAACCTTACTTTACTTAAAGTTGATAATTTATTGCAGAGTATGGGAAAGAGTATAAATGATTTTCCTCCCATACCAATTCTAAAGGTCATCGATTCCAATATGTATCGCAATTGATTTATTATTGAAAAATTGGGGTATGATCGTGAGATACTCATTGAAGAACCTGGTAACTTAATTTGAATGTTGATTAACGTCACATTTATGACAAAGTAATGGATATGGTACATTTGACCATGGCGGTGTGTGTTTTCCCTATGGTTACGGAGGGATCGATAATGTATTTGTTTGGAGGATCTTTTATGTGGCCATTAGATCTAATATTGTAATTGTTTCAAATGTAACATCTAGCAGAATAATTTCTCTTCTTATTTCGAAAGGAATAACTGTGCATTCTATATTTGAGGTTCCTTTTAATCTCCACCAAGATTCATCGTATTCGATCTTTACTGGATCTCCACTTGCAGAGTTGATGGTGCGTGCGTAACTCATTATTTGAGATAAAACTCTGATGATGCATATACATTGTTTCAAAGCTCTGGACAAAATATTTTGAAAGACGTAATGGGATGGCAAAATAATTCTAACAGACAGCTTCCATTTGGTGGCAAAACAATAGTTTTTGGTTGAGATTCTTTTTCAAGTTTTATCGGTTATTCCAAAAGGCACTAGACCAAACATAGTTCACGCGATGATAAATTCTTTGCATTTAAGGACCCATTGCATGGTTTTGAGGTTGACCAATAAAATCTCTGTTTGAAACCCGATTGTGATGAGTTAAAAAAATCACCGACTGAATAAATAGTATAGGATATGCAGCAATAAGGAAACCAAACGATTGTGTCATTCAAATTGGAATTCCAGATGATCTATTATTGAAAGATGATGGTGATCATGTTGCGTCAATTATGGCGAGCACATATCAACAATTTGAAAAAACTGCTAAATGCTCCACTTATTTGAAGGGTTGTACTATTCTTTCCCCAACACTTGATATCATCGATCTGATTAATGAATATATGATGTTATAAAGTGATGAAAGATGTAAAGTATATCTTAGCGCCAGTAGTGCATGCAAATTCGATTTAAACAGGATGTCCACTCACCAGAGTTTCTAAACACCATAATATTCTAGATTGCCGAACTATGAGCTAAAACTAAAAATTAGAACTCCACTTATGTTGGTGAGAAATATCAATTATTCCCTTGTGTTGTGTAATGGAACCATATTGGTTGCTACAAAATTGGCAATCATGTTGTACATGCTAAGATTTTTTAAGGTGCAATGCAGATGAATTGGTGTTGATCCCTATAATGATTGTCAAACCATTTGATCCGAGGTTGCCTTTCAAGTTCCAACGACGATGATTTTCTTTGATCGTGTCATATGCAATGACGATCAACAAAAGTCAAGGACAATCCTTCTCTCATGTTGGACTTTTCCTAAAGAAGTCAATTTTTAGTCATGGACAATTGTACGTTACTATATCAAGAGTGACCAATCGTAAGGGTATATAATTATTAATTATCGTTAATGATAATAAATGTAGTAATAAAACTATAAATGTTGTGTACAAGAGAGTTTTTCATAATTTGCAAAATACATTTTGTCTAATAACAATCCTTTTATGAACTAGGTTATACCATTTTTAATACTATTTGATCTTTGAATAATAATTAGACGATACACACATATATATGTGTGTGTGTGTATAAACTTAAGTATACATATATACAATAATTTATTTAAAGGTTTTAATACATTCAAACCCAATTATTTTTATTTGAAATAAAAAAAAATATTGTGCAACGCACGGGTATAATACTAGTTGATTATGAAATGAGAGTATACTTCTCGGTCAAACTCAAAGTCCAAATTATTTCGAGCAAATTATTATTATAACTTTATAATTCAAACACATGACATATTTTATTAGTTAATTAAACACTTTTAATTATTCATAAATACACGATGAGTAGGTATCATCATGTGTGATGGTCACACGGATCTCATTCCATGTGATGGTTCCCATATCCCTTCCAAACCTGAATCTATTCAGCAAACTGAATCTCACATAAAAGGGAGAAAAGGAAAAAGAAATCGGCAAAATTCACCAAGAATTCTCCTCTGCCTTTCCTTATCCCCATCCCCCCACCCCTAGTCAAATGGTTCAACAAAGGTTCTTGCGCACCCATCGTGGATTTAACGTCGCCCCTCCGCCAATTGTAGCGAATTTAACGTTGCAACTCTGAATACCTTTATTCATTACACACACACAAAAAAAATCTTTTAGTTTAACTTCTCATCCCAATGTGAATAATTCTCAAGTTTTCGCATCTGTGCAGTGTTTAGGATGCGAGGGCCCAAGACGTTGCTTAATTTCTCGACTAAGAACGTGGTGGCGACTGACTTCTCTTTGAATAGCAGCCCCCGAGGTATTTCTGCCCGGTCTAATCCGATCATTGTCATTGAATTTATGAATATTTAAATTTATTTATTATGAAATTTTGTTTTTGGATTTTAGAAATTTGAGATCGCTGTTACTTAATTATGTGCGATTCTTTCTTATCTAGGGATTAGGGTTAGGTTCCTGCTGAATGATATTTATTTGATTGTTTGTGGTGGAAATTAATTAATTCTCCTTTGACTGCCATTTGATCTTTTATTGGGGATGACCATCATGAGGCTGCAGACGCGGCGTACAACTCCATATATGCCTCTATTATTCGGGAGACGTGGGAAGAGTGGCTTGATAGCTTTAAATTTAGATCTTGCTCAAGTTTTTGAATTATTCAAAGAACGCCTTGGCATTAAGGTGACCATCATTTTCTCACTTTGAACCTTATTTTTTAATACTTTTATTTTTAATCTAGGTTGAGATAGTTGCAAAGCACTGATAATGACATTCATTGTTGAGTCTTTTATTTCGTATGATCAAGAATATTACCTGTCCATAGTGTCTGAGAGGTTAAGTTGTATCATTAGCTTCTCGGAATGTTGAGGTATCAAAATTCAAGAGAGTTGAGACAAGGCAAAAATTACAGTACATTCATATTATCTCTTACATTTGACTTGTGAAACGTGCTTTCGGAGGATGTTATATGAATTTCTCTAAGAAAACTAAAAATGTGTTTTAACTTTACATTCCTCATGTTAAAACTATCTTCCTTCCAACTAAAAAGCCATTGAATTTGGAAGCATATTAGCAGGGATTTTGTTGGTTTTTAAGATATAAAGGATGGTGTGGTTGGGGATTGAGATGGTCTCACCATATGGTGTTGCTATTGGTATTAGTTGTAAATTTTGTTGTAGCTTGAAAAGGGCATACTAGTGTTGTGGTGCTTGTTATTAACTAGAGAATTGAAAGAAAAGATGTCATGTTGAAGCTTTAACCTCAATATTGGTGGCAAACTTGCAGAATAAATTAGTTTTCTATATTGTCTTAGTTCATAATTATCTTGTAATCATCAATACCCAGTCGTGTAGATTGAAATGCAGTATATTTTGTAATTTTATTTATGCGAGTTATATTCTCCTTTGTTTCTTGAGCTCGTTTTCTTTCCCATTGTGGTTGACAGTTTTTTATTGTAGGACAATTTTTAGTGGAAAGAGACAAGTTTTAATGACAGTTTTATATTTTAGTTAAATGATTGATTAAAATATAATACGTGTGAGAAAGTTTACGTTGTGACAATTCTTAGTGCAAAAGTGACAATATAATAAAAAGGTGACATAGTTATTTTATGTTAAATGGTGTATTATAATATAATAAGTAAACGTGATAGGTTTTAGTGTAAAAGTAACAATTTTAGTGCAAAAGGTGACAATATTAATTGAAAATGTGACATAATTATATTTTATGTTAAATAATACATTGGAATATAATAAGTAAAATTGACATATTGATTCGTAGATATTTTTGTGTGATTTTCATTTATTTTTGCATCTTGTTTTGTGTGTTATAGTGGGTTTTAGGTCGTGTTTTCTCTCATTTTTCTTTATTTTAGTATTTATGTAGCTCATGTCGATTTTTGATTCGTTTAGTACTCTTTCTCTTATCTCTTGTAAATATTCATTCTAGTTAGGTTTTCTTGTCTTTTTAGTCATTTGAGCAGAGTCACGCGCGTCTCCAAGAGTTACGACCAGTTCAGATCGATGAAAACTAGACAAAGGTTCACGAAACATGCCCGTCGGTCGACCTGCAATCGGCGCATCATCGATGCACACCTCTCGCCCGCGTCGAAAGCCCGAGTCAATCGACCTGCCGAGGTATACCAGAGATCGTCGATCGACACAGCACGTCGACGCGACATCCACGAGCGCATACCTCTGAGTCGATAATCCCAATCGATCGACCTGCCGAGAACAATGCACCGTCGTCGATCGATGTAAGTCGACGGTCGTCATTTCCAGAAAAAATTACCACGGTTCCCTCCTCGACTTACACTATTTAAGCGACAACACTTCCCAACTGCGACCAGATCTGAAGACTTACCTTTTTCTCACCTAGAAAGCTCATTTTCAAACATTTGAATTCTTCTATTATCCTCCATGATTCCTCTCTTGATAATTTTCTTTTAGTTATTGATTTAGAAGACTACGGTGATTTGGATATTGGGAAACCAGCTCGATGAGAGCTCTTTGGCCTTTTTCCGTGATTAGTATTTGAAGAACTATTTGGGTAATTTCAATTGTTGATCTCTAACATTTCTCTTGTTGATTTGAATATTTTTTTCTAATATGTTGGTTGTGTTCATTTGGATTTTCGTTTAATTGTTGAGTTTTAGGCTGAATTTGTTTACATAAGGTGTTTGAATTCTATTATGAATTTCTTGTTTTCTAATCTAGATTGTTATTCCTTCGGCGTTTATACTTTAGTGAATTTTATGATTCATTTTGACTTTAATTGATTATCAAACACCTTTAGTTGCTTACATGTTACTTATCGTTCTTTATCGCGTTCAATTCGTATGCTTGTAGATCTAGTATGATTCGTGTCGATTTGTCTATTAGTTGCCATGTTTTAATTAAATTCGTGTTAATTATTTTATTCTCGTTCTTAAAAAGAAAACAAACCACAACATTCTTTGATGGCGTGTTTAGTTAAATTGTGCGAAAACGAGCATTTTAATTCCGATTGTCATCCTCGAGAGATTCGACTCAAATCAAACTTACCACTTTCAACTGCTCCGTTCTCTTGCGGACGAACCTTTCTTTAACAAAAAATTTGATTCACATATTTTACTACAAAAGTGACATGTTTTAATGCAAAAGTGATAGTATTAATTGAAAAGGTGACACTATTAAAGTAAAACGATTGATTGCAATATAATATATATTAAAATTGACATTTTCTTTTTTGTTTAAGAGTGACAATTTAATTGAAAAATGACAAATATGAGTTAAATACTTGATTATAATATAATTTTTGAAAGTGGCACTTTTTAGTGAGAAAGTGACATTGTTATATTTTAAGTAAAACGGAACCAATGGGCGGCGCTTGGTTACAACTTATTTTAACACTGTCATATTTAATTTAAAAGTGACAAATTAATTGAAAAGGTAACACATATAAGCTAAATTCTTGATTATAATATAATGTGCAAAAGCGACACTTTTTTTTAAATGATATTTTTTTGTGCAAAAGTAACAATAGTAATTGAAAAGGCAATACTATTTAATTTCATGTTAAATGCTTGATCACAATAATATGTTTTAAAAGTGACACATTTTAGTTAAAAAGTGACAATACACACATTAAAAAAAAATTACTGCATTAAAAAAGTTCAAAAAAATGAAACTTATCATCCATTATTTCTCTATGTTTCAAGCTCACAATCTAACTCAACTACCCATGACCATCAAAAATAACATATTTTCAATTGCATAACTAATTCTACTACTTACATTATCATAAAAAAATATATATATTTTCTATATTTAAAAAAACACATGTATTTTGGCCATATCCATGTTTCGTGCTAAATCTTCATTTTCAACTCGGCAATATAAGAAACACCAACTTCCTTCTCCAGATCCTCATTCTTCTTGTTCTCATAGTCAGAAAACAAACAACTATGTGCCATAAATTGACATATTTTTTGCTCTACATTTTCCGATTTAGAACTTTTTCGAGTGTGAACCGAATCGATTGATTGGAATAGAATGAAGAATGAATTTCCTTGATCCTGAAACAAAAATAAATATCATAAAAAAATTCTTCTTTTACAAAATTGAGATCCGTGTGCCCATAAACGTGAATAAGAATGAAGAGAAGTAGTGCATTAAACACTACTTTGAGTTTATTGAAAAAAAATCCAACATCTTCTTCGACTACCCAGTCGAGTATAGCCACAACTCTCGACTACATCACTTATTTTGGCAAGACATCCACGGTAGACATTTTCAAAAAGGCTACTTGTCTAAGATTCTCAGTCACACAAAACAAACATGATCAAGTTCTCAGTTTAAAATGGCAAAGAATGACATGAAAAGAGTCCGAAGAAACAAACACCCAACACACACAAAAACCAATACCGCTAATTAGTTTTGTGGTGCCTTTAGATTTTTGAATAATATATGTGAATGAGTTTGCCTGCATTACATTTACTCAAAGTCAAATGTAATCACAAATTCTCATGTTTGCTAGAATTTTACATTCCCTCAAATGTAATCAAACACAATTGTTGTGACTTGTGAGTAGGGGTGTAAATGAGCCAAACAGTTCGTGAGCTATTCGCTACCCGACTCGAAAAAAGTTTGCTCGAGCTCGTTTAAAAAGGCTCGTTTAATAAACGAGCAAACTCTAAATTCATGGTATTCGACTCGTTAGCTCGTGAGCGGGTTCGTTAGTGAGTTCTAGAGTGAGTTCGTTATTAAACTCGTTTAAATTAAACTAATAATTTGGTTTTAATTATAGTTTTTATACTTGTTCATATGAAAAATATAGAAATATATATAAACTTATTTGTTTACGTATCCTAGTAGGTGTATTATATACTTTAAAAAATATTTTATTTTATTTTTGTAATAAA